>CM055094.1:199322-266521 GCA_029204225.1 Diphasiastrum complanatum | reverse complement strand
ATACATACTCTTTTCAAGCATAATTATGTTATTTTTAGTTAAAAAATTGTTAAAAAATGCATGGGAGAAACATGCACCCATGCAGCATGGGTGCATTCCTCCTCCCCCCATACATTCATACACACAAATATATTTATATATAACGATGAACTTGTGAAGGGGCTAACCAAGGATTACCTCGACATCCTCCATGAACCCCATGTTTCAGCATTTCATCAGCCTCATCTAGAACACTTTTTAGGTTAAGATTTCCTCTTTCCAGATGATCCTACCTCGAAAGGTGAGAAGCAAACTGACAATTTGGTTGGTGTTCGTGATCATTGTTCGATTGGTTATCTCAAAGGAACTAGCTGAAATCAAAGCCATTCACCCACTTTGAAAATTCAGATTGATAAGCAAACTAATTTAGCCAAAACATTAGGATGGTTCCACATCAATTGCAAACAAAACAATTTGTTGCTCACATTGATAGGACCTGGAGTGCCAACCACTATGTCTAACGCCTCTCCGCAATGCATTCCTCCTGTGGCCCGTATGGAGCTCCACCATAGAGACAAAGAAAGTTCAGGCCAAGAGCTCTTTGTAAAATTCAAAGTTTGCATGAATCTAGATAGATGCAATCAACCGCAAAGCGTTCACTCCACGCAATCCTACAGGTGTTTTTTAACCACAAAATCAAGAACGATACATGGAAAATAAACAATTTTGGACATTCTATTCAACAATTTTTGTGCAAAACTTGTGAAATCTTGAACTTCGATCTAGAAACAATAAACTGAATGATGGTCATGAAATATATCACCGCATCAGTCCAAATAAAATCATTTATTAACTGGGAAGTACCATTAATCAATGGCCCAAAGAGTAGCTTTTAGCCAGAGAGAGGAGAGAGAGAGAGAGAGAGAGAGAGAGAGAGAGAGAGAAGAGAGAGAGAGAGAGAGAGAGAGGAGAGAGAGAGAGAGAGAGAGAGAGAGAGAGAGAGAGAGAGAGAGAGAGAGAGCATATGTGGATTGTATCTGTGTACTGCTCTAGAGAAAATTACAACATAAAACATATCAAATTTTCAAAAGTAAAACAATTGGAACAAAAAAGCAAAAACAAAAAGTTCGTTGATTTCTTTCAAAACCAAACTATGATTTGATGAAACAGTTTCATGATGCTTCATCATTCTTTTACTATATGTATGTGGGCTTGAATCTTGACATGCAAGTTCTAATTTTATCACAATCAGTAAACGTTTGCCTTAAAGTCTTCCTTTGTTCAATCAATAACCTTTTGCAATTAAGTTTCAGTCTAACAATATGCAGCATCAATTACATCATAAGATAAGAGTATCTTAGCTATAGTTTCCAACAGCCATGCATGCTTGCATAATAAGCAAGAAAGGTGAGCAATTGGGAAGAATCCAAATCACCGCATAAAACTCTGAGCAAGTAATAATCTTAAGACTCGCAAGCAAGTAATTAAAATTTTAGGTAAACGCAAGTGATAAAAGTTTAGGTAAGGCACATTAAGAATGCACCTCAAAAACATGAACACTTTTCGAGTAGCTATTCAACTAGTAAAAAAGGAATCTTTTCATGTTTTATAAGAGGATGAGTTTATTGTAAACTTACCCGGCACAAAGCTTGAAGCCCCTGTGCAAAGCTTTTAAGCACACAACTTAAAGCAAAAAAAGGAAAGAAGATAAATAAGTGTGAAACCTCCAAGAGTTAAATGTAGAAACATCAAAGACTTAGCCTTACTAGACTAAAGACACTGCAATATGCTATAAGACGTCTCTAAAACGAACGCATGTCATAGGTAACATAGCTTTACTTGTTATTGGGTAAAATGACTCATTTCCTAATTGCAAAAGGTTATGTAGACGTACAATACTAATAGCGCTCAGAAAGTCAAGATAAATATTTGTTTCCATAAAAATCTCCAAAAACTTTTTAAAACCATAAATACTACAGGTCAGCGTGCTTCCAACGTTGCGTGAATGACAAAAGACAAAACCAAATATATAGGACACAAACAGGAGTTTGAAACATGTCTCGCAGATAAACTTCTGAAGCTCCTAATATTTCGAAAGAAAAAACATATCTGCTAGATTGAAACTTTAACATTTTTATCTCTTCGAAAGAGCAAGCATATTCCTTATGTTACAGAAAAGTGGAAGGATGATGGACAATCATGACATTGTGATTCATGAAGCTGCTACGCGACAACAACAATCGATATAGAAACAAATGAAGGAAATGTTGAATTTCACACGTGTGGACTGTCTACTACATGTACTTGTGATCTCCTAAGGTGTGTAGATGCACCAAGATCAAGACTAGATTGAGATTCAAGATCAATCTTAGATCCTATGGCAAAAACACACTACTACATGCATTCAATCACTTCCAACTCTCGCTCACAACGTGTGGGAAGTATTCAAAAAATAATCTAAGTAAAAACAAGCTACTCTCCTCGGGTAGAGAGAGAAAATACATCATGAGCTCTTGGGTAGAGAGAGAAAGCTAGAAATCCAATAACTCACAAAATCCATAAAATCACCAAATCAATTAGATTCAAGATGAGGAGTACAATGATACTAGTAGGGTCCACGAGCTACCACTATGCTTAACTATGATTGGACCATATTTTGTCACCTCTTGATCCTATTGGATCATTGATCCATGCACCTCTTAATTCTATTGGACTATATTCAAGCACACCTCAATTTCCTATTGGACCTCACAAGGTTCCACCTCTAAATCCTATTGGACCTCTTGGAATTCATCAAACAAAAGCCTTACACTTGTCTACACTCTAATTGGCACATGTTTAGCCTCTTACTCTATTTTGGCTCAATAGTGGCATTACAAGTGGAAATGCATAATTTGCCATCTATGCCAAATTTATTCCTATCAACATCCTACACCTAGATGCTTGATGTAAAAAACATAAGACCCCTATATCTAACATAGATAATCTTTTTCAATTCTTCACACTCCTCCAAAATTATCTATGAAGATTTGAGCATTGATCTTGATATAACTCCAAGATTAGATCTATGCTTGATGAAAGCACTTTTGCTCAAAGGCTTGGTGAGTAGATCCGCAATACAAGACGACGAGTTGACATGCTCCAAATAGATTTCTCCTCCAATAAGATTTTCTCTCACAAAATGGTGTGCCACTTCTATGTGTTTGCTTCTTGCATGAAATATGGGATTATTGGCAAGAGCTTGGGCCGAGATGTTATCACACTTGATCATTGGTAGATCATCCTCCTTGATGCACTTTAGCTCCATTAATAACCTCTTGATCCAAAGCACTTCTTTGGTAGTTGTAGTGAGTGCTTTGTACTCGGCCTCACATGAAGAGAGAGATATAGTATCTTGCGTTTTGGAAAGCCAAGATATTAGATTGCCTCCAAGAAAGATAGTGTATGCACTAATAGACTTTCGATCCATCTTGTCACTTGCAAAGTCCGAATCCGAGTAGCCAATAATGGAGAGATCTTCACTTTTATAGAGCAGACCATAATCACAAGATGAAGATACATAAAAGAATCCTCTTGGCCATCTTCCAATGATGGATCTTAGGATCTTGCATAAATTGACTCAATTTGTGCACACAAAAACTTAGATCGGGCCTAGTAATGGTAAGCCGAATCAAGGAGCCTACAAGACTCCTAAAAAGTGTGATGTCCTCAAAGGATCTTTCATCATCTTTATTAGGATCTTTTACAATTTGCTCCATTGGAGTATCTATGCTCTTAGAATTTTCCATATGGAATTTTTTCAACATAGAGTGAGCATATCTAGATTGGCATATAAAGACATGATTTTCATAAAAATCAATTTCTAGGCCTAGGATGTAATGCATCTCTCCTAGATCTTGCATTTTAAACTCACATCCAAGTGCTAGCTTGGTTTCATCAACTAGCTTGATACAACTTCCACAAAGAATAATGTCATCAACATAAATTAGAAGAATGACAATATTGCTATCAACAAACTTTAGATACATGGAAGGATCATAGTCACTAAGAGTAGATCCTAGTGAGATAAGAAAAGAGTTAAGTCTTGAATACCATGATCTTGGTGCTTGCTTGAGTCCATAAAGACTTTTCAAGAGCAAGCACACTTTGGACTCATCCTTGATGAATCCTTGAGGTTGTTCCATATAGATCTCCTCCTCAAGATAACCACTTAGAAAAGCATTGGATACATCTAATTGGAACACCTTCCACTTGAAAAAACAAGCAAGAGAAATAAGAATTCTTATTGTCACCATCTTTGCAACGAGTGCAAAGGTCTCCTCATAATCAAGGCCATGGATTTGAGCAAATCCTTTGGCACATAATCTTGCTTTATGCTTGTTGATGGTGCCATCATGATTGAACTTGATCTGAAATACCCAGTTGCAACCAATCACATGCTTGTTGGATGGAGGATCCACAAGCTCCCAAGTATTGTTGGTGATCAATGCATCATACTCTTGCTTCATGGCATCATACCACTCCTTGGTATTGAGTGCCTCTTGTACATTCTTTGGCTCTTCACGAGAGACATAAAAAACATAATTAGTGGAATCAAGATCCACTTGTTTGCCTTTGTCAACATATGAGAGCCTCTTAGGCTTGGATCTTTCTCTCATGGATCTTCTTGGTGAAAAAATCCGAGGAGAGTCTTCTTCAAATCTTGACCCCATCACATCATGATTGTATTCAAAATCAATAATTGATGATGCATCCATAGATTTCTTGATCTCGGCCTCTTCAAATGATGAGTGTTGATCTTCATGAAAGACAACATCTCTACTTTCAATAACTTGAGAAGTAGAGAGTATAAAGACTCTATAGGCCTTCTTGGTGGACGAGTATCCAACCATGATCCCTTTGCATGCACTAGGATATTCCTTCTTCCTTGTTTCCAAGGGAATATGGACAAAGCATAAGCATCCAGAAACTCTAAGGTGATCAACCTTAGGCTTCTTCAAAAATAAGATTTCATATGGTGACTTTCCTCCAAGAGCTATATCTATTGCAAAGATAATTTGCACAATTAATGGCTTCTCCCCAAAAATCTTTGGGCAAAGATGCCTCAATTCTCATAGATTTTGCACATTCACATAGAGATCTATTCTTTCTCTCGGCCACTCCATTTTGAGATGGAGAGTAGACACAAGAAAACTCTCTTTTAATGCCTTCAAGCTCACAAAAATCTTGAAATTTATTGGAGATATATTCACCACCTCCATCACTTCTAAGAGCTTTAATCTTGAATGAGAATTGCTTCTCTACATAAGCTTTGAAAATAAGAAAATGATCAAACACCATAGATTTTGAAGCAAGAAGATATATCCAAGTGAATCTTGTGTAATCATCAATGAAAGTAACAAAACAAGTGGCTCCTTCCTTGCTTGTAGTTGATGAGAAATGCACATCCGAGTGGATTAACTCCAAAGGATGCTTGCTTTTGATAGAAGATCTTGTAAATGGCTTTTTGTGAGATTTAGCAATGGCACAAGCCTGACAAGGCTTGATCTTCTTGGAGAGTGACTTTGGCAAGCCAATAGCTTTGGCTTCTTTGATCATAGAGAGCATGGATTTGTAGTTGGGATGTCCCAACCTCCTATGCCATAATTCCTCCATAGAGAGCTTGTTCACAAGAGCAACATTACAAGCATTCACATACTCATTTGGATCTAGTTTATAGATGCCACCAAATCTAGATCCTAATGCAAGTATCTCATCATTCTTCTTGATAGTGAGAGTATCAACATTGAATTTTACATCAAGGCCATTATCAAGCAATTGGCCAACACTAATAAGATTCTTGGTAAGCTTAGGTACATAAAGAACTTTAGAGAGAGAAAGAACTTTAGAGGATGCAAGCTTCAAGGGAATGTTCCCTATGCCTTCAATAGGACACTCAAAATCATTTGCGGTGTATATTGATTTCTTGACTCCATCATAAGGTGCAATAGAAGAGAAAGAGTCCTTGGAGCTACACATATGTGAAGAGGCTCCACTATCAATATACCATAGGCCGTCCTTCTTGAAAAGAGTAGATGAGAAACTAGAGACCATAAGAGATCCCTCTCCATCACTTGCAATAGTGTCTTCCTTCTCATTGGTAATATTGGCTTGCTTGAGTTGATTCTTCTTTTTGAAGCAATTGGTGGCATAATGACCTTTCTTGCCACAATAAAAGCACTTGATCTTTTTCTTCTTGAGCTTGGATGATGAAGCATTAGAGGAATCATCTTCCTCCTCATCTTTGTCTTTGGATTTAACTTTGTCCTTGCTTGAGGATTGTTGATGTTGGTTCTTGCTCCTCCCTTTGTGCTTATCCTTGGAAAAGAGAGCTTTGCCATCATTATGAGTGAGAGAAAGCTTGTCCATCCTCAAGAGCTTGTACTCTTGTCTTGATTCTTCTGAAATTAGCACACTTTAGAGAGCCTCCAAACTTGGTAGTTCCTCCTTAATGGCATAGGATTGGACAAGGTTATTAAATTCACTTCTCAAGCCATTGAGAATGATTTGAACTAGCTCATTTTGATTGATGGAATCACCAATGCAAGCAAGCTCTCTATGAATATCTTTTACTCTCAAAACATAACTAGATGCACTCTCATCACTCTTTTGGCTACTTTGAAAGATTTGATTCCTAAGAGTGAGAAGCCTTGAGGTATTCTTAGCCTCATAGATAGTCTTGAGACAATCCCAAGCTTCTTTGGCTGATGTACAAGTACCTATCTCCCTCAATATCTCATTAGAGACATTCATCTTAATGTAGTGGAGAGCCATCCTAGCTCTCTTTTTGTATTTTTGAACCTCTTGAAGAACTTGTGGTTCTTCTTCAAGGCCAAGAACTATGTCCATCACGCCTTGAAGGATCAAGATGGACTCCATCCTCATTTTCCAGATTGAATAATTTGAAGTGGTCAATCTTTCACTTGGTTCCAACAAGGATGAACCCATTGAAGACATTTGAAGTGAAGAAAACTCAAATGATGAACAATAAATGTTGCTACACACTCTCAATAGGATCCAATAATTGAGTACTATCTCCCCCTATGAAAGATCTTGCAACTATTTGTCAATTGATTCTCACTAGCTACTCAAATCTCTCTAAAACAAGATCTATTTCACATCAAATGATGGAGTATAGGCAAAGTTAGGATCTAACACTCTTGGCACGTGTGAAATACACTAAGAAACCAAATTTGACTCAAATACAATGATATTGCATGAAACAAAATTGCTAAGATCTCAAAACAGTGCCTAGATCACATATAGATGAGATTGGCAAGCATACAACTATGATTTTGGATCAACCAAGCAATCTCTTGACCAAACCAAATGTATCCATCCAGGTCTAGGTGCCCTACCTAACCCTCTTCAAAAGCTTATAACTTTTGATTGGCTCAACCAAATGGAATGAAACTGATTGCATCAGAAACTAGACAATAATAGCTTCAAAACAAGCTATCAAGCAACATAAATGGATCAAACATGAGAGAGAACTTCCAAACTAAAATTGGATATTCCTCACACATGTCTGAGCACCTGATTCCGTACAGACCAGGTCAGACCCAATCAATGTGCTTTTGATCTCTTTTGATCCAAGATTGAACAAGATAGCTAGGAAAATGGGCCTTGACAACTTCTAGCTCAAGATTGATGAAATTTTTTTCACTTAGATGGATCAAAATACATGGTAACCTTAGGTAGGCTCTGATACCATGTTGAATTTCACACGTGTGGACTGTCCACTACATGTAATTGTGATCTCCTAAGGTGTGTAGATGCACCAAGATCAAGACTAGATTGAGATTCAAGTTCAATCTTAGATCCTATGGCAAAAACACACTACTACATGCATTCAATCACTTCCAACTCTCACTCACACGTGTGGGAAGTATTAAAAAAATAATCTAAGTAAAAACAAGCTGCTCTCCTCGGGTAGAGAGAGAAAAAGCATCATGAGCTCTCGGGTAGAGAGAGAAAGCTAGAAATCCAATAACTCACAAAATCCATAAAATCACCAAATCAATTAGATTCAAAATGAGGAGTACAATGATACTAGTAGGTCCACGAGCTACCACTATGCTTAACTATGACTGGACCATATTTTGTCACCTCTTGATCCTATTGGATCATTGATCCATGCACCTCTTAATTCTATTGGACTATATTCAAGCACACCTCAATTTCCTATTGGACCTCACAAGGTTCCACCTCTAAATCCTATTGGACCTCTTGGAATTCATCAAACAAAAGCCTTACACTTGTCTACACTCTAATTGGCACGTGTTTAGCCTCTTACTCTATTTTGGCTCAATAGTGGCATTACAAGTGGAAATGCATAATTTGCCATCTATGCCAAATTTATTCCTATCAACATCCTACACCTAGATTGATGTAAAAAACATAAGACCCCCATATCTAACATAGATAATCTTTTTCAATTCTTCACAGGAAATGGCATTGCAACAACCAAAAGGCTCTCAACAATTCACAACAACATCTAATACATTACAAAGAAGATGCATTAACGACACATAAAGAAGGAACTACTGATGTTTTTGTGCAAAAAGTACAAAAAGGACCAAGAGTGGATCCTATCTGATCCTCAAGAGGGATTGGTTGTTAGATTACTTGATCTATCAATCTACTTGAGATTAAAATCAATCTAGATCAATTCTAGACACAAAATCCTAACAAGAACAATCATTAATTCACATGACTTAAGAGCATACATTTGATGAAATAACCATTTGCTTTCTAATTGATCTATATTCAATTTCAACCTTTTAAGAACATCATCTATGTTCTCAAGAGAGACTTCATACTCAACTAGTATGGCTTTACTCCAATTTTGAGATGCAATGATCTCACTAAAGCAAATTGATTTATCAAATGACATAAGAGAAGTAAGTATGTGATGTATACCACATGAGATATGCTCCTCTTTCCCTTGAAATGTGAGCCACATGGACTCAAGCATATTTCTTGAGTTTCTTTTTGGAATCACAATTTGAGAAGGTCTCTCCTCCTCAATCCTTGGCACACTTGGACCTTGAAAAGGATTCTCCTCCTCAATCCTTGGCACATTTGAACCTTGAAATGACTTCTTAAGATCCTCTTCATGGTGCTCCTTTTTTTATGGAAATCCAAGACCTCCATGTCTGATAATGATCACAACAAGTATGACCATTCAATATGCACTTCATATGATTATCAAGATTACTTATGCTAGAAACATAAGTCCAAAAATCACCACAACTTGGCATGATTTTTCCAATATTAAATCAAAAGGTATTTCCATCTCAATAAGGTTAACTACTTGCTTATGGATATAAGTGTCCACTTTGGATGCTTCACTTATTCTCATAAGAAGTTTACAACTTGCCTTTAGGATTGAAAACATACAATTTTCATCTTTATGAATGAACACATCATTCATGATCTTATTGAAACCAAAAGATCCTACATTATGAAGATATTTCCATTTCCTTGACTTCATAACGTAAGCTTACAAGGAAAACATATTTTGCTATCTTTTAAGGCATCACACTCAACTAGTATTGCCTTAATCCACCTTTGAGATACAAAAATCTCTTCAAAGCGAAATGGTTCTTCATAAGTTGACATGATAGCATAAATGAAACTATTTTCATTTTGTGATTGCTTCTCCTTATTCTTGAATGATTTCTCTTGGATCATAACAATAAGTTTGAACTTATCTAAAGTTACAAGCAAGATACTTCCAAGGACATAAAATAAATCCAAGTTACTTTCATGAAAGTGACATCTATCTTTGCATCTTGAACCAAACAATGCCCTTCCAAACGAAAAATTTCAAAAGATTCGACATGTGTTGTGATGGACTCTTGAAGACAAATCTTGCAAGTAAGATAAGAGAAAAACTCCCTTTTACTAGTCATGTGTGAACTAGCACCCGAGTCAATCCACCAAGGATCTTCTCCTTTGAAGCTTGTTGAAGAAAATATGGACATCATGAGCGAGTCCTTATGTGAACTCTCCTCCTCCTCCTCTTTGCTCATGTTGGATTGGCTTTGATCTTGCTTCTTCTTGAAGCATTCTGAGGCATAATGCCCCATCTTGCTACAATAGTAGCACTTCACCTTTGATTTGTCCTTCTTGACTTTGGTGGTTGATGGAGATGCCTTTGAGGGTCCTTCTTGATCCTCAAGCTTTGTAGACTTCTTGAATGTTGATCCTTTGCCTTTGGACTTGCCTTTGTCTTTGGTGAAGAGAGCTTGGTCATCTCCACCTTGGATGGAAAGCCTATCCATCCTCTCTTGCATTTGGCTCCTTCTTGATTCCTCGACCATGAGTGTGCCTTGGAGTTCTTCAAGTATGGGTAGCTTACCCATAATTGCATATCCCTGAACCAAATTGTCAAATTCAAAGCTTAGTCCATTCAATATGAGTTGAACAAGCTCTTCATCCTTGATATGATCACCTATAAAGGCTAGCTCTTTGTTCAATTCCTTTACTCTTAGGACAAAAGTATGTGCACTCTCTCCTTTCTTTTGATAGCTTCTATAGATTTGATTCTTCAAAGCTAACATTCTAGTTTGGTTCTTGGATTCATAGACCTTTTGCAAAGTCTCCCAATCATCTTGAGCTGAAGTGCAATCTCCTACCTCTCTTAAGAGTTCATTTGCAACATTCATTTTTATGCAATGTAGTGCAACATTGCACCTCTTGATGTATTTGGCTTTTTCTTGAGGATGAATAGGTTCACCCTCCTTACCATTTACAATTTCCATCAGATCTTGCATGATCATGATAGATTCCATTCTAACTTTCCATATGGAATAGTTAGTTTTGTTGAGCCTTTCATTAGTATCCAAAAGATATGCATTTATAGATGCCATCTAGTCTCCTAATCAAGGACTTGACACAAATGAAGGTTACTTCTATTGATTTGATTGAAGGTCTACCTTATCCCACTTCTTAGGGACCTGAAAAGATCAGTAATAGACTTCCCATAAAGATCTAAGAATGATCTCTAACAAAATCAAATCATAGAATACTAGAAACAATGCACTTGCTTGATTGAAGTAGACAATACTAGTAGAATTGCCCCTCTTTCTATAAAGAACATTAAAGCTGCCAAATGATCTGATCAAGAGTGAATTTCAGCAACCTAATATACTTCCAAAATCACTTGTAAAAGATCTAAATGGAACTTAATGAGGATGCAACACAATCTACTATCCAATCACAAGCAAAAAATGATCAAAATTGATGAAAAATTGATCTAATTTGGTGCATAAGTCAAGCAATTGTTGGACTGAACCTAAATCACTTTAGGAGGTGCCTACTACACCTTAGAACAGCCTTGAAGAGTCCCCAAAACTCTGATCTTCCCTCTCCTTGAATGCTAGAAAGCCTCCTCTATGAAATCACCTCCAAAACTCGCTTAGAAATCAATGCTTGGAGCAAGCAAAACTTGCTATCTTGGTAATGTGAATTGAATTCAACGTTGCCTCTGGTTTTAGACACCTAAACACCTGCAAATGAAGTCACACAACACCAATCTCCAATGTATTTGACTCACTTTGAGTTCTAGAATCAATACTAGATGCTAAGATCCAATCTACACAAGATTTAGATAAAAAATTGTGATCAAATTGAATGAAAACTAAGGATTTAGCTCATTTCAGCCTTTAGGCTCTGATACCATGTAAAAATTACAGCAAATAAGGATTCTAAAACACTTGAAATGATGAGGGAAACAATAGATTATGATTTCATAAGATTAGCACAAGTTGAACCATCAAAATCCATCAAAAATCTATGCTTGAACCTCACTAAATGGCCCAAATCCTTGAAGAAGGCTTCACACGTGTGAAAGTACGGCCTCCCATAGTCTGAGTACTGTACACCAGACCTACATTCAATCCTATAATCATTAGTAATCACAAGTACTCAAACAATTATGAGCATAGAGGGCAATTGCACCATTATGAGAGAAAAAACATGAAATTGCTTGATTGATTTTGGTGAGATATCATCACCTATATATACATGATCCCTCACGGTTTTGGGCAGGTATGAGTAGCCCTAAACCTATCCCTAATGCTAATTTTGGTGGATCTTTCATCCCTACCAAGTTAGGGTTGGAATCTTGGAGATCCCTCAACAATGCAAAACCTACCAAAAATAGCTCCTATTTTTCCTCCCTTGTATCTAAGCATAATTTGGACTCATTCCAAAGGTTCTAACACTTAGGTCTACTTGAGAACATCCTTACGAATGGAATCCTATGCTATTTGGCACGTGTGACAAGCCACATCATCACCATCTAACTATTTACAAGTCATATGACCAAAACTAGTCAAGCTAGAATTGTGAATTTTTAACACTCCTCACTATCTAGCTTGGTTCAATCATTGCTTTACTAATCACTCCAAGTGATGATCTGAACTTCATAAAAGGTGTCTTTTGAAGTGGTTTAGTAAGTAGATCAGCTACACATTCATTGCTTGGAACATGCTTCAAAGCAATCTCCTTGGCTTGCACCATTTCTCTCACAAAGTGATGGCATATCTCAATGTGCTTAGATCTTGCATGGAAGATTGGGTTAGATGCAAGGTGTTGGGCTGATATATTGTCATTGTAGATGATCGGTGCCTCCTCTGAATCCATGATCTTTAGCTCCACCAATAATCTCTTGATCCAAAGTACCTCCTTTGTAGTGGTTGTCAAAGCTTTGTACTCGGCCTCGGTTGAAGATAGAGATATAGTTTCTTGCTTTTTTTGAAAGCCATGAAACCACACCTTCTCCTATGAAAGTTGAATAGGCACTTGTTGATTTCCTATCCCTCTTGTCCCCTGCAAAATCTGAATCACTAAATGCATGAAGGTTAATCACATATCCTCCATATAGAATCCCAAAATCCAATGTACCTGAGATGTATCTTAGAATCCTCTTAGCCTTTTTCCAATGGATATTCAATGGCTTTGCATGGATTGGCTCAACCTACATACACTAAAGCTAAGATCTGGTCTAGTTATAGTGATCCACATTAAGGAACCTATAAGTTGCCTAAACAAAGTGATGTCCATGAAGGATCTTTCATCATCTTCATTTGGCACTTTTACATCTTGCTCCATTGGTGTGTCAACACTTTTGCATACTTCCATCTTAAACTTCTTCAAAAGAATTTGAGCATAGTTTACTTGACTTATAAAGATAAAATCAGACCCACTAAGTACTTCTATGCCTAAGATGAAGTGAAGACATCCTAGATCTACCATCTAGGATAGATCTATCTTGATTTTTTCAATACCATCAACACTATTTCCACTAATGATGATGTCATCTACATAAATGAGTAAAAGTACAATACCAACATAATCAAACTTAATGTAAAGAATGACTAGTCACTTGGAAACTTTGCTTTGAGCACTAAGACAAAAGCACACAATCTTTGAATCAAATCACTAAAGAAATCAGATCCAATCTCCTATTGGACTCATCAAATACCAATGACTCTTTCTTTTGAAAGTTGAAATGGATATGAAAAAGATTTGAGACCTAGATTTTCCTTTTCACTTGAATAGTTCTCTCAACACTTGAGATTCTTGAACAAAAGATGGATTTTGTTTCAAATACATGAAAATCAAACTTAATCACTTCTTTTGGACTCACTCTTGACCCCAATAATCTCACACTTAAGACTTAGAGTGAATTTGATTTGATTTAACAACAAACTATACGATCAATTTTTCACAAAGCTTAAAAAATTAGACAACTAGAGATTCACAAAGATCTCAACCATGCATGAATACTCAAATATGGACTCCTCCTCATTCTAGACATCCAATGGGATCTCAAATTGACCCTCACACTCTCACAAAGAAAGTTGAATAGAACTAATCTGAGTTTCATACATACTATGTCAATTTTTGCTCAAAAAAATTGATTCAATCACCCCTATTGGATTCCACCAATTACTCTACCTCTTAAGACTTGGATTGAAATTCAAAATCAAAAGTTGTGATTTTTCTCACTAAGATATTCTGCTTCAAAGAGCTAATGCCACTTAGAAAGATTTGATCACCTAGGAGAATACAAATTCTCCACCAATAACAACACAAAATGAGCTTCTAGATCTTGCCTTATACAAAGGAAGGAACTCTTAGAAAATTGGATCTCTCTCTACACATTTGTCATAGACACCTTAATGACTCTTTTCAAACCTCACAAACACTCAATCAAATAGAGTAGGATTGAATAATGTGACTTGGATCTCAATCTCTTCTGTAGAACTTTCAATTGAAGCCAATCTATGTCAAATTCTACAAAAGATTCGCATAGATGCTCTATATGCACTAGAAACTCTCAAAGGTTTCACTTGGAGGACAGATCCAAGGATGTTATCTAGCAAATTGATGCTTCTAAACTTGACCCTATTACTCTTGAACAAATCTAGTGTGATGGTACAATGGATTTCAACCTCTCACCTTGCATATCACTCCTTAATCTATGATTTTTAGCAAAATCTCTCTCAACTTCAACATGCACTCAAAAAATCAGAGATAATCAATTAATGCACCTAATTCAAGCTTCAAATTTAATTTCTTGGCTGATCTAATCGAAGAACTAATCAAGGGATTAGATTCTCTATAGAAAATGCTTGATTTTGCATAAAAAATCACTCAATATGGGTATGTGAGTCAAATTCTACAAAATTTTGAAATTTCTCAATCAAAATTGGAGCTGTATGGCCTCACACGTGCGAAAAGGATTCCTACAGCCCACAACAAGATCTGGACCAAAAATTTTGAGGATAGCTATCAAATTCAACTCGCTACACAAAATTTGAGTAGTTTCCTAAAAACTGCTAATTTTGGCCTTGATTTGGATTAATCCTATCAATTTCAACAAAACCTCTTGTACTAGGCTCTGATACCATGTGCAAAAAGTACAAAAAGGACCAAGAGTGGATCCTAATCTGATCGTCAAGAGGGATTGCTTGTCACATATCTTGCCATGGGGTAGGCCATATGGCAGCCTACGACATGCTTGGTAAATAGCAGACCTATGACATGCCTATGTGGTCTACTACACAAGCCTATGGTAGTCCTATTTGGCAAGTCCCAAACCTACATGGTTTTACATGTGGCAAGCCTATGTGGCTTGCCATGTGACAACTTTTGAGTCCAATCTCTCTCTCTCTCTCTCTCTCTCTCTCTCTCTCTCTCTCTCTCTCTCTCTCTCTCTCTCTCTCTCTCTCTCTCTCTCTCGTCAAAAATGACAAGGACCGCAACTGCTTCATGTAAAGAAGATAATCAAGTCGGAAGAACAATGAAAATAGTGTTCTTCACACACACATTCAATCAACGTTGATTACACACAGACACACACACACACTACATACACAACTACGTGTAGCCATGCACACACATACACACACACACCCTACACATAGTATTACATACATTCAACATAGATATATATGAGAAAACAATCCAGAATTAGACTCAAATTTTTTAAAAGGATCGAATTTTTCTGACCCAATGTTGAGCTTGACAAAGTAGGATTTTTTGACCTCGGATCGGATCAATTAGATTGAGGCGGATTTATTTTGACCCTTTGTATATTTTCCGACCTAAAGTAAAATCCGACCCTTTGTATATTTTTGACTCTTTGTACTGTCAATTCAAAATTTTTCTGAGGACTCAAATTTTTCCAAAGACTCGAATTTTTTTTCCAAAGACCCAAATTTTTCTAAAGGATTGAATTTTTCCAAAGACTCGAATTTTTCCAAAGGATCAAATTTTTTTGACTCAACGTTGAGCTTGGCAAAGAAAGGTTTTCCGACCTTGGATCGGATTGAATCAAGGCAGATATATTTCGACCCTTTGGAATTTTTTCGACCCAAAGTACAATCCGACCTTTTGTATATTTTCCACCCTTTGTAGTGTCAACTCAAAATTTTTCCAAAGACTCGAATTTTTTTCCGAAGACTCAAATTTTTCCAAAGGATCAAATTTTTGCAAAGACTCAAATTTTTGCAAAGACTCAAATTTTTGATTGATAGTATCAAATTTTACAATGGGTCGGAATTTATACACTAGGGCAAAAAGTAACGTAGTATCGAAAAATATACAGAAGGTCAAAAAATTTTATCGGGGTGAAAATATGCACATGGGTCGGATTTATCAAACCCCATTCGGCCCGACGAACACGCCTGAATAATTTCCACCTCGATCCGATCTAGGGTCAAAAAATTTCTTTTTGACAAGGATGACATTGGGTCTAAAAAATCCGACATTGGATTTTTTGACCTTCTTTGAAAACTCGAGTCTTCTTTTGTTGGGTTTTGTATAGCTTTTAGGATGCTCATTATTGCGGCTGAATATCAAATTCCAACAAAACACACATACATACCACATGCATGAACAACATATTCACTTTGAACTGTGGGCCGCCCGTTAACAGACATTTGCAAACACAGATCGCCGTCAACTTTTTATTAGAATACTCCCTGTGCTATTGTTGAACATGGTTAAATTTTGACCCCTACTATGGCCGAGATGTGTGAGATATGTTGTACATTTGAGATGCGAGATGTGCGAGATCAGTCACCATCAAAATCATCGGCCGTCATCCAGATTGTTGCCGGCCACCTAAATCCACACCATATTTGTACGATCATTGCCCGTCCACCCAAACCATTGGCCATCACCCAAATTTTTGGCTAATTGTCACTGACAATTTTTGATCCAAACCATTGATCTTCAACCCAAACCATCAATCATAACCCAAATTGTCAACAGTCATCGCCTTCAATCATCAATCGCCCACTCTGAGCATCATCCACACGTCTTGACCACAAGCCGCCACATAGATTGTCGGTCGTCCATTGCCCGTCAACGACGAACACTCTTTACTAGTCTATATATATATATATTTAAACTTATGTACACTACTATGGCCGAGATATGTTTCATATTCGAGATGCGAGATGTTTTTGACCCTTTGTATATTTTCTAACCCAAAGTAAAATCCGACCCTATGTATTGTCAGAATTTTTTCGAAGATTCGAATTTTTTTGAAAACTCAAATTTTTTCGAAGACTCGAAAGACTCGATTTTTTTTCGAAAGATTCGATTTTTCTTAATGGATCGAATTTTTTTGAAGACTCAAATTTTTCAAATGACTTAAATTTTTTCAAAGACTCGAATTTTTCAAAATGATCGAATTTTTTCGAAGGATCAAATATTTTCAAAGACTTGAATTTTTCCAAGGACTCGAATTTTTCAAAAGGATGGAATTTTTCCAAAGACTCGAATTTTTCCAATGGATCGAATTTTTTCAATGACTCGAATTTTTCCATAACTCAAATTTTTCAAATGACTCGAATTTTTTGAATGACTTAAATGTTTCCAAAGATTTGAATTTTGTTGGAAGACTCAAATTTTTTCGAAGACTCGAATTTTTTCAAAAGACTCGAATTTTTCTAATGGATCAAATTTTTTGGAAGGATCAAACTTTTTTGACCCAACGTTGAGCTTGGCAAAGAAAGATGCTCATTATTAAGGTTGATCATCGAATTCCAACAAAACACACATGTATGAACAACATATTCACTTTGAACTGTGGGTCGCCCGTTAACAGACATTTGCAAACACAGATCACTTACCGCCCCCGTCAATCTTTTTATTAAGATATTCCTTGTGCTATTGTTGAGCATGGTTAAATTTTGACCCCTACTATGGTCGAGATGTGTGAGATATGTTAGATATTTGAGATGCGAGATGTGCGAGATCGGCGATCATCCAAATCATCGGTTGCCACCTAGATCAGCCTCCATTGCCCATCAACGACAGACACTCTTTACTAGTATATATATATATATATATATATATATATATATATATATATATAAACTTATGTACAATTTTGTGCATATGTATGGGTGCACCCATGCATCTTCCTCTCCTCGCCCATGCATACACACTTTCTTAACTAAAAATGATGGGGAGAGAGATGCATGTACAGGGAAAGTGCATATCCCCATACATTTGCACATTGTGTGCATTGAGGGCTTGGCCCCAAAAAGATTCCCCACCCCCCCCCCTCCCTCCCACTCACTAAATTCAAATATCTTTCTCTAGATTTAAATATTCGAAGTTTGAAGTTCAGGTTTTATTTTCTTCATACACTTCAATGTGTTTTAAACTTTAGCCAATAATTTTTATTATATGGCTTTCTTATTTATTTTGAATTACCAAAGTTTTACCCATAAATCATCAACAGAAAAATTTTCTTGACTACCTTAAATTGCTTTTTTTTTTTTTTCAATCCTTCAAATATCTATCTTCGCCCGCCATTTTCAGGAATGTTTAACCACAAGCCCAAACTCACTAGCTTTAATGCCTAAATCGTTACCCGCAAGCTTTTATCCATGGGCCAAAAAATACACAGTTGAAAACAAAAGGAGGGGATGGGGTGAGGGGAGCAAAAGCGACAATAAAAAGAGAAAAATAGGAGGGGAGGGAAAATTTAGCGCGCGCACACACACACACACACACACACACACACACTCACACAACATCTATATAGTATAAAACTATTTTAGAGAGTGTGTGTGTGTTTTTGCCGCCAAAAATTTATGCAGTGCCTCCGAAAATGTCACGCTTTGCCCTCAAAAAACGTCACTCATTTGCAAAGACAAGAGAAAAAAAAACGTTTGAAGAGAAATGTGTGTGAAAAACCACACATACAAGCCTTTTTTTAGTTTTTTTAGGCGCGCACACACACACATATTTTAAAAATCTCCTCCGTACACGCGCTCGCGCTCGATCTCTCTCTCTCTCTCTCTCTCTCGATGGGTATCTCTCTGCAAGAGATCAGAGGTCTTCTCTAATTGAATGATAGCAAGCCATTTAGCGGAGGACTTGAGAATGCGCTATTGAATTTCTCCTTACCTCTTTTTTTGGCTTGATCGGATGAACGTAACCATGGCGAACAATGATCAGTAAGTTTTGACTATCATCATATTAGCTCCAATTATGAAATAATTCTCATCGTTACCTCAAGAATCTTAGTGTTGTCTACTAACGTTTGTTTGTGTGCCTTTCGATTCATCTCCTCCTCTGGTATTTCTGTTGTCTTTAATGAATCTTGTAAGCTCTTTAATGAACCTTGTAGGTTCTGGTCTTTTGCTTGATCTTCTTCTCTCATATTTCTATTGTCTTTAACGAACCTTGTAAGCTTGAATAAACCTTTATGCATCGCGAGCTTAAAAGAGTGTCAATAGTTTCTTGAAAGATGAGAAGCTTAATTTAGGCTGCTAAGCGCTGAAATAAACAATATGAAGCAGTAAATTATGCTCATCTCAACTTATCTTTTCAAAATAATTGAGAATGTTTGCGATGCAGATGGTGGTCAAATGAAACCATTGCTATTGTCACTGGCGGCAACAGAGGAATTGGCCTTGAAATCGTACGCCAGCTTGCAGAGAAGGGAGTTACTATAGTCTTAACGTTGAGAAATATAGAGCAAGGACATCTAGCGGTGGAGCAGCTGAAACCCAGGGGTTACACAATGTTGTGTTTCATCGGTTGGACATGACAGACTCAAGGTCAGCACAAGAATTGGCTGCTTGGATCAAACAAAAATACGGTGGTCTAGATATACTGGTACTTTTCGTCACATGCCATGTTCATAATATTCAACTTCCTATTGTCTTTCTAAATCAGCATCAAGTTTCAAGTTCTCTGTTGAGACTTATTTGCCAATGATCAGGCGTTCCTTTCTCCGATCTTCAATAGATTTAAAGAACTTTTTCATGTCTCAGAAGCCTTTCTTATAACTACTGTGATAATCTTTAACACAGCCGCCCTATTACCTGAAGAAGAATGTGTATGCATTGGCAGATCAATGAAGACATAGAGAAGGAAATAAGCGCAACAAGTAGTATGCAATCTGAAACCATTCGTTATCAAGAGAAAACGAAAGATGCTTTGGAAGAGGAGAAGGAGTGGATGAGAAAAGTTATGTGCAATGAAAGCCTTTATACAGATCTATGTACAACATCTGGTAAGAGTCAGAACCGGAATCCTTTTGAATGCAAATTAAAGGAAAATTTCAATTTGCTACAAAGTAGGCAACAACAAGGCAACTTGCAAGGCAAAGTCGTCAAATGCTCACTAGATATTTGCAGATTTTTTGCACCTCCCGCCCTTAAAAATCTTAGTTTTTTTTTTTTTTTTGGGGGGGGGCGTCTTTTTTGACGGGGACTTTTTTTTTTCTCCTTTTTAAATTTACAAAAGTTAATTTATAGGAAGCCAAAAAGCCCCTTCACTTTTTTTGTTTTATGGGGAGTGGGGTTCACATTTTTAAGGGGGTTTACGTTCATATTTTTTTAAGACACACACACATTTTAACCTTCTTAATTTTTTTTTAGGGGCATGGAGGGACCTCGCTCCATCTATGGGTGGTTGGTCAGCCTGTGTATGGGGGGAGAGAGAGAGAGAGAGAGAGAGAGAGAGAGAGAGAAAAGTGGGCCCGTGGGAGGGAGGGAAGGAGAAAAAAGGACTCTAGAATCTATACTTCTTACAGTATACCTCATCCACGAAATGTTTTTTATATGGAAACTAGTTGTGAGTGCCCATCGTTGACGGGCAATGGTGGCCGATCTAGGTGACCGTCGATGATTTAAAAATTTAGTATGTTGCTGATGGTTAGGTTGTCCTTTTTTCTCCTTCCCTCCCTCCCTCCCACGGCCCCATTTCTCTCTCTCTCTCTCTCTCTCTCTCACACACACAGAGATCAGAGGTCTTCACTAATTGAATGATTTCACTAATTGAATGATAGCAAGCCATTTAGCGGAGGACTTGAGAATGCGCTATTGAATTTCTCCTTACCTCTTTTTTTGGCTCGATCAGACAAACGTAACCATGGCAAACAATGATCAGTAAGTTTTGTCTATCATCATATTAGCTCCGATTATGAAATAATTTTCATTGTTACCTCAGGAACCTTAGTGTTGTCTACTAACGTTTGTTTGTGTCTACTAACGATGAGAATTATGAAATAATTCTCATCGTTACCTCAGGAATCTTAGTGTTGTCTACTAACATTTGTTTGTATGCCTTTCGATTCATCTACTCCTCTGGTATTTCTGTTGTCTTTAATGAACCTTGTAGGTTCTAGTCTTTTGCTTGATCTTCTCCTTAGGTATTTTTGTTGTCTTTAACGAACCTTGTAAGCTCTTTAATAAACCTTTATGCATCGCGAGTTTAAAAGAGTGTCAATAGTTTCTTGAAAGATGAGAAGCTTAATTTAGATTGCTAAGCGCTGAAATAAACAATATAAAGCAGTAAATTACGCTCATCTCAACTTATCTTTTCAAAACAATTAAGAATGTTTGCGATGTAGATTGTGGTCAAATGAAACCATCGCTGTTGTCATTGGCGGCAACAGAGGAATTGGCCTTGAAATCGTACACTAGCTTGCAGAGGAGGGAGTTACTACAGTCTTAACGTCGAGAAAGCATCTAGTGGTGGAGCAGCTGAAAGCCAAGGGGTTACACAGAGTTGTGTTTCATCGGTTGGATGTGACAAACTCAAGGTTTGCACAAGAATTGGCTGCTTGGATCAAACACAATTACGATGGTCTAGATATACTGGTACTTTTTGTCACATGCCATGTTCATAATATTCGGCTTCCTATTGGCTTTCTAAATCAACATCAAGTTTCAAGTTCTCTATTGAGATTTAGTTGCGAATGATCAGGCATTCCTTTCTCTGCTCTTCAATAGATTTAAAGAATTTTTTCATGTCTCAGAAGCCTTTCTTATAACTTCTGTGATCATCTTTAACACAGTCGTCCTGTTATCTAAGAAGAATGTGTATGCATTGGCAAATCAATGAAGGCATAGTGAAGGAAATAAGCTGAACAAGTAGTATGCAATCTGAAACCATTCGTTATCGAGAGAAAATGAAAGATGCTTTGGAAGAGGAGTGGATGAGAAAAATTATGTGCAATGAAAATCTTTATATAGATCTATGTACAACATCTGGTAAGAGTCAGAACCGGAATCCTTTTGAATGCAAATTAAAGAGAAATTTTAATTTGTTACAAAGTAGGCAACAACAAGGCAACCTGCAAGGCAAAGCCTCAAATGCACCTCCCACCCTTTAAAATCTTAGTTTTTTGGTTAGAGGGAGGAGGGGGGGGGGGGTTGTTTCTTTCTTGATGGGGACTTTTTTTTGTTTCCTTTTTAAAAAAAGAAAACTTAATTTATGGGAAGCCAAAAAGCCCCTTTCACATTTTTCGACGAGTGGCCAACGATTTGGGTGACGGTCGATGATTTGGATGGGGGTCGATGGTTTAGGAGGAAAGCTGATCGTCGTTGACGGATGGCCGAAGGGGAGGGCCGAAGGGGAGGGGTCAGTGTCGCATTTTTTAGGAGGGCCGAAGGGAAGGGCAATGTTTTTCGAGAGGGGCCAAAGGGAGGGAGGGCAGTATCACATTTTTTGGGAGGGGATGGCCAGTGTCACATTTTTTAGGAGGGGGAGTGTCACATTTTTTGGGAGGGGGCGTGCGGAAGGGAGGGGAGGGTAGTGTCACATTTTTTGGGAGGGGTTGAAGGGATATGAAATGCCTATAACCTTCTCTTGGATATAGGTGATTAGCCCAAAAATCTGGTGGCATAATTGAACATTTAAGTTCTATTAATGCAATTTGAGTATGATCAACAATAGCTCATGAGGCTATACTTCGTTAGGGTGAATGGGCTTTACAGGAATGAGCTTCAACGATAACTCACAAAGTAGTGAGCATGAAGAGCCTTGAAGCTGATTTTTCATTGTAAATGAGCTTGTTTAAAAAGCAAATCAAACAATGTCATACATGTAGTGCCACTGCAAAACTTTCTCAGACTTACCAAGCAAGTGTCGGTCAAGGCTGCCATTGGGCATGTAATCATGTAATCCCAATGGCAGAACGAAAGGTGGTTCAATGTTTTACGACAAATATCTTTTAAAATCTTGTGGTTGCACTGGTGCTACAGAGGGCAGTGCCCAGGATTTGGTCCTACCGCAGCCACGACCGTAGATGTTTTAATTTTAAAAATCAATTTTTTATTCACAAAAACCTACCCAACATTTTTGACCAAGCGTGTGTGATTGACATTTGTTATTTTGTCCCATAAGCGTTGCACAATTCTTACGGCTTCTACATATATCTTAAAACGAAACTAAAGTCCGTAAACGTGTGTGTGTGTGTGTGTGTGAGAGAGAGAGAGAGAGAGAGAGAGAGAGAGAGAGAGAGAGAGAGAGAGAGAGAGAGAGAGAGAGAGAGAGAATTTGGTGGCCCACAAAAGTCGTGAGTGCGTGCTTGCATGTTTGAAACTGAAAAGATCAAAATATTGTTCAAATTGAAATGGAAATTTGACACGAAGTTTTCCTTTGTTCTTACCTCTAGGGTTCTTTCTTTTTCTTTTTTCCCAACTCTGTAGATTTTTGTTCTCTTGCTGCACAAGTTTGCTTGATCAATGTGTCCCATCGGCCACATAAATCACACACACGCACATTTCATACACACACACACACACACACACACACCATCGACCACATAAATCACACACACCATCAAGCACAAACCATACACACAAATCCACACACACAGATACACACGCACACTCATACACACAAATCCATACACATACACACATCATCGGCCGTCCGCCATCGGTTTAGATCAAGCAGCATCGAAACCCAAGAAACCGAAGAGAAAGAGATTTAAAAAATTTATGTCTTGGGAAAAGGCTAAAATAGAAAACTTATGTTTTGTCTGTAAGAAGCCTAGACATATGATGAAATTTTGTCCAGAAAGGAAGAAAGGGTCTGCTCACATGATAGAAATCCTAGGAGGCAATGGTAAGACTTTGGAAATTAACCGGACTGATGGTGAGTGTGAATGTTCTTTTAGTACTACTTCTTTCTTGCCTAATGAGCTTTTCCATTTAATTGACACAGTTAAAGATCAATAAGTGAGTATTTTATTAGACAGTGGTTCAACTCATAATTTTATTAATTCTTGTCTTGTGTAGAATCTCAGCTTGGAAACTGAAGCCAACAATCATAGATACAAAGTTTATCTAGCTTCAGGAGCAGAGTTGGAGACTTGGAACGTAAAAGTCCCGAAGCACCCAGTTTTGGTGCAAGGACACACAGAATTACTTAATTTTCATGTTTTAGACCTAGCTCATACTGATTTAATTTTAGGTTATGAATGGTTATTCAGTAAATCGCCTTTTCTGTTAATTGATTTTGAGAAGCATGTTCTCACTTTCAAGGAGGGTGATAAGGTAGTTACATTATTTGACAGTAATTTTGTACGTCCGTTAGATTAGATTTCTACAGTTTAATAAAATAAAAGCATTGGATTATTCCGAGTATGAAGTTTTTTTCAATTTATGCTATTCCAGTTGTGAATGTTCTTGAAATGAATCTAAATGGTTGTGAATTCTTAGTAATTCTTAACTCAGTAAATTTAGATCATGAACAAACAGTGAAAGAACAGATCATAAATGAATTTAGGGATGTTTTTCCATCTAAATTACCTCATGGTTTATCACCATCGAGGAGACAGAGATTTCAAATCAAATAGAAAACTATTTGAGGATGGGACATATACAACCTAGTAAATCACCATGGGGCGCTCCTGTTCTTCTTAAAGCGAAGAAAAATGGAGGTTTCCAGATGTGTGTGGATTACAAGGGCCTTAATAAAATGACTATAAAGAATAAATATCCATTACCCAGGATGGATGACCTTGTAGATCGCTTGGGTGGAGCACGACATTTCACCAAGATAGATCTCAAGATAGGGTAACATCAAATAAGAATTAAGTCAGAAGATGTCCAAAAGACAGGATTTCATTCTAGATTCGGTCATTATGAATTTCTAGTATTTCCATTTGGATTAACGAATGCTCCAGCAATGTTCCAGCAAATGATGAACGATTTATTTCGTCCATATTTGGGAAAGTTTGTGGTAGTATTCTTAGACGATATTTTTGTTTATAGTAAATTCTTGATGGAACATGTAGAACACTTAAAAATCATCTTGATGAAGCTCCGTCAGGAGTTACTCTATGCTAAAGAGTCCAAGTGTAAATTCTTTAGGCAAGAGTTGCTTTATGTCGGTCATAAGATCACAATAAACGAGATCAAGATTGACGAGGATAAAATCAAGATTGTGATTGAGTGGCCAATTCCGGAAACTGTGAGGCAGGTAAAGTTTTTTTGAAGTTTTACACTTTTCTTCAAGAGATTTATTGAGGATTATGCTAAATTAACAACACCACTTAATAATCTGACAAAAGGACTTGTTAATAAAAAGAAAAAGAGGAATCAACCTAGTCCGCTTGTTATTTGGAATGAGAATTGAATTAGTGTCTTGAGAAACTTAAAACAATGATTGTTTCAGCTCCCGTGTTACAATTGGCAAATCTAGATTTACCTTATGTCGTGAGAACAGACGCAAGTGATGTTGCTGTTGGAGCAGTTCTATTACAAATGGATAGGCCACTAGCGTTTGAAAGCAAAAAATTCATTGGTTCTAAGTTGCGTTATACTACGCAGGAAAATGAATTGTTTGTTGTAATCCATGCACTTAAAACCTGGAGACACTAGTTGTACGGTAGTAAGTTTGTAGTGTATACGGATCACCAGCCTCTTAAGTATTTTTGTAATCAACATGATCTTCAGGGGAGAAAAGCTCGATGGGCTGAATTGATGCAAGAATTCGATCATGAAATCCGTTAGACGCAACTCTAATCGAGTTGGGGATGCTCTTAGTCGGATCAATGAATTGAACGAGTTGTCACTCACCCAGATTTCTACGAATCTATATCTTTCACAAAGAGAAAAATATGAATCAGATTCCCATTTTGGTCACATTTGAAACATTGTTCAGATCGAAAGAAATGTGGACAGTGTTGAGTCAGAAACACAGGGGACTCAACTAACTAAGAAAGATAAGAAGATTGTGGAATAGTATACCATTCGAGATGAATTACTATTTTGGAATGGAAAAGTTTGCGTACTTGGTGATGATGAGCTCAATCGGAAGATTTTGTTTGAATGTCATGACATATCCTATGCACGACATTCCGGTATACACAGGACTCTGGACTTGGTTAAGAGGGAATTTTATTGGCCAAAGCTCAAGCCATATGTCAAGTCATATGTTGTTAAATGCAAACCCTGTCAACTAGCAAAGGCTGAACGCCATAAGGCTGGTGGTTTGTTGCATCCATTAGATATCCCAAATAAGAAATGGGAAAGCATATCTATGGATTTTGTAGTTGGACTTCCAAAGACCCAACGACAAAATGATTCTATTTGGGTTGTAGTGGATCGGTTAACTAAGTTAGCTACATTCATACCAGTCAAGTCAACTTTAAAGGCTTCTGATTTAGCCCAGATCTTTGTTAAAAGATTATTTCGGTTGTATGGTCTGCCAAGTGACATTGTTAGTGATAGAGATCCTAAGTTCACAGGTCACTTTTGGTCAACAGTATTCCATAAACTGGAAACTTCTTTGAGTTTGAGTTCTTCTGATCATCCTGAATCAGATGGCCAGACAGAAAGGACTAATCAAACTATGGAAGATATATTGAGGACGTATGTTTCTCATAGGCAATCTCATTGGGAAGATTATCTCCCACTGGTTGAGTTTGCATATAATAATAGAAAACATTCTGCTACAGGTTACAGTCCTTTTATGCTTATGTACGATTTTGGACCTAGATCTCCAGTAAATGTTGAGACCAAGTCTGTTAAGATCCAGAATGTTGCTGATTTTTTGCATGATATGCAAGAAATGTTGCAAGTGGCTAAGGATAGTATCCGTAGTGCTCAGGATAGAGCTAAACACTATACCGATCTTAAGTGATCTCCAAGAGATTTTAAAGCTGATGACTGGGTATATCTTAGGATTCCGAAAGATTCTAAGATGTTACGTACAAGGAAGTATTATAAGCTGTCTACCCGTTATTGTGGACCTTTCAGGCTTGTACGTAGAATTGGTTCTTTGGCGTACGAACTTGATCTTCAAGGAAAATCGACTGCACACCTAGTGTTTCATGTAAGTCGTTTGAAACTAGGTTTACATGATGGTGATACAGTTGGATCGGATGAGGATTTATCCCATTTGAAAGATTTGTGACTTAGTGTACTTTTGGAACTTGAGAAAGTGCTTAGAATCAGAGATAAACAATTGAGAAATCATCCTATCTCTGAGTGTTTAATTCGGTGGAAGGGTCGTACTGAGGATGATGATTCGTGGGAGAGAGTTGATAGCATAATGGAGAATTTCTCGAATTTTAGTTTCTAAGGATAGAAACAGTTTAAGGAGGGAAGAATGTTATGTCCATGACCAGTACATAGGATACAATATACTCCTAGTCTTAGATACACGGTACTCCAGTGAAACAAGCTATTAGTTATGCCACGTCATACTGGACATGACCCGAAAGTAACTAATATCCTTGTGAGGCCCAGAACACACTAAGTGGAGTTTAGACAAGGTAATGAGACAGTGTATGCATCAATAGCAATTTTATGAATAGTTGGTCCATGCATAGGTCTCTATTCTAGGTGAATCTATGTATAGGGAACATAGGGCTATGCATGGCTATGTGCCCAGGATGCATTAGGCTCTATATAAGAGGACCAAACTCGTCCTACTCCTTCCTCATCATGGTTCTTGATTCATTGCCAGACTCTCACTCTACATTCATGCTTCTTGTTTCTTGGCTTGGGAGTGAGGCTTCTAGAGATTGACTGGATCGTTCTACTTGGTTGGGTGGTTTCTCCACAATGTGTTATCCTTGTGTGTTTAGAATTTGTAAGCATGGTCTAAAGAGCTTCCCTTATAGTGGTATCAGAGCAAGGCTTACAAGCTTGGAGAGGTGGTGCTTTTCATTGGAGCTTGGTGGTATTCAACTAGTATTCTCATCCAAGGAGTGGAGCAAGGTTACAAGTTGGTGGATCTTCCCAAATTCAATTTGCATGTTCCATACCTCTCTCAAATTTCATTGTGTTTATGGTGAATTGTGCTAGGAAATCAATTTTGGTGTCTTTTTTGGAGTTTTAGCATGTGTAGCTCAAAACTAGGGAAGGATCTGAAATTTTCAGCAAGTTAATTCACTTTGAAATAGTTGAAATTCAGTTTGCATGTTGGATCTTCCCATGTATTTGGATTCTAGGCTCTTTTGTGGCCAAATTTGGCTTGTTTTTCCATGTTTTTGGCACAAAATGGAGGGTAAAATTCAAAATTCAGCAAGATCAGATCAATTGATTGGTTGTAACTCTGTATTTTGGATTGCATGTGGATTTGGAAAACGTTCTTGCCATTAATTTCCAATTGTGCATGGTGAAAAAAGAGAGAAAGGGCTAAAATTCATGATTTTTGCTTGTTTTTTCATGAAATTGGACGGTAGGAGGTTGTTAAACATCAATTGAAGCTGGAAAAAGATGAATCATAGTCTTTTGAAGCTGTCCTAGAAGTTAGAGCCAAGAATTCCAACAATTGGGTTTGTAGGAAGTCAAAAAAGTGTCAGAAATTGACCAATTTTGGTGAATTTTGGGGGATGGATTTCTCTAAATCCATAAGAGGATCATTCTGGATTTTTCCCAGCATGATTTTTATTTATTTTTCCTTCCCAGCAAGCTATCAGACCTGTAAATTGATGGGTAGAGGCTTATGTTTCAATTCCATCAAGTTTGTAGCAATTTTGACTTCTAGAAACCAAAAAATCATGGTTCTCAGCCCATACTGCTTCATAGGATCTGTATGAAGGCTTCATGGAACTCTTTTAGACCATTGAAGACTATTTGGATCATCACTTTACAGCTTGGTTGAGTGTTTGCACATTTTCTGACAATAGGGTCTAGAAAAAGTGCTCCCTCCTACAGCTTAATTGGTTGTTCTGAACTCGCATGTGCAAGTCCTAGGTGGTAGGCTGACATGGCAAGTGTCTTTTTCACTGGGTCTCCCTCTGTTTAGAGCTTTACAGCACCCAATTTGGTGTCCTGTAGCCAAAGATATGAGCATTTGAAGTTTTGCAATTTTGTGAGCAAAATTGGCAAAATTTCCAATTGTTCTGATGGCATGCATGACAATTTCCTATTTTGAAGTACTGTGCTTGCATGGAATGTCTGCATGTGTTTCTTTGAGTGATTATGACATGCATGAGTGGGTTAGATCTGTTTTGAGTGGTCATACGCATGTACTCTGACAGGTAGATACAAAACTGGATTTTATAGTTGACAATTTCCGTAGAACTGAATTTTTACGTAAAATTCCGTAAAGTTAAAAATCAGTCTAATGTCGCATGTCTTGCATGTTTGATGGGCATTTAATTTTCATGTTCTAGACCTAGCTCGTACTGATTTATTTTTAGGTTATGAATGGTTATTCAATCAATTGCCTCCTTTGTTAATTGATTTTGAGAAGCATGTTCTCACTTTCAAGGAGGGTGATAAGGTAGTTACATTATTTGACAATAATTTTGTACGTCCATTGGATCAGATTTCTACAGTTTAATAAAATGGAAGCATTGGATTATTCTGAGTATGAAGTTTGTTCAATTTATGCTATTCTAGTTGGGGATGTTCCTAAAATGAATCTAAATGGTTGTGAATTCTCAGTAATTCTTAACTCAGTAAATTTAGATCATGAACAAGCAGTGAAAGAACAGATCATAAATGAATTTAGGGATGTTTTTCCATCTAAATTACCTCATGGTTTATCACCATCTAGGTCAGTAGACCATAGGATTGAGTTAAGTCCAGGAAGTCAACCTGTCTCTAGAAAACCATATAGGTTTTTTCAGAAAGAGGAGACAGAGATTTCAAATCAAATAGAAAACTATTTGAGGATGGGACATATACAACCTATTAAATCACCATCGGGCGCTCCTGTTCTTCTTAAAGCGAAGAAAGATGGAGGTTTCCGGATGTGTGTGGATTACACCTTAATAAAGTGACTATAAAGAATAAATATCCATTACCTAGGATGGATGACCTTGTAGATCGCTTGGGGTGGAGCACGATATTTCACCAAGATAGATCTCAAGGCAGGTACCATCAAATAAGAATCAAGTCAGAAGATGTCCAAAAGACATGATTTTGTTCTAGATTCGGTCATTATGAATTTCTAGTGTTGCCATTTGGATTAACGAATGCTCCAGCAAATGATGAACGATTTATTTCGTCCATATTTGGGAAAGTTTGTGGTAGTATTCTTAGACGATATTCTTGTTAACAGTAAATCCTTGATGGAACATGTAGAACACTTAGAAATCTTGATGAAGCTCCGTCAGGAGTTACTCTATGCTAAAGAGTCCAAGTGTGAATTCTTTAAGCAAGAGTTGCTTTATCTCGGTCATAAGATCACAGTGAACGAGATCAAGATTGACGAGGATAAAATCAAGATTGTGATTGAGTGGCCAATTCTAGAAACTGTGAGACAGGTAAAGTCTTTTTTAAGTTTTACACTTTTCTTCAAGAGATTTATCGAGGATTATGCTAGGTTAGCAACACCGCTTAATAATCTGACAAAAGGAATTGTTAATAAAAAGAAAAAGAGGAATCAACCTAGTCCGCTTGTTGTTTGGAATGAGGAATTGAATCAGTGTTTTGAGAAACTTAAAACAATGATTGTTTCAGCTCTCGTGTTATAAATGGCAAATTCAGATTTATCTTACGTCATGAGAACAGACGCAAGTGATGTTTGGAGCAGTTCTATTACAAATAAATAGGCCACTAGCGTTTGAAAGCAAAAAATTCATTGGTCCTAAGTTGCGTTATACTACGCAGGAAAATGAATTGTTTGTTGTAATCCATGCACTTAAAACCTGGAGACACTAGTTGTACGGTAGTAAGTTTGTAGTGTATACGGATCACCAGCCTCTTAAGTATTTTTGTAATCAACATGATCTTCGGGGGAGAAAAGCTCGATGGGCTGAATTCATGAAAGAATTCGATCATGAAATCCATTAGAGGCAGCTCTAATCAAGTTGGAGATGCTCTTAGTCGGATCGATGAACTGAACGAGTTGTCATTCACTCATATTTCTACGAATCTATATCTTTTGCAAAGAGAAAAATATGAATCAGATTCCCATTTTGGTCACATTTGGAACATTGTTCAGACCGGAAGAAATGTGGACAATGTTGAGTCAAAAACATAGGGGACTCAACTAACTAAGAAAGATAAGAAGATTGTGAAATAGTTCACCATTCGAGATGAATTACTATTTCGGAATAGAAAAGTTTGCGCACATGGTGATGATGAGCTCAAACGGAAGATTTTGTTTGAATGTCATGACATACCTTGTGCACGACATCCCGGTATACACAGGACTCTGGACTTGGTTAAGGGGGGATTTTATTGGCCAAAGCTCAAGCCATATGTCGAGTCATATGTTGTTAAATGCAAACCCTGTCAACTAGCAAAGGCTGAACGCTAGAAGGCTGGTGGTTTGTTGCATCCATTAGATATTCCAAATAAGAAATGGGAAAGCATATCTATGGATTTTGTAGTTGGACTTCCAAAGACCCAACAACAAAATGATTCTATTTGGGTTGTAGTGAATCGGTTAACTAAGTTAGCTACATTCATACCAGTCAAGTCAACTATAAAGTCTTATGATTTAGCCCAGATCTTTGTCAAAAGATTATTTCGGTTGTATGGTCTGCCAAGCGACATTGTTAGTGATAGAGATCCTAAGTTCACATGTCACTTTTGGTCAGTAGTATTCCATAAACTGAAATTTTTTTTGAGTTTGAGTTCTTCTGATCATCCTGAATGAGATGGCCAGACAGAAATGACTAATCAAACTATGGAAGATATATTGAGGACGTATGTTTCTCACAGACAATCTCATTGGAAAGATTATCTCCCACTGGTTGAGTTTGCATATAATAGTAGAAAACATTCTGCTACAAGTTACAGTCCTTTTATGCTTATGTACGGTTTTGAACCTAGATCTCCAGTAAATGTTGAGACCAAGTCTGTTAAGATCCAGAATGTTGCTGATTTTTTGCATGATATGCAAAAAATGTTGCAAGTGGCTAAGGATAGTATCCGTAGTGCTCAGGATAGAGCTAAACACTATACTGATCTTAAGTGATCTCCAAGAGATTTTAAAGCTGATGACTGGGTATATCTTAGGATTCCGAAAGATTCTAAGATGTTACGTACAAGGAAGCATTATAAGCTGTCTACCCGTTATTGTGGACCTTTCAGGCTTGTACGTAGAATTGGTTCTTTGGCGTACGAACTTGATCTTCAAGGAAAATCGACTGCACACCCAATGTTTCATGTAAGTTGTTTGAAACTAGGTTTACATGATGGTGATACAGTTGGATCGGATGATAATTTATCCCATTTGGAAGATTTGTCACTTAGTGTACCTTTGGAACCTGAGAAAGTGCTTAGAATCAGAGGTAAACAATTGAGAAATCGTTCTATCTCTGAGTGCTTAATTTGGTGGAAGGGTCGTACTGAGGATGATGATTCGTGGGAGAGAGTTGATAGCATAATGGAGAATTTCTCAGATTTTAGTTTCTAAGGATAGAAACAGTTTAAGGAGGGAAGAATGTTATGTCCATGACCAGTACATAGGATACAATATACTCCTAGTTTTGGATACACGGTACTCCAGTGAAACAAGCTGTTAGTTATGCCACGTCATACTGGACATGACCCAAAAGTAAGTAATATCCTTTTGAGGCCTAGAACACACTAAGTGGAGTTTAGACAAGGTAATGAGACAGTGTATGCATCAATAGCAATTCTATGAATAGTTGGTCCATTCATAGTTCTCTATTCTAGGTGAATCTATGTATAGGGAACATAGGGCTATGCATGGCTATGTGTCCAGAATGTATTAGGCTCTATGCCAGAATGTATTAGGCTCTATGTAAGAGGACCAAACTCGCCCTACTCCTCATCATGGTTCTTGATTCATTGCCAGGCTCTCACTCTACATTCATGCTGCTTGTTCCTTGGCTTGAGGGTGAGAATCTAGAGATTGATTGGATGCTTCTACTTGGTTTGGTGGTTTCTTCACAGTGTGTTATCCTTTTGTATTTACGGTTTGTAAGCAGGATCTAAGGTGATTCCTTTATAGCGCCTTACGTTGAGCCCGAGTTGCTGCCTGCTTGGCTGGCACGCACGAGGAGAGGGAGTGCATCCTCGTCCAGTCTCTTTGTCTCTCACCCTCCTCAGACAGTTCCGCCACACGCACCCCCATTTGCACCCATTTTGGTGGATCCCGTCCCACCTCGTCCGCCAGTTCCCACTGCGATTCCACCATGACCTACTATTGCTCGCACTCCCCCCAGTTTACGACTTTCTCATGGACTCTCCATAGCCCGAGCAGGAGCAGGCCCATGATGTTGGTGACGAGGCCTTTGAGGATGTTGAGGAGATCCCTTCCCTCCCTTCCCATTCGGATGACCTCCCTAGCAAACAGTTTTCGTATCCCATGCCAAATGTTCCCCCTCCACCAGTGCACCGCACTTATGCTGCTACACTCATCCTTGCCAGTGCATCCCACTCTCCTCATTCCATGTCTACAGCCGATGCATCTACTAGTGCCCAGCCTGTCGCGTCGTCATCCATTCCCGTCACGTTTGGTGCACCATGCTGGAGGTCCGCTACCCGTCGCCCAGCTGGGAGAGTTTTTAGACAGCAGAGCATTCGTGGCGCGCATCAGCCGCACATGGACAGCGAGGCCACACAGGCCGTGGCCAGTATGATTTATGAGCTGAACCTTCCGTTTGCCATCATTGACTCTGAGCCCTTCAGAAGGGCCTTCTGCCTTGCACAATCTGTCCCTAGTTCAAAGGTTGTCCGCACACACATGCTGAAAGATATGGAGCCTCTACGTCGCCACTGGACCACTTACGGTTGCAGCATCATTTCCGATGGCTGGACTGATGTCAGGAGGAGGCCGATCTTCAACATCTTGGTCTCTAGCTGTATGGGCACAGTTTTTGAGGGCCGTGGATAGCAGCAGAGAGGGGAGAGTCAGATCTGTAGAGTTCATGTTTGCTGTCATCGGGTCTTCCATCCTATCCATCCATGAACTGCATGTAGATGGGTGTATTGCTAGAGGCTGAGTTCCCTCACATTGTTCATACCCCCTGTGCAGTACACGACACAGACATTCTGATGGGGGACATAGGTGCACTTCCTTGGGTAAGAGCCATCATCCGTGAGGTTCTCTTCTTAAGACGTGTTCTTGTCATGTTCCGAGTGTTCAGCCATCTGGACCTCCGTAAGCCAACCCCCACATGCTTTGCATTCGACTTGGTGGTCATCAACCATTTGATCAGGTGTAGGGCGCAACTTCTACAGATGGTTGCCAGTGATCTTTGGCATGCTAGTATGTTTTAGCACACTGAGGATGGGGAGCACTTTTCTTCCACGGTGAGGAGAGACCAGTTCTGGAGGGATGCACAGATATTGTCAGGACTGCTTCGACCACTCTACATTGTGCTCCGCATGGCTGATAGTGAGGGGTAGACACTTGGACTAGTATATGAGCTCATGGACCTGATTGGACAGTTCCTGCAGCTACCCATCTTGCAGCCAGAGAGGTAAGCAGTATAGTGATATAATTGGCCTTTATCTTTTCAGTAGTTGCTAGTTTGTTTTTCTGTCAATGTTATGTTTTTTCGTAATGCCCTAAACCACATGCCTCTCACCTGCAGGATGACCGAGCTGAAGCTCATCTGGGAGATGCGGTGGAACTACTTCCACAGGAGTATCCACAGCGTTGCACACATGCTGCATCCCCTCTTCCTCTCTCCGACACAGATCGTAGACAGGGAGATCGAGTCCGATTGGCTTCAGTACATTCACAGGGTGGGTCCACACATAGGTTTGGATCTTATCAAGCTCATGGAGGAGCTCGCTGCATTTCGTTTAGACATGGGCACGTTCGGTCACCCGGTTGCTCAGGATCCAGAGAGGAGGCAGCTTCCCATTACTTGGTGGACCATGTTTGGTAGCACCTAACCATGCATACAGCGTCTTGCACTGCGTGTCCTTTCTCAGGTATGCATTTCATTTCATCCACCATTGCTGTGTTTTGTTGACCTTCCACCCGTGCACATGTGCTAAAGCATTTCATTGCACGTACCACAGGACTGCGCTGTCTCTGTGTTTGAGCATAATTGGAGCACATGGGCACTCATTCACATGAGGAGAAGAAACCGGTTGTCAGTGAGTCAGTTGGAGCAGTTGGTGTTCTGTAGCACCAACGCACATCTCGCCAAGAAACTTCCGACCATTACGAGCACATTACAAGTGATAAGCTATTCTTCCATAGCATGTTGGTTGACCCCTAGTACATTGGTTTCATTTCTTGATAAAGTTGTCTCTCTGACATGCAAATTTTAAACCTTGCAGATGAAGATATCTGATTTGGAATGCCAAGTTGACTTGCCTACAGACAACACCCATCCCATGCCTGCACACACAGTTGATGGCAAAGAGAGAGAGGGAGCTTGCCGAGATGAGAGAGAGAGAGAGCTTGGGCTTGAGCACAGAGAGCCTCCATTGTATGAGGCAGATGAGCTAGTATCAGAGGATGATCCCCATTCGGATTGTATTTGCCAGATCAGAGTGGGATGAGGCATATGATACAGGTGCTGGGCACACGTCTAGAGCAGGGGTCACAGGTGCATCACGTGGTAGAGGTGGGACACATGTCACAGATTATACTGGGAGACGGGCAAGGCACATAGGGGGGGGGAGTGACATACCTTCTTATGTTGATATGATGAAGGAGACTCTTGATAGGGGGTAGAGTGATTTGGCTTTACCTTCCGCAGCTGCTTGGATCCGTGCATCACAGAGCCATAGGCATTTCTATGACAACACACTAGAGGAGTCACCAGATGACTTTGATTGTGCCGATTGGGAGCCATGCAGGGTCCGCATGGTGCACAGGATGATCCAGAGGATGATGCACATGATGAGTTCCAGAGTCCAGAGCATTTGTATTCGGATGCCCAACTGGACGACTTGGTTGCAGAATTGGATTCAGAGGCCCAGCAGATGCACCAGCAGTAGCCCCACGGGCACACACTCCACGGACCTATCCTCCACTATCAACTGCACAAGGACACCCATCTTTGTCTTCTCTATCCCAATCGGCCTCAGCTTGGGAGCCCAGCCTAGCCAGCCAGGTGATCTGCATGGGAGTGATGAGGCACTGACTAGGAAGGCCCAAGGGTGCAACGAACAAGAAAGGCAGAGCACAGAAACAGCCAGGGAAGACGACCTCGTAGGGCCTTGGGTGTAGGTAGAGGTGCAGTATCACAGCCAGTTGGAGTAGGTCTAGTCGGTTTGGCTTGCTTGGGGGTTGATGCGGAGGCAGATTGGGAGGATGAGGATGACGAGTCCTCCTCCTCAGATACACAACACATGCCAGTTCCAGACAGGCATAGATATCAGTTGCGAGAGTCGGCTTGGGGCCCTGAGTTGTCTCCGGAGCATTTGTCTGAGTTAGAGCCAGAGCATTGATTGTAGCTCTATTATTTTATTTTTAACAGTTTGATATCATGTTCCGTGTTTGGTGGCCAGATGGTCAAACATTGTATTCAGACCATTTTCCATATTATATCCAGTGTTGGACGTACTTTATTCGCTGCACATTGTGTATTTGTCAATTTATAACTATGATGCTTTGTTTTCAATTTTATTTCGAATGGTATGTGCGTATTTTCAATTAGTTTTAACTGCAGAGACTGATAGCAGATGCACAACACAGAAATACAACCCCTTTTATAGCATTTCATAAACATACATATTACACTACATTATACCAGACATGCGTTGCACAAAAAACACATTGAATATTAATTCAACAGTGGTATCAAAATAACAATACGTATCCCGCCACATACGGTTGGGGCTATTCTTTACACCGTGTTAAACACTAAATGTTGCCTCATCTTATGTCAAAAACTACATAACAACAGCCAGCCACATATGGTTGGATCCTATCCATTCTAAACATTCCTACGGATCCTCCAAAGACTCCTCGCCCTCCTCAGGTGCATTGTTCTGTCGCTCTTGCTCTGCCTCCCGGTTATCCCGATGGCGAGCAGTCCTTTCTCTGACCATGATGAGCTACCGTCATGTGAAGTTCATTCCAATCTGCTCATCCAAATCCAGCTTGACAGTGGGGGCAGGGGGCACAGCTGGGTGCTCCGGCTTCGGATTTCTCTACCGAGCTTGTCACAACATCTCTGCAATGTCTGTCTCTTACTTCTGATGCCTTTCGTTGTTCCTTCGGACATCTTCCTCGAGCTTCCTCTTGGCTTCACCCTCAAGCCTCGGTGGTATGCGCTCCGCCATCTCACGACACCTTGTTTCTCGAACTAGCTCTCACAGCCTCTCAATGGCTCTCACTGGCTCTCTCACAGCCTCTCGCTGGGTCTGTGACACAACCTCTCACAATGCCTCTCTCTCACAGCCTCGTGAGTGCCTATTTAACCCCGCAGCCTGTTCCCCCACGTGTAGTTGTTGATGATCCCTCCATGTGCCCTTGGACCTGCCCCCATTTGTTGCTCTCCCATGTGCTACACTCCCATTGGCCCCATGGCCTGCTCCTCCACAGTGCCCATGTGCTACTATACCTACCCCATGTATTGCTCCCCCACATGCTGCACTCCGATTGGGTCCGTGGTCTGCTCTCCCACAGTGCCCATGTGACGGTGTACCTGTCCAGATTTGCGGCTCCCCCACATGCTGCACTCCCATTGACCCCAAGGTCTGCTCCCCCACAGTGCTCCCTGTACAGTCCCTCCTTTTTTCTAAACCCTAACACTTTTTTTTTCTAAATTCTTTACCCTAAATTATCCTAGTAAAAGGGGCTTTTAATAAATAAAAATAAAAAAATAAAAAAAACTATTATTATGGTGCCGCCCTGGTACCGCGGGTCTGAGGGCGGCACCATAATGGCGGTACCACCATTATGGTACCGACGGTACCATAATGGCAGTACCATGGGGTACTATGATATTGATATATATATATATATATATATATATATATATATATATATATATATATATATATATATATATATATATATATATATATATTTTAGAGAGAGAGTGTAAGGGTGGTGTTGACCCAATCTACAACCCTATGTCACACCTAGACCCTACTCTTTGTTTATTCGTGCATACAATACATTTGCACACACATACAAGCCTATTTTTTTTACTACACATACACAAGCTCACACATGTCCTAATTCAAATCAAGATTCTCCCTCTCTCTCTCTCTCTCTCTCTCTCTCTCTCTCTCTCTCTCTCTCTCTCTCTCTCGTAGCATTCCAAGATCTCTCTCTGTCTCTCTCGCATCAGGCGAGTCTCTCTCTTCTCTCAGGTCTCTCTCTCTCTGGATCGCGAGCAGCAGCATGCCGGTCTCTCTCTCGCGAGCAGGCAGGTCTCTCTCTCATGATTCATTTCAACCAAAGAAAGGCTCAAATCTTTTCCCTCTGTTTTCGGTTTCAAAAGATTCAGTCTGTTTTGAAATCAACCATTATGTGATCATATGTAAAAACGTATTTAGCAAAGAGGCTTTTTAAGGGGGGTCAAAAGCAGTGCAAATTGCTACTAATCTCGTATGTTTCTAAAGTCTGGTCAACATCTAGCTAATTTTTAACAATAATTCAAGAGTTCCTATTATCGACTAATTTGTAACTATTTTGCAGCAACCTGGATGCTCTTTAATACTATGCTTTTGTTTGTGAAGGCGTATGAGAAGTTGAATATGGTTTAGATGCACTAATTCTGCCAGTCATAAATTTGCCCGGGCCCACTTCAATGTCTTTTATTGGCTATCTCACATTGTCCCAGAATTTGGAACCATTTAGCATTCAAATTACGCACAGTTCAGAATTCGGTGAAGTCATCCCTTTTGAAAGTCTGGTTCAGTTTATTCATTTCATCAACGATTTGAACTTTCTTGGTAACAAAACATCAGTTTACGAGAATTGTGAAAAATGCAAAAATAAGCTTGGTAGAGGCCAGAAATATTGTATATAGATAAACACGCATGTGTGGAGCCTATTCCCACGTATGAAAATAGTGTACTTGTCATGGACCATAATCATATAGATTGTGTGAAAAATACAGATCCTAAGTGGATCTAAACTCCAAGATCATTGGCTTGAATGCTTGCACTCCAAACTACATAAGCTAGGAATTGGCAACACATTCTATGCTACCTAGAATGCAAAGAACTTGATTCAAAAGCATTTATCACAAATGGAAACTTCCATAAACATCAAGTGCGGCCCAAAATAGCATTATACAGTCCATAATACATCAGCCTATCACTTTTGGAAAGCACCTAAGATCATACACAATAGCTTGAAGACAATACACACAACAATGCTCTCAATGGAGGAAGAAACAATGACAATGATCTATTGATCTCAATGAAGCATACAAAAGGTTTCTCCAACCTGTTCTCCACGACTTCCCTACTATTTATGGATGAGAAAGATGACTCTCTCTCCTCTCTCTAGAAGGTACTTGACCCTAGATATTCCCTATATAGGAAAAATAGCTAAAAATGGCTTATATGACCAAAATACATCAAAATGGTCTCATTTTGAAGGGTATGAAGTTTGACACTTCATCATACTGAAAAAATAAAGTAAATAAAAACATTGTGGCCTGGTTCACACGTGTGAAACTCCAGAACCAAAACTATTTACAATTTTAGCCAATTTAGGCCTCAAACTAGCTAGGAAATGTTGACAATTTTCACACTCCCTCTTCAACATTGGATGCTAGTTTCAACATAGTCTTTGAGCACATTCCAAGATTAGATCTATGCATTAAATATAGGTCCTTTTCCAATGGTTTGGTGAAGATATCAGCCACACACTCCTTTGAAGAGACATGTTGAAGCTCCACCTCTTTGGCAATGACTTGATCTCTCACAAAATGGTGAGCAATCTCAATGTGCTTGCTCCTTGCATGAAAAACAGGATTGCTTGCCAAGCTTTGGGCTGAAAGGTTATCACAAAGTATGATTGGAGTCTTCTCTGGTTCCAGCAAGTGAAGATCCAATAACATCCTCTTGATCCAAAGAATCTCCTTGGTGCATGTTGTTAATGCCTTGTACTCGGCTTCGGTGGAAGATAGAGAGATAGTTGGTTGCTTCTTTGATAGCCATGAGACCACTCCATCTCCAAGATAGATTGCAAAGGCACTTGTTGACTTCCTATCCATTTGATCACCTGCAAAATCTGAATCTGAAAATCCACAAAGGTTAGGTGTAGTACCTCCATACAAGATGCCAAAATCTCTAGATCCCGAGATGTATCTAAGTACTCTCTTTCCTAGCTTCCAATGAGCCTCACTAGGATCTTGCATAAATTGACTTAGTTTACCAACCACAAAGCTTAGATCAGGTCTTGTGATGGTTAACCATATAAGAGATCCTATTAGCTTTCTATAGAGAGTAATGTCCTTGAAGGATCTTTCATTACTTCTTGTAGTTAGCTTTACATTTGATTCCATAGGAGTATAAACAACTTTACAATCTTCCATATGAAACCTTTTTAGAATAGAGTTAACATACTTTTCTTGACATATGAATGTAGATTTAGAAGTTCTAATAATCTCTATTCCTAAGATATAATGAAGTTTACCAAGATCTTGAATTTCAAACTCTCTTTTGAGTGCCATCTTGATTTCATCTATATCTAGATTGTTACCACCACTTAAGATAATGTCATCAACATAGATCAAAAGTAAAGTGATATCATTTTCATTCAATCTAAAGTAGAGAGAATGATCATACTCACTCATAACAAAGTTTTGAGAAAGTAAGAAGGAATTGAGCTTAGCATACCAACTCCTTGGTGCTTGCTTTAGCCCATACAAACTCTTTTGGAGATAGCACACATGATTAGGCTCATCATGTGAAACATAGCCCTCGGGTTGCTCCATGTAAATATCTTCTTCAAGATCACCATTCAAGAAGGCATTAGTAACATCCATTTGCCACATATCCCAATCATAAAGAGTTGCAAGAGAGATTAGGATTCGAATAGTTACCATCTTTGCCACGGGTGCAAAGGTCTCATCATAGTCAATACCATATTCTTGAGCATACCCCTTTGCCACCAACCTTGCCTTGTACTTGTTGATTGATCCATCTTGATTTGTCTTGATCTTGAAGATCCACTTACAACCAATTGCCTTCTTGTCCTTTGGAAGCTTTACCAACCTCCATGTGTTGCTTTTGATGAGTGCTTGATGCTCATGATCCATGGCTTGGATCCATTCCTTCTTTTGAATTGCTTCACCTACACAAGTTGGTTCATCAAAAGAGGTAAGAAAAGCAAAGTTAGAGTTGTCCACCACTTGCTTTCCTTTTTCATCATAGGTTAGCCTTGATGGCTTAGCCCTTTGCCTTTGAGTTTTTTTTGAAGTTTGCTTTGGAGTGGCATCTCCATCTTCATCCAAGACATCTTGCACATCATGATGATTAGTAGGCACATCAACATCAACATCAACAACATTGGAAACATTCTCTTCATGAAAGATGACATCCCTACTTATGACAACTTTCTTTGTAGAAGGAATGTACACTTTGTAAGCCTTGCTTACTTCACTATAGCCAACAAACACACCCTTCTTTGATGAAGGATCTTCTTTAGTTCTATCATCAAGTGTGATATTGACAAAACATGTACATCCAAAGATCCTACAATGCTTGACACTCGGCCTTCTACCATAAAGAACCTCATGAGGAGTTTTACCATCCAAGGAAGCACTTGTCCATCTATTACATAGATAGTTAGCACATGCTAAAGCTTCCCCCCAAAAAGACTTAGCAAGATTAGCATGTAGTCTCATTGCCTTGGCACATTCACAAAGGGTTCTATTCTTCCTCTCGGCCACTCCATTCTGTTGTGGAGTCCTAGGACTAGACATCTCCCTCTTAATCCCATGTGCTATACAAAAGTCTTTGAACCTATTTGAGGTGTATTCCCCTCCATTATCAGATCTTAAGCATTTGATCTTTGTATTGAATTGGTTTTCCATTTCATTCTTGAACTTGACAAATGCAGCAAACACTTCATCCTTACTTTTAAGAAGATAGATCCAAGTATACCTACTAAAGTCATCAATGAAAGTTGCATACATCTTTGCCCCACCATTGCTAGTTGTACTAGAAGAATGAATATCAGAATGCACAAGTTGAAAAGCTTCTTTAGATCTAGAAGTAGATCTAGAATAAGCAAGTCTATGAGATTTGGACAAGGCACAATGTTCACAAACACTATTGTTTGCAACAAGACTTTTAGGGAGACCAAGAACAAGCTCTTTCTTTGCCATTACCTCCAAAGATTTGAAGTTGGGATGGCCCAACCTCTTGTGCCAAACTTCTTGGTTTGTCAATTGCTCCCTAGCCATACATCCTTCATGATTAGAGATCACACATGCATCAAGCTTGAAAAGTTTACCATGCCTCCTACCTTGAGCAATCAAGGATCCACATTTACTTATCAAACATGCATCTCCAATGAACTCCACATCAAGTCCTTTGTCAATCATTTGACTTACACTAAGCAAATTCTTAGTGATTGAAGGAATGTACAAAACATTTTCAAGATTTGCTTTCCTATTTGTTGAAAGGGAAATAGGAATAGTGCCTATGCCTTTGATGTCACATTGACCATCATTTGCAGTGTAGATGATGTTACCTTCTCCCTCATAAGACAATAAGAATGTAAAGTATTCCTTATGTCTTGTCATGTGAGATGAGGCTCCACTATCAATCCACCAAGGATCATTATCATCTATGTTGGCTAACAAACTTGAAGTCATAACAAGTGATTCACATGTGTTATGTTCTTCCTCATCTATTGTAAGATTTCCTTGCCTCTCTCCTTGCTCTCTTTTCTTCTTATAACATTCATTTGCAAAATGACCTTTTATCCCACAATAAAAGCACTTGAACTTTGACTTATTGTTCTTAGTAGAAGAGGAAGAGGAAGAGTGATCATCATGATCAAAGTTACCACCTTTGGACCATTTCCCTTTGCCTTTACCTTTGCCCTTGAATTTGCCTTTTGTGAAGAAAGCCTCTTCACCTCCACCTTGCAAGGATGCACCATCAAGCTTTGATTGCAACCTATGTTCTTCAGCCAATAAGATTTCTTGCAAGTCAACCACACTTGGCAAGACTCTTTGAATGGCAAAACTTTGCACAAGGTTAGCATGTTCATTTAGCAAACCATTCAACATAACTTGGACTATTTCACCATCTTTTATGTTCTCATCAATGCATGCTAAATCATCACTTAGGGACTTAACTCTCAAGATAAATGCATGAGCACTTTCACCCTCTCTTTGCCTACTAGAAAATATTTGTCTCCTTAGGGTCAATACCCTAGATGTGGACTTTGATTCAAAGAGCTTCTTTAAGGCATTCCATGCCTCACTTGCACTTTGACACTTTCCAACTTCCTTGAGAAGTTCATTTGTAACATTCATTTTAATGATATGAAGAGCCCTTTTGGCCTTCTTATCAAACCTTTGTTGCTCTTGAAGTGTGAGAGGTCTCTCTTCAATTTCTGCAACTATGTCCATGAGTTCATTCAACTCAAGTAAGGACTCCATCCTCACTTTCCAAGTAGAGTAGTTTGATGAACTCAACCTTTCACTAGACTCTAGCATGATCCCACCATTGGAAGCCATGATTCTAATGTTTCTTCAACTTTTAGGTTCTGTCCTAAAGCACTTAGCACTCACTTTTCTCTCAACAAATGATAGATAAAGAGATCTATGAAGATTTAGGACCCTAAAACACTTCTATCTTGAACCTAGATGGTTTCCAAGCATAGAAAGGAAGATTGAAACACATGCAACACTTTGCACACACTAAGAATGGATTACAAAATCAAACCAACCTGAACACACTCTTGCTTAAGCTCTCAAACTTTCCAGCAAGTGACCAAATCAAGTTATGGTGTGAAGAGTTACTTGCATTCTTAGAAAATACCCAAAACTAGGATGCCAAGATTACCTAGTAATGAACAAACTTGATCAACATATGATCAACACACTAAGATATTGATTCAACCTGTAAAACCACATGTAAACCACACTTCTAAAAGTTTATAAACTCCAGCAAGTGATAAATACAAGATTTAGAGGTGAATGAATGAGCACACTTAGTGAATCACAAGACTAGCTTCACTATCTTGTCAAATCTTGGTGTTTAGATGTAGATCTAAGATCACTTCACATGAGAATGTTCCTCAACCTGTTAAGAACCTGAAAACACACTTGCATAATGGTTAACACCTTCCAGCAAATGCTCCAATCAAATTACATAAGGAGAGTTACTTACATGCTCAACAAAGTACACCAAAATTTATGCCAAAATTGATGACAATCTTTACAATATGCTCTTCACAATGGAGCTTGCAATATGTTCACCCAAAAAAGGGGATCTTTCATCCAAATGGGAGCTTTGCTCAGCCTTTAGGAGAATTACAACTCACTCAAAAGAGCATTTGTCATCCACTTAAGGAGAAGTTTCATCCACTTAAGGAGAGTGTTCATCCAAGAATGGAGATTGTCAACAATAGGATTGAAAAGAACATTGTTAGTATTGAATATGCACAAGCCTCACAATCACAAATGATTAGGTGTTATGATCTGATCCAAAATAGTTTCTTTTCAGCCTCTGATCTTCAATAGACCTGAAATATGCTTTTGATCCACAAGTTCAACTCACAAAACAAAGGTTAGTAAGATTTGATCAACAAAGCAATGCAAAATCATGCTAGAACTTGATCAAACATCCAAATATCACCAAAAATGGAATACTTACTATGAATAGAAGCCAACCAGCTCTGATACCATGTGAAAAATACAGATCCTAAGTGGATCTAAACTCCAAGATCATTGGCTTGAATGCTTGCACTCCAAACTACATAAGCTAGGAATTGGCAACACATTCTATGCTACCTAGAATGCAAAGAATTTGATCAAAAAGCATTTATCACAAATGGAAACTTCCATAAACATCAAGTGCGGCCCAAAATAGCATTATAAAGTCCATAATACATCAGCCTATCACTTTTGGAAAGCACCTAAGATCATACACAATAGCTTGAAGACAATACACACAACAATGCTCTCAATGGAGGAAGAAACAATGACAATGATCTATTGATCTCAATGAAGCATACAAAAGGTTTCTCCAACCTGTTCTCCACGACTTCCCTACTATTTATGGATGAGGAAGATGACTCTCTCTCCTCTCTCTAGAAGGTACTTGACCCTAGATATTCCCTATATAGGAAAAATAGCTAAAAATGGCTTATATGACCAAAATACATCAAAATGGTCTCATTTTGAAGGGTATGAAGTTTGACACTTCATCATACTGAAAAAATACAGTAAATAAAAACATTGTGGCCTGGTTCACACGTGTGAAACTCCAGAACCAAAACTATTTACAATTTTAGCCAATTTAGGCCTCAAACTAGCTAGGAAATGTTGACAATTTTCACAGATTGTACATATGATTTAATTCAAGTTCTAGTGCCTAAAAAGGCCAAAAACTAGTTTTCTAGACATATGACACATGGCATCAATCTATTGATTGCATGAGCCACATCCTTTGGTTAGGTGTCATATCTTATGTGTAGAGGACAACTCACACGTGTGGAATAAGCTGAAGTAGGCGAATTCAAGTAGATCTCCATATAGAAGAAAAATGGACCAAAAGTGCTCAAAATATTTGTCCAAGTGTCTGTTTTGCATGATGAATCATCATATGACAAAGCACCTTCACACATGTGGGATCAGAGGGATCATCAGTATCACGAGCTCCCACTTATTGTATATATAGAGCCACATCTGGCCATAATCATTGTGAGACACCAATCTTGGTTTTGGAAGCAATTTTGAGTGATTCTTTCCATTTGTTTACATTTGTTTTGATTGTTTTGAGGTTCTATCAATGTGTACTTGATTTTCAGGTTGGAGTTTGTACTCAGAGAGTGTTTCACACGTGTGAAATCAGAAAGTACACCTACCTTCAATTAATGATTGTTCTTGTTAGGATTTTGTGTCTAGAATTGATCTAGATTGATCTTAATCTCAAGTAGATTGATAGATCAAGTAATTGGGTTGTAGAGCCTATACACACGTGTTCCGTTCGAGTAGCCGACCATGATTGTTTGCTCTGATTTGTCATCGAGCTTGCTTCTTTTTTCTTTTGGAATGTGCTTGTATGCTGCACATCCAAACACTCGTACGTATGACAGATCAGCCTTTCTGCCTGTCCACATTTCGTATGGTGTTTTGTTTTTTAGCGCTGTCATTGTTGATCTGTTCTGCAGGTGTACTGCTGCAGCTATTGCCTCAGTCCAGAACTGACTTGGCATTTGAGCCTTTGCCATCATGCATTTGGCTCCTTCGACTAGCCTTTTGTTTCTTCTTTCTGCAACGTCGTATTCTGGTGTGTATGCAGGATTGAACTGGTGTTCTATCTCCTGTTCTTTGCTTTTGTATTCACCTTTGTTGTCAGATCTCAGGATCTGTATCTTTTTTGAGGTGTGTCGCTCTACAAATGCCACGAACTTCTTGAAGGAATCAAACACTTCAGATTTCTTCTTTAAGTAGTAGATCGTGGTCATCCGGTTGTAATCATCTATGAACGTCAAAAAATACCTCGAACCTGAGAGCGAATCCATCTTCATCGGTCCACATACATCAGAGTGGATGAGCTCAAAAACTTTCTTGGCTCTTATTCCCTCATGCGTGAATGGATTTCGATGTTGCTTGCCTTTCTGGGCTTCGCAGAACTCGGTTTCGGGCCTTGAAATCTTGAGACCTGTGACTATGTCTTTTTTGCTCATGTCATACAGGCTTCGCATGTTCAGATGATATATTCTCCTATGTCAGATCTGATCTTCATTTTCTGATGCATTTAATATGCTATAAGAGTTGCTGATCATTTTGGCCTGGTAGAGGTTTCCTTCTTTGCATCCGACCGTTAGCAACTTGTTTGTCGTCTTCTCGATCATGCGGCATGTGTTTTCATCGAACAAAATTTGAATGCCAAGATCTGCCTTCTTGGAGACAGACAGACAGGCTCAGTATGAGCATTCTAAGTGGCTGATAGGACGTCGGAAGAGATTTCATGAAGTACATCAGCTATTGTGGTGCTAGGACCTGGTGCTCCTGTCCTGATGCAACGAGCTGAGCGAAGATCGTTCTGATCTTCTCAACATTGTAGGGTCGAAGATCTTGCGTAGTATAGCCCTCCCGCCTGTCAACAAGGGTTAGATCACTGGATAGGTACCTAGCTATGCATAGATGCTATTTTTAGTTAGTTTTTTACTTTCTCCCTTAACTCTACTCTCCACTAACACTACTCTCCCTTAACTATACTCCTCTACACTAACATTCATCATGATTGTAGGTGAAAGGAAGTGGATGATTAGAAAAGATGGAGGGAAAGGAAGATAGAAGAGAGAGATAGAGGGAGGCTGGGGGTTAGCTCAAATGCACATTATACTGGCTAAATGAGAAACATAAACTATTGAAACCAAAAAGCATGAACTTCAAAGCAATAAACAACAAGAGCAATAGCAAGCATTGAATTGCAAATGAGGATGTTTCTCTTCCAAAATTTGGTAGAGTTTTCTCCTTCTCATTAGGCATGCAAATAGAGTACAAATGGTGCCTTTTTATAAAATGGAGAAGACCCTTGCCCCTCAATCCTATTGGCTAATATTCACAATGATCCTATCGATTCATCTTGGACCCAACTTGATCCAAGGGTCCACAAAAAGTACATTGGTAATCACAAGATTTATGTGAGTCCCAATTTGGACCCAACTCTAAAAAGTAATCTCTAAGTTTAAAAATGACTTTGGGCCTCTAGTTTTATTTTGATTCTAAGGCCCAAGTCAAGTTTATTTATTTACAACTTTACTTGCGTGCTCATTGGGCCATGGGCTTACGCGCGCAGGATGCCATGCCCTCGCAACACATTTTATTGAATGATTTTATTTATTTACACTTTGTTGGGAATACCCCCAACAATACCCACCGCCTGAAGTAGTTCCGGTCCCTTGACACTCTGCCGGTTTAGTAGAGCGTTTTCTTCGCCGGCCTTTGCTGGATGAGGTAGGTGGTGACGTCCTCCGTAAAGTTGAGGAGGTCCAGTTTCTTCAAGTCTTTTGGCGTGTGAACAGACTTGTGGGCCCCCCGCAGCCAATCTTGGTCGACCCATGTTTGGAATCGGCGTGTCCATGGATCACCCTGAAGTGCAGCTCGATAATAGATATGAGCTATTGGCAGCTGATCTTCAATTTTGTCTGAAGGTAGCGCCTTATTAACATCAAAGAATATGGATGGGAGAAAATTGTCCCATTTAGTTTCGATCTCCATTAGATGTTCCAAGTCTCGGGTGTAAGTGGCTACAGCGCAGACTGTTGGATCAGGACAATTTATATATTGGTTGGCGAACGCGGTGAGAGCCCTTCTGGCATCTACATCCGTAGTCCACCCATATTTTGATGGTATTACCGGCCAATTGAAATTCTGTAGCGTGATCTTGTCCAGAGGGGTCCCGCATTCCGCCCATTTGGATCTTCGTGGACATGGCAAGAAGTGCACGTTCACCCGTAATTGTTGTGGACTCGTCACATAGGCCCTGATGGCCGCAGGGTCTCTTTCAAACAACTGTTGATGCCACTCTGGTTGTGGTTGGAGGGCAGGTAATACTTGCAGTTCGTTGGCCTTGATTGTCTGAGCCAAAAATGATATCTGCCAGCTGCCCTTTGATGACTCGTGAGAATACTTTGATGAAAATTCGTTGATTTTCTCCTCCATGGACTTTGGTCTTCAGAAGGTCCGGCTGGCAGATATTGTGCGCGAACCTATGGATGATGTGGCTTGGCTTTGGCTGGTAGTTGCGCCTCGGCCCTGGTCTCGTGTCTCAACAGCCGTATCCGTCTGTCCTTGGTCCTGGCCTTTGGACCCTTGACCTTGTTGAAATCCCCCTGCTGCCTGCTGGCTCTGGTCTTGGCTTATACTGGCCTATGCAGCGTCAAAAGTAGGTGGCGATGGAATTATCACGGGGGTGGTCTGGGCCCTTGGTTTTCATGAATTTCTGGTAGGCCTTGAGGGCTTGCTTGGCCTGGGCGAGCTCATGCATTGCGCTTGTCCGATATTTGTTGAACTCTACCTGGTAGTTGTTTAAGGTTTGGTTATAAACCTGCACTTGACGCCGTAGAAGATTCATTTTTGATTGAGAAATCGGCCTTGAGTTCGGTGCAGGTTGAGCTAACCAGACGAGCTTTTCTTCTTGTAAGGCTTTGACCTCCATCCTCAGGCGCGTATTCTCTGCTTCCAAAAGGTTTAGTTGAGCCCGGATGGGAGCAAGCCATTGGGACGCTTCAGATTGAAGCTCCCGCACCTTCGTGGATGCCTCTGTCAGCACTTTGGAGAGGCTTTGGATATAGTTGTTGAGGCCCTCCTCTTTCTTCTGCTGCTGAATTCACACGTGTGTGGTCGCCCTACACATATACTTTTGATCTCCTAAGCCCAATAATACCATAAAGATCAGACTAGCATTGGTTGACAATAGGAAAGCTGATCATACAAAAAATATTATTGTGTTACAAGCAAGATCTGTCAGCAAAACAGAAGACTAAGCATCATAAATGCCTCTACTCGGCTAGAGAGAGAAAATAGGAAGTACAAAACTCATGGAGAGAGAGAGGGCACAAAGAGCTTGTCTCCAAATTTGCATTACACACAAATTTCATCATTTTCTCAATGAGAGTACATCACATATATATAGATCCATGGACTCTCCTCCTTCTTTGAGTTGAATTGGAGTTGTGAATCCACCTCTCAAGCTATCTAGACTTATCCAAGCCACCTCACTATGTCTAATTGTGCCACCTAGTCTTTCATACATTAAATGTGGCTGTAAAGTACAAATGGCAATTCCTATGGTAGATCGAGTTTCTACTTCTACCTACCTTGAATATTTTATTCTAAGATGGGTCTTTACTAAGCCAAAAGAGCTCAATTCATCTTTGGCATTTTTAGGACCCCTACTCACAACATTAGATAGATTTTTTAATATTTTGACACTCCTAAAAATGTGTGGATCAAGCATTGATCTTGAGATAAGACCAAGATTAGACCTATGCTTTGAGAAGGCACTTTTGCAAAGTGGCTTTGTGAGAAGATCAACAATACATGAAGATGTGTCGACGTGTTCTAAGTTGATTTCACCTCCAATGAGCTTTTCCCTTACAAAATGGTGTGCCACTTCTATATGCTTGCTTCTTGCATGAAAAATAGGATTGTTTGCAAGAGCTTGTGCTGATATGTTGTCACATTTGATAAAGGGAAGATCATCCTCTTTGATGCACTTTAGCTCCATGATTAACCTCTTGATCCAAAGGACCTCTTTAGTTGTTGTAGTGAGTGCCTTGTACTCGGCCTCACAAGATGATAGAGATATGGTATCTTGCCTTTTTGAAAGCCAAGACACAAGATTGCCTCCAAGAAAGATAGTATATGCATTAATAGACTTTTGATCCATTTTATCACTTGCAAAATCGGAATCCGAATAGCCAACAATAGTTAGATCTTCATTCTTGTACAATAAAGCATAATCTTGAGTAGAAGATACATATCTTAGAACTCTCTTGGCCATCTTCCAATGTTGGATCTTGGGATCTTGCATAGATTGACTCAATTTGTGTTTACAATAGCTCAAATCGGGTCTAGTGATAGTAAGCCAGATTAAAGAGCCTATAAGACTCCTATAAAGTGTGATGTCCTCGAAGGATCTTTCATCACCTTTAATAGGATCTTTTACATGTTGCTCCCTGGGAGTATCTATGCCTTTACAATTTTGCATATTGAATTTTCTCAACATAGAAAAGACATATCTAGATTGACAAATAAAAGCATACTCTTCATGAAAATCAATCTCAAGGCCCAAAATGTAATGGATCTCTCCTAGATCTTGCATTTTAGATTCTTTTCCGAATGCATCTTTGGTTTCTTGAACTAGCATCAACTGGTAATCAGCTTCATCCAGGCTTGATCTGACTGTTGGTGGTTGTATGGAAGTTCTGATGGATTCTTGATAGTAGATCCATCAGTCAATCTGATGATCTGCTTCTTTTTTTATCCTATCTAGATTTGGATCCTCCTTGGATTCTGATGGATTTCTCCAATATTGCCAGATCTGGCTAAATTTTGATGGATCTAGCTTGATCTCCTTAGATCTAACGGTGATGGCTTAGCAAATTAGCTTTTTGTAACGTGACACCCCCAATCTGGATCTGTCTTACTGTGGTGGCCAGTACTTGTGCAACCGGCTACCATTGATGGGAGTGTCGAATGGCGTCCCATCTAGCTTTTCTAAGTTCACGGCTCCATGATTAAGAATTTCCTTGATCTTATAAGGACCTTCGCCAGTGAATTTTAACTTTCCCTTAATCGCCTTGGTTTTATACATCAAGACCAAATCTCCTGAATAAAGATCCTTCTTTTGTAATCTACGATCATGCCAAGTGTCGTGTCTTTCCTTTTCAGCTGCCAATGCATGCACAACTAGTAAGCATGTTTCACAGAGTTTATGCAGAGCTTCGTGGCGTAGCTGTAGAGATTTGGACTCATTAAGATGTTGCGCGGTGGCAATCCTTAATGAAGGAACTAAAAACTCTACTGGCATCACAACATCCTGACCATATACCAATTGGAAGGGTGTTTGATCAGTGCTTCCTTTATATGTTGTCCTGAATGCCCACAATGTAGCATGCAACTTGTGCTCCCAATCTGATCTGCTAGCTTCAATTGTTTTCATGATCACGCTACACAGGATCTTATTGGATGATTATTCTTGCCCATTACCATGAGGATAATAAGGCGTATTGGTTATGTGGATCACGAAGAATTCCTCCAACAGGACCTTGATGGTCTCGTTGATGAAATGGCTTTTGCGATCCCTGACTAGCTTCACCGGGCATCCGAAGCGCACAATCATATTTTCATAAAGGAACTTGGCAGTGGTCCTAGCATCAACTAGTCTTGCTGCCTTGGCTTTGACCCATTTGGTGAGGTAGTTTGTGGCTACGATTATGTATCAAACCTGAGAACTCCTTGCTGCAGGGTGAATTGGACCAATATAATCCAATCCCCATTTTTTGAACGGTGCTTGGGCTAAGACTGGGTGCAATAGGTCATAGTTCAATATCGTTGGTCTCCTTGCCCTTTGGCACACATCGCACTTTTTCAAGTATTCCTCCGTATCTTTATGAATCGTTGGCCACCAACATCCTGATTGCAGGATCTTGCAAACTGTAATGTCAGATGCAAAATGACCCCCACCCATGCCTTCATGTGAAAGCGAAATGATCTGGGTGGTCTCATGAGTAAGAATACACCGCCAAAAAATTCCATCAAGATCTCTTCGGTACAACTGGTCAGCAATCAGCTGATAAGGTCTAGCCTTCAAGATCAATTTTTGCTATTGCGCCTTTGGTAGTGATTTGTCTGGTTGGCCCCACATTAGATATTCAACAATGTCGGCAGCCCATTCTGGTACTGTGTCCACGTAAAATAAGACAACATCTGCCAACTCATCATCGGGTTGGGCTACAATCTCCTTTCCCTTGATTCGTGACACATGATCTGCCATGTAGTGTTGTTTTCCCTTGCGAACTACTATCCGAAAATCAAACTCCAATAACAGAAGTAGCCATCCGGTGATTCTTTCGGTGTTTCAAGTTTTATTAACGAGATAAAGCAAGGGTTGATGGTCCATATAAAAAGCAAAATGTGTGGCCATCAAGTAATGTCAAAATTTCTTAACCGCATAGATCATTGCCAGTGTTTCCCGTTCTGTGGTTGAATAGTTCATTTCGGTATCACTGAGCTGTCGGCTTGCAAACCGGATTGGAAAATCCTTTTTGTGTTCACCTGGCTGGGTTAAGATTGCTCCAACTGCATACTTCGATGCGTCCGTATGCACGTGAAACTCAATGGACCAATTGGATGGGCGTAAGATTGGTGCTGAAACCAATGCATTCTTAAGCTTTTGGAAAGCCTTTAGGGCCTCCTCATTCCAATGCGGATCCGTTGTGAGTTTGTAGATTGGTCTGGCTAACTCCGCAAAATCAAGAATGAAGATCCTATAATAGTTAGCATGACCCATGAAAATGTAGACTTCACGGATCGTCTCCGGTGGTGGTAGATCAATAATGATCCCGATCTTTGATAGATCTGTGGCGATCCCGTGTCTTGACACTATGTGGCCGAGAATCAAGCCATGTGTCACCCAGAACTGACATTTTTCTAGATTCAGGGAGATCTGGTATTCGCGGCATTTTTGTAACACCTTCTCCAGATTGGATAAGTGTTCTGAATCTAGTCCATGCACGCACAGATCATCCAAGAAAATTTCCAAAATTTTTTGCAAATAATCTTTGAATGCTGCTGCATGACTCGCTGGATAGTGCTTGGGGCATTGCAAAGTCTGAATGGCATCACTTTATAGGCATAGGTTCCCCATTCTGTGGCAAATGTTGTCTTGTGCTAGTCCTGGGGGGCTATTTTCATTTGGTTGTAGCCACTGAAGCCATCCAAAAAACTGTAGGCTTTGGCGCCAGCTACCATGTCGAGGACACTTTCCGTAAATGGTAAAGGAAAATGGTCCTTTTTGGTGACTGCATTTAGCGCCTTCAGATTCACACAAAATCGCATTTTGCAATTCTTCTTGGGTACTATAACTATCAACGATACCCATTCTGTGTGCTAGATCTCGTAAATGAAATCTGCGTCCATCAGCTTTTGCAACTCTTGCTTGATCAGTTCTGTATAATTTGGGTTGCAGCGGTAGTAACGGCTCACCTTGGGGACTGCTCCATCCACCAAGGGTATGGTATGTTGGACTACTGTTGGCGGAATGCCCTTTGGATCACTATAGCTCCAGGCATAATAATAATTATATTCCACCAACAAGGATTGTAGTCTCTTGAACTACGTAGGTGTTAACTGCTCTCCCACATGCACTATCTTTTCTTCTTCTCCTGGCTCCACAAGATTCATCGACTGTGTTCACGCAGGTCCCTCGAAGACTTGTTCCGCTGGTGTCTGACTTTGATCAGGTTCTCGCCTGACTTTGATTGATTACCACGTCATCCAAAGTATAATTCTTGAAAGTATCAAGCATCTCGTGAATTGGAGCTCGTCGAGATTTCTCTTTCAGCATGTTAATCTTGTCCCCACTGGTCATTTTTTGATTTTTTGTCACCTGTGTAGAAGATGACGCTGTATCTGAGTCCAACTGGATTGACTTCAAGGAATCCAACACCTTCTTTTTGCTCTTTCTTGTCATTTTGGTGGGTTCATCCTTGTTGTCTTTCTTCAAGACTGCCGTGACATTCGCCTCATGGTTGCGAATATCAACATCCATTGTAGCTATCGCCTCTTCGGGTAGGTCACTCCATCGAATCACCTGGTTGTAGCGTTGCTTCAACTTGTTCTTCTTATTCGCAGGTGCCTTGGGTGGATCGATCCTTGAGACTTTCGCCATAGCAAATGTTTGTGGTGGTTGAGCTGGTACCTTCTTGGTTTTGTAACGATCTGGGTCCATGTGGTGTAGGACCTGTTCATTAGTCAGCTCAATCTCCTTACTATAAGTTAGAGCATGTTGCCAAGGGACTAGATCATCGTCCACTAGGTTCTCAATAGGCTCTGCTGACATCCATGCTACGTTTATCATATTCACCCCAAATGTGATTGGTGTGTCCATAGTGTAACATTTGGGTGAAGATGTACTAGGTTCTGGATTTGTCCAATCTCTAGTGCACTTGAGTCACCAAAGTAGACATACTTTGAATCTGCTTGTTTGAGATCTTCGAATAAGAACTTACATGCTGTCATGTGCTAAGAAGCACCAAAATTGAGATACCAATCCATGGCATCTCTAATGGGTATATCCTGTATCATGAGCAGAGTTGGTTCTTTTTGAGAGGTTCTAGCAGATTCAGATCCTCCATCCTGCTGCATCTTCTTCTTGGCTTTGTTATGTTTGAAAACTTGACAATACTTGATGTTGTGGTTGGTTCTCTTGCAGTACTTGCAGAAGAGTTTGGTGTTAGGGTGTTGATGCTGTCGATTGTGCTTTTGTGATTGCTGGTCTGAATTAGTTTGCTCAACTTTTGTCTTCTTGTCCTTCGAAGATTTCTTCTTCGGGTTGCTTATTTGAATAGAGAGTGACAATCTTTGTATTCGACGTGGATAAGATTTTCTTTCTTACTTCTTACTATAGTAAACTTGTTGTCACCTTTTACAGAGACAGGTCAGGAGTATTGCCAAGTAGCAACACAAGATTGTCATAAGAGAGAGGAAGACTAGACAGAAGAGACATGTTAGCATCTTCGTCTGATACTGGCGAACCTACTACAGCTAGCTGATTGAGTAGATGTTTAAATTTGTTTAGATGACCTGTGACTGAGGTTCCTTCACTCATTTTGAGTGACAAGCACTTCTTCCTTAGGAAGAGACGAGTCGAAACATCTGTTGTCACGTATACACCAGAGAGAATGTCCCATGTTTCTTTTGAGCTAGAATAACTAGCTACATGAGCTATTTGTGAATCTTTAAGATTCAGAGATACAATGGCAAGAGCTTTGCCATCCTTAGCTTCCCAGGTGGTCATTATGTCAGATTCAGCCGGTCTGGCTATTGAACCATTGACATATTCCCAGAGTTCTTTTTCTATGAGTATCATCTTTATCTTGAATTTCCACATGTGGAAGTCATTGCCATTGAATTTGTTGATCAGGCGAATTTCTAAAGTTTTTTTCTTCCATGATGAATGATCGAAGTATAGTAAACAATTTTGTATACTAATTAGTAGTTTGGAATCAGGGCTCTGATACTACTCTGTTGGGGTGCACACAGAGAGCCATTTCTGTCAATTTTCCATTCAGCTTGGGTAAACTTTTTCTATAGCCTTTGTAGCTCCAGTTGAGATAGAAATAATGTTTTGTCCAGCACCACGACCACCACACCTATATTGACAAGCGAACGCATCAAAAGAACTCAAAAACAAAGTAAGAGTCAATCAAATTGATGTTTGACCTCAGAAGAATTTTTTTCATATCAAGCTCAGAGTATCTGGCATGCTCTTCCAGCATCTCTAATCTGCTCAGCTATCTCACTGAATAATATCCAAAACTTAACGGTGCTTGCAGAAGAATATATCAATTACTGAGGCACCTATACTATCACCATTGCTGCAAGTTAAGATGCGATAATGGTGGAGAATATGTCTCCAATAAGATGATAGAGTTTTGTGAATCTAATGGCATAAAAAGAGAATTACCATGTCTTTATGCCCCTCAACAAAATGGGGTGGCTAAGAGAAAAATAGATCTCTTTGTGAGTGTGCTAAAGACTTGAGGCTAGATTCTCTCTTCCAAAACCATTTTGGGATGAAGTGTTGGAGGGTTTGCTGATATTGAGGCAACTCTAACCCTACTTAATAAGTGAGAGGGATTTGGCACCCTGCGTGTGTAAGTCCAACCCACTAATTGGAGCTAGTACATGGTTTAGGACAGCCAATGCATGTGTAGAGTATCAATAGCAATGGAATTTAATTGGGGACTTCAGGCCTTGCATGACTGCATGCACATGGTGGTCCTGGGTCCATATAACTAGTGGAAAGTTGTCCTATTCCATCATTCATTTGGTGTTTCATTGCCAAGTTCTCTCACTCTACTCTTGCTTCCTACTCTTTGGTTGAAGCTCATGGAGATTGATCGGTTGCTTCTACTTGGTTGGGTGGTTTCTCCACAATGTGTTCTCTTGTGTATTGCCTTGTAAGTAGGATCTTGAGGAGCTTTTCCTTATAGTTGCAAATTCAACATTGTTATTTATTGATTATTCAAAAATAAAAATTCAAGATTTATGTAAGCGAATTCTTATCTACACCTTTTTTTTGAAATAAAAAAGATCATAATGAAAAATAAGCTCTCTACAAAACAATGTTTGACCTATAAGGATGGAGGAGCAAATCTCAAAGTGCCAATGTTGGTGCTATGGGATTGTCAAAAAGTTGGGTCTGAGATAACGTTGGGGATAGTTTTTGTCAGTATCTAGTTTCGACTTAGTTGGTGTGAGAGATTTGGCACCCTAATTCTGTAAGTCCAATCCAATGAGCACATAGTTGTAAGCTAGGAATAAAAGGACTTGGGTCATAGAAATAAATTTAGTTAGAGACCCATAAGTCAAGCTAGAACTAATAGCTAAGTTTTTCAAATGGATGAGAGGCATAAAACATGTGAGTGCCTCCTTTGCTAATCTAGCACCAATACATTTAGTTGAAGTATTTGGATTAGAATCCTTGCTAAATGATATAGCTAATAAGAGGAAAGGAGAGTCATCTTTTAACTCTATAAAAAGGGACCATTTCCATGGTAATATATATTTTCCTTTCCATGAAAATAAAACTTTATGACAATCTCTCTCTCTCTCTCTCTCTCTCTCTCTCTCTCTCTCTCTCTCTCTCTCTCTCTCTCTCTCTCTCTCTCTCTCTCTCTCTCTCTCTCTCTCTCTCTCTCTCTCTCTCTCTCTCTCTCTCTCTCTCTCTCTCTCTCTCTCTCCAACATGCTAATTGATCAAGGTGAGGTATCATTCAATGGTCTATATTCATTTACCAGAAATTCTATTGCTAGAATTGTAATTTATGGACACTAAATAGTCAAAGAAGTTTGTCGGCACCAACTTTGGCCCCTTACATGATGTTTCCATAGATGTGAGGCCACACTTTGACTTCTAGTCAATAATTTAGAAGGCCTCCAAGTTGGCCTCTAAATTGGTATTTCTATATTGTCACAAAACCTGCACTATAAGAAACTACAACATGTGAACTATAAAGTCAAACTTGAGATAGAAAAATCATTGGATGATGATTAAAATCAAAGGCCTTCACTAGGAGGCAAATATCACATAAAAATCACAAATTTTTTATAATCAACCACTTATCAAAATGTGAAAGTAAAAATCATTAGCATGACAAATCTTACTTCAATTGAGATTTCTTGTGTGTTGCTCTATGACATTACAACCTACCTTGATGAATTCACACGTGTGGGACGCCCTACACATGTACTTTTGATCTCCTAAGCACAATAACACCATAAAGATCAAACTAGCATAGGCAAGCATCATAAATTCCTCTACTTGGCTAGAGAGAGAAAATAGAAAGTACAAAACTTGTGGAAAGAGAGAGAGGGCACAAAGAGCTTGTCTCCAAATTTGCATTACACACAAATTTCATCATCTTCTCAATGAGAGTACATCACATATATATAGATCCATGGACTCTTCTCCTACTTGAAGTTGAATTGGAGTTGTGGATCCACCTCTCAAGCTATCTAGACTTATCCAAGCCACCTCACTATGTCTAATTGTGCCACATAGTCTTTTCATGCATTAAATGTGGCATGTAAATTAAAAATGACAATTCCTATGGTAGCTCGAGTTTCTACTTCTACCTACCTTGAATATTTTATTCTAAGATGGGCCTTTACTAAGCCAAAAGAGCTCAATTCATCTTTGGCATTTTTAAGACCCATAATCACAACATTAGATAGATTTTTCAATATTTTGACACTCCTCCTAAAAATGTATCTAATGTGGATCAAGCATTGATCTTGAGATAAGACCAAGATTAGACCTATGCTTTGAGAAGGCACTTTTGCAAAGTGGCTTTGTGAGAAGATCAGCAATACACGAAGATGTGTCGACATGTTCTAAGTTGATTTCACCTCCAATGAGCTTTTCCCTTAAAAAATGGTGTGCCACTTCTATATGCTTGCTTCTTGCATGAAAAATAGGATTGTTTGCAAGAGCTTGTGCCGATATGTTGTCACATTTAATCAAGGGAAGATCATCCTCTTTGATGCACTTTAGCTCCATGATTAACCTCTTGATCCAAAGCACCTCTTTAATTGTTGTAGTGAGTGCATTGTACTCAGTCTCACAAGATGATAGAGATATGGTATCCTGCTTCTTTGAAAGCCAAGACACAAGATTGCCTCCAAGAAAGATAGTATATGCATTAATGGACTTTCGATCCATTTTATCACTTGCAAAATCGGAATCTGAATAGCCAACAATAATTAGATCTTCATTTTTGTACAATAAACCATAATCTTGAGTAGAAGATACATATCTTAGAACTCTCTTGGCCATCTTCCAATGTTGGATCTTGGGATCTTGCATAAATTGACTCAATTTGTGCACACAATAGCTCAAATCGGGTCTAGTGATAATAAGCTAAATTAAAGAGCCTATAAGACTCCTATAAAGTGTGATGTCCTCAAAGGATCTTTCATCACCTTTAATAGGATCTTTTACATGTTGCTGCATGGGAGTATCTATGCCTTTACAACTTTGCATATTGAATTTTCTCAACATAGAAAAGACATATCTAGATTGACAAATAAAAGCATACTCTTCATGAAAATCAATCTCAAGGCCCAAAATGTAATGGATCTCTCCTAGATCTTGCATTTTAAATTCTTTTCCTAATGCATCTTTGGTTTCTTGAACTAGCATCAAACAACTTCCACTAAGAATAATGTCATCTACATAGATTAAGAGAATGACAATATTACTACCATCAAATTTTAAGTACATAGAAGGATCATAGTCACTAAGCACAAATCCTAATGAAAGTAGAAAGTTGTTGAGTCTTAAATACCATGATTGCTTTAAGCCATAAAGACTTCTAAATAGCAAACACACCTTAGAATTATCCTTGATAAATCCTTGAGGCTATTCCATGTATATCTCCTCCTCAAGATAGCCATTCAAAAAAGCATTGGAGACATCAAGTTGAAACAGTTTCCACTTAAAAAATAAGGCAAGAGATATTATGATTCTTATTGTCACCATCTTTGCTACATGAGCAAAGGTTTCTTCATAGTCAAGGCCATATATTTGTGCAAAGCCTTTAGCACACAATCTTGCCTTGTACTTGTTGATGGAGCCATCATGATTGTACTTGATCTTGAACACCCACTTGCATCCAATGATATGCATGTAAGGTGGTGGATCCACTAGCTCCCATGTGTGGTTGGTGATCAAGGCATCCTATTTAATCTTCATGGCCTCATACCACTCCTTGGTATTGAGGGCTTCTTGAACATCTTTGGGCTCCTCATGAGAAACAAAATAAGCATAAGTGGAATCAAGATCCACTTGCTTTCCTTTGTCATCATAAGTGAGCCTCTTGGGCTCGGATCTCTCACTCATGGATCTTCTAGGAGTGAAAATCTGAGGCCTTCCATCTTCAAATCTTGACTCCTCCATATGTTGATTGTCTTCAATAACAATAGGTGATAGATTTTGAGGTTGCTTGATCTCAGCCCCTCCAAAATTGGACTTTTCTTCTTCATGAAAAACTACATCTCTACTATCAAATACTTTAGAGGTAGAGAGCATGTAGATTCGATAGGCTTTCTTGTTGGATGAATATCCAACCATTACTCCTTTGCTTGCACAAGGATCATCCTTCTTTCTTGTTTCCAAGGGAATATGGACAAAGCATATGCATCCAAATACTCTAAGGTGTTCAACCTTAGGTTTCTTCAAATAAAGTGCTTCATATGGTGACTTTCCTCCAAGTGCAACATGAGGGAGTCTATTGCAAAGATAGTTTGAACAATTGATAGCCTCACCCCAAAAGTCATTTGGCAAAGATGCCTCAATTTTGATGGTTTTGGCACATTCACACAATGTTCTATTCTTTCTTTCAGCCACCCCATTTTGAGATGGTGTATATGCACAAGAAAACTCCCTTTTAATGCCTTCAAGCTCACAATAATCATGAAATTTATTGGAAGTGTACTCACCACCTCCATCACTTCTAAGAATCTTGATTTTGTAAGAAAATTGCTTTTCAACTAGAGCTTTGAACTTTACAAAATAGTCAAACACCATAGATTTTGAAGCTAGAAGATATACCCAAGTAAATCTAGTAAAATCATCAATGAAAGTTACAAAGCAAGTAGCACCACCCTTGCAAATTGAAGATGAGAAGTGCACATCTGAGTGTATGAGCTCCAATGGATGTGTAGTCTTGATAGATGACTTTGAAAAAGGCTTCTTATGGGACTTAGATATGGCACAAGCCTCACATGGCTTGAAATTCTTGGAGATAAGATTAGGCAAGCCAATAGCTTTGGCTTTCTTGACCATGGGCACCATAGAAATATAGTTAGGATGTCCCAACCTTCTATGCCATAGTTCCTCCGTAGACATATGAGTAGCAAAAGCACTATCACAAGAGTTAGCATACTCTTTGGGATCAAGCTTGTAGATTCCACCATATCTAGACCCAAATGCAAGGATTTCATCATGCTTCTTGATTGTACATGTATCAACATTGAAATTCACATCTAGTCCACTATCAAACAATTGCCCAACACTAATAAGATTTTTTTTAGCTTGGGAACAAAAAGTACATTAGAGAGAGAAAGAACTTTTGATGAAGAAAGCTTTAAGGGAATGGTCCCTATGCCTTCAATAGCACACTCATGATCATTTGCTGTGTAGATGGACTTCTTGGCTCCTTCATAAGGTGACATGGATGAAAAAGAATACTTGGAGCTACACATATGTGAGGAAGCTCCACTGTCAATATACCATGAACCATCCTTCTTGAAAGGTGATGAAGAAAAACTGGAGACCATAAGAGATCCCTCTTCATCACTTGCATGAGCATCTTCCTTCTCTTCATTAGAAATGTTGGCTTGCTTGAATTTACTCTTCTTCTTGAAGCTATTGGTGGCATAATGCCCCTTCTTGCCACAAAAGAAACACTTGATGTTTTTCGTCTTTTTCTTGGATGTGGAAGCTTGAGAGGACTCATCCTCATCTCCTTTCTCCTTGGAAATAAGATTGTTCTTGCTTGAAGAGAATTGGTGTTGATTCTTACTTCTTGTCTTGTGCTTGTCTTTGGTAAAGAGAGCTTTACCATCAATGTTGAGAGACAGTCTCTCCATTTTCAAGAGTTCATACTCTTGTCTTGATTCTTTAGAAATGAGCACACTTTGGAGTGCTTCCAGACTTGGTAGCTCCTCCTTAATGGCATAACTCTGAACAAGGTTGTCATATTCCTCCTTTAACCCATTAAGTATGACTTGAACAAGTTTATTTTGGTTGATGGAGTCTCCTATGCATGACAATTCTCTATGGAGGTCTTTAACTCTCTTTACATAAGCTGTAGCACATTCATCACTTCTCTGTACACTTTGAAAAATTTGGTTTCTTAGTGTTAGAAGTCTAGAAGTATTTTTTGCCTCATAGATAGACTTGAGAGTATCCCAAGCATCTTTGGCATTAGTACAAGCACCAATTTCTCTTAAGATGTCATTTGAGACATTCATCTTAATATAATGCAAAGCCATCCTGGCTCTTTTTTTGTACTTTGAAATTTCTTGAGGAGTTTGTGGTTCTTCTTCAATGCCAAGTACAATATCCATCACATCTTGTAGTATTAAGACAGATTCCATTCTAACCTTCCAAATTGAGTAATTGGAGGTTGACAATCTTTCACTTGCTTCTAATAGAAAGACACCCATTGAAGTCATAAAGAATGATGGAAATAAAAAAAGATGGATGAAAGAATTACTTTTTTTTCTCACTATAGGAACCAATCAAGGGTACAGAAACAAATCCTATGTAAGACTTAGCAAAAAACTGTGAGATAGATCTCACTAGCTTGACAATCTCTCTAAAACAATATTTAAATCATCAAAAAAGATGAAGTATGGCAAAAGTTATGGTTCTTTGAATTTCACACGTGTGAAATATTCCAAAAATGTCAAATTGACTCAAATACAATCTATTTGTATGAAACAATTTGCCTAGAACCTATAAGTTTTGTCTAAATCACATATAGATGAGATTGTGTAGCTTCTGGATGATTTTTGTGATCATTCTGGATGACATGTACACACGATTTGCCACAGGTCTAGGTGCCCTACCTACGACTCTTCAAAAGCTTATAACTTTTGATTGGCTTATTAAACTATCATGATTCAAATTGCATCAGATTCTACACATTTCTAGCTTTCTAGTGGGCTAATTTGCTTGAAATTTGGATTTGAGGTGAGAGAGAACCACCAATCTGAAAATGGGTGGATTTCACACGTGCCAGTACCTGAAATTCTGTACAGGATCTGATCTGGCCCATTCAATGTGGTTTGTAGCTTAGAATCACAAGAAAACTGCAAACTAGCTAGAAGGTAGAATCTAGACAATTCCTAGCTTGAAATCTGATCAGATCTGCAAACTTTTTGATTAGATTTGCTTGTAAAACTTAGGTAGGCTTTGATACCATGATGAATTCACATGTGTGGGACGCCCTACACATGTATTTTTGATCTCCTAAGCACAATAACACCATAAAGATCAGACTAGCATTGGTTGTCAATAGGAAAGCTGATCATACAAGCAATATTATTGTGTTACAAGCAAGATCTGTCAACAAAACATAAGACAAAGCATCATAAATGTCTCTACTTGGCTAGAGAGAGACAATAGAAAGTACAAAAGTTGTGGAGAGAGAGAGGGCACAAAGAGCTTGTCTTCACATTTGCATTACACACAAATTTCATCATCTTCTCAATGAGAGTACATGACATATATATAGATCCATGGACTCTTCTCCTACTTGAAGTTGAATTGGAGTTGTGAATCCACCTCTCAAGCTATCTAGACTTATCCAAGCCACCTCACTATGTCTAATTGTGCCACATAGTCTTTTCATGCATTAAATGTGGCATGTAAAGTACAAATGGCAATTCCTATGGTAGCTCAAGTTTCTACTTCTACCTACCTTGAATATTTTATTCTAAGATGGGTCTTTACTAAGCCAAAAGAGCTGAATTCATCTTTGGCATTTTTAGGACCCATACTCACAACATTAGATAGATTTTTCAATATTTTGACATACCTTGGTTGTAATATACAATTTGTTGTCTTTCAATGACACATTTATCCCATTCAAGACATACATTGTGCTATTTTTTGACACCATATTTACCTAGATGAAGGTATAATGTCCCTTCTAAATCCATCATTTTGTTATACAAAACACTCTCACTAGAGGTATATAAAGTTTGTCAAATCTTGAAGGGTCGCCCAGGTCCCTGTCTTTTAGTGCTATATTGCATGAAAACTCTATAAGCGCATCTTAATTTAACAAAATACTCTCTTCACCATGCTTGAAGATCGTGAAAATGATGTTTCACCAAAAAGATGAAGCAATGGTGCCCACTATGTCAATTTTACAATGGAATTATGCCTGTGCACATATCCACAAAAACTTGACAAGCTATTTTTTATTGGAAATAGATTGAGACTTTTTTGCATGTTTTGTCAAATACATGTAAATAATACTACCAAGTGTTGTAGATTCATTTACTACACCATTCTTAGTGGAATACATCAAAAGCTTAACTGTTAAAAAAATGTACAAAACATATCTTTGCCAAGTTTATTTTGAGACTACTTACAATTTCTCATCACAAGCTATATTTTTTAAATGAGCATCATCAAATACTTGTGATTTTGGAATCTCAAGTGACATTCATTTCTAAGAAATAGTTTCCTTATGAGCACATGAATTTTTATTAGGCTGCATTGCTTTGATACCTACTTCCATTGCAATATCACAAGTCTCAATATACAATCAAGTAATGATGTGATGGTAGGTATCAAATGAAAAGTTCTAGCATGTCACATCTAACTTTGTCATACATTGAAAAATATAATGTAGCAAGACATGTGGGCCCAAATATCTGTTATTTGTGTTTTTAAAATATGTTATCTTATGTTCAAAGACACTTATGTTTAGGTATGTAAACTTAGCCATTGACTGATTTCCTAGCATTTTTTAAAACTTGAGTTGACATGCACGACACACTAGAGACTATTATCTTAGATAATAATGCTAATTTTGAAATAGTCTTGGGTTTTTCTACAACCAAATATACCATATGATGTATTTGAGTGGATGACATAGTCTTCTTCAATTCAAAACAACATACAATGCATGACAACAAAATCAAAAGCTTATCTAGGTCGACAATGACTCCAATATGTAGATACTAGAATGTTGTCATCAATATGTTGGATAGTACAAGTTCAACTACCAAACGACTTCACTTTTGAATTTTTTTCTGACTTACATCATCATAAAGGACTTTAGGCTTTTAGCCATTGTAGAGAATATGACTTTCCTAATGATGATTACACATCTCTAGAAGATTTTTTTTTTTTTACTTCATATGTAAGAATGAAGGAATATATAATCTTTCTTATAGATCAGGATAACATATTGTTGACTCAATCTAAAGTTCAATAATGCATTTACTTTATTTAATTTTTCCTTCACCACTTTCATAGAACTTTTCTCTCATAGAGAAATTAAAACATAAAAACTTGTCAGTTTAAGCTTACAACTATATTGTCCACCTATATATAGCTAACAAGCCAAGTCATTACTTCTATGAAGAAACATTTTGTTTCTAATGCCAAAGATTGCGAGCTTTCAATTCTGAACCTTTGACAAAAGGGTGACATGACACAACATGACACGACACGACACGAAATCAGTTGTGCTCCACAACAACCAAGAAGAGTCAGCCAAGTACCAAGGGGTACAGATATTTGATATGATATCATGACATCAACGAAACGAAACGAAGTGAAGCAAAGGCAAAAGTGAAACTTAAACGAGCATTGACATTGATTCATGTTGGAAAGCACACAGATCGTGAATGAAATGAAACGAAGAAAAATAATCCGTGACAATATCAATCACTCTGTTACAAGACGAGACTAGATGAGACGAAACGAGACTAAATGAAAACGAAACCTAGGTGAGCTCTGGATGATTTACCCTTATAGCCAAGTGATCACAAAGCGAAGCGAAGTGAAGCACGAAGCGAAAGGATTCATGAACGAAATCAGTTCGTCAGAATTCAGATGTGATCGCTGGTCACTGCCGGTTGTATCACATCCCTACAATCCTTCAGAGAGTAGTCAAACACTGTTGATCTATGTTCACAAATTAATGCAGCATTCAACAAGATCAAACCAAAGTGCGAAATAGAATGAACAAGCGAATTAGACACACAAAGTAGTAGACGAATGACAAAAATTTCCAAAATTCACACGTGTGGGGAAAGATCCATAAGTATGATATATCCAATTAAGCTTTATGATTAGCACAATAACCTGATTCTAGATTGAATAGCAAGATCTAGTACAGAAGTTATGGCTTAACCACAATCTAGCATGCTAAGCATCAGAGTATGACAGCAATGAATCATAAATGAGTAAAAGTACAAGAAATTCGTGTATTAGCATTAGCCTCAACACGAGTTAGAGAGAGAAAGATAGAGAGATATCAAGCAAAAATGGTGTGGATCCAAAAAGGCAAGAAATAGCTACAAAGCTTTGGTTCTTTATCAAAAATTATGAGGAGCTACACATATTTATGGAGTTTGAGGTAGCTTGAGGTAGAACCACATCCATTCACCTTTTGATGACATCTAAAGTGAAAACTAGAGTCTATGTGACATTTGTCACATCTCATGCATGAATCTCTACCTACTTTTTCCAAGTGTCCTAGTTCTAACTAGAAATGTACAAATCATCATGCATGTGTCCATTTCACTTTGTGCATGTGTTGCATGTCACTATGGATCACTTACAATTAATGCATGTGAATTGCCAAGAGTTTCTACTAGCATATTTTTGCTAATTCTAAGTCTACAATCTATATGCAAGTTGTAATCATCAAACTAGATATGTCAAATCCATATATCTCGAGTTCTATCTAGGCCAAACTTGGCATTTGCATTTATGAACAACATACTTGCATGGTACAATGTTTGTAGCAAGCCTAAAGTCAAGATGGATTATTTTTCCATTTCAACATAATTTACATCCAAGATCATACAATCATCTAGAATAATAGTGTGCACAA
>CM055094.1:5000-189322 GCA_029204225.1 Diphasiastrum complanatum | reverse complement strand
GCCACATGCTAACGATAGGTCTACTGAAGAGTACCCCCAAATAGGTAAAAGAAAATACCACTTCTAGTGGCTTCCCGTCTAGAATGAATATCTATCACTGCATGAGGCCCTAGAGGTATTGAAGATCATAATGTCACAGGATTGATAGCCTTGCCTTCATCATGTGTGATAACTCTCTCCAACTCATCAACATACAATCCAAAAAGTGTAGGTGAGAGAGAACAACCCTACTCACGTCTCTAGTGCTTCTGATCAACTGTGAAAGACCCTCATCTATCCTGAAACATCCAAACACCTACTCATATAATGGCATGAATGTGAGGACATTATCCAAGGTGAAGCCAAGATCTCCTAGGCACTACATAATCAAATAGCATGGAACCAAGTCAAAGGCCTTTTTAAAGTCCACAAAACAACAATAGACCCTCTTATGTACGGATCTAGCCCCTTCAATCATAGCTTTAAGAGTAAACACATGATTAGTCATGGACTAAGGAGCCCTGAAGTTAACCTAGCCCAATGCATGCAACGGGCTCATCTCTGCCTCATCACTCATAGCCATCTTTAGAATGGTCCCATAAAGCTTACCAATGATGTTGGGACCTAGTCGTGGCCCTACCATGATCCCGTCAAGACCAATAAGCTCAGGGTCACATGACTAGGATTATGGCCCTGTGACCAGTCTCACCGAAGGGCACCCGCCAGTTGAGTGAGGTGTCACAGTCGTGACATAGTGTAGTGGTGCATGTTGCAAGTATGTGTAGCGGTGTGTAACCATCGAGCTGTTGACAAAGCTCACCTGTGGTTATACGGGCCAAGGCTAGGGTTAGTCACCAATTGACCGGAGTGGGCAGCCGTTTCGCTACCTATAACAAATTTTCAGATTTCCTAGCAACTATTTAGAATAACAAATTTTCAGATTTCCTAGCAACTATTTAAAATAATGTATTGGTTAATCAAGTGATGGTAGATAGGCATGATAAAAGAATCACAACAATTCATTTGCACTCACAAGAATTAAACAGTCTAAATGAGTCAATTAGGCAAGAGTTTAAGGATGTGTTAATGTAGGAGAATTTGGTTGGATTGCCTCCTAGCCGGAATGTGGGGCATAAGATTGAGCTCATTCCAGGGTCCTGTCCAGTCTATCGAACATCATACAGGATGAGTCTTAGGAAGGAGGATGAGGTGAAGAAGATGCTAGATGAGTACCTCAAGTTAGGGTACTTTCTCACCCTTTGTGTCCCCCCATCTTGTTAGTTAGGAAAAAGGATGGCTTGTTTCGAATATGTTTATTATCATGTGCTTAACAAACTCACAATAAAGCATCGATATCCGATGCCACAAATGAAGCACTTGTTGGATGCCTTGCAGGGTGCGAGACTCTTCAGCAAGATAGATCTCGAGTGGTTACCATCAGATTCGAATCCGGGCAAAGGATGTCCATAAGCCCACATTTTAGGACTCGATTTGAACACTATGAGTTTTTAATCATGTTGTTTGGGCTATCTAAAGCACCCGTGATATTCATGATGTTCATGAATGATCTTTTTAGGAAATATATGGGAAAGTTTATGGTCCATTTCATTGACAACATCCTAGTATTTAGTAAGACAGTATTGGAACATGGAGAGCATCTCGGGACTGTAGAGCTACAACACCATGTGTTGTATGCTAATGCTAAGAAAACCAGGTTGTGTCAAATTCAAGTGGAGTAGAGGGAATTTCTCTGGACCCAGCCAAGGTGGTTGTGGTATCGAACTGGCCTAGGCCTATATACAAATTAGGCAACTTCGGTGATTTCTAGCATTTTTCAATTTTTGTCACAAATTCATACATGCCTTCTCCGAATTAACTGTGCATTGACAAGACCTAGAGTGAGTTGGGATGAAGAGTCACAGAGGCGTTTTGAGTTGTTGAAGGAGGCAATAACAACTGCACCAGTGCTTAAAATTGAGGACCCCCAAAAGCTTTTTACCCTTGGGACTAACATGAGTGTTGTATCAATTGGGGCTGTGTTGAGTAAGGGTGGGAGATCTGTTGCTTTTGAGAGCACGAAACTCACGCCTGCTCAACAGAAATACCCCACACATGAGCAAGAGTTGTATGCGATCATACATGCGCTCAAGGTGTTGCAACATTATTAGTATGGTGCTGAGTTTTATGTATTGACCACAATACTCTCAATTACTTTTGCAATCAGCCAGAATTGTGAGGATACCAGGCGCGTTGGGCCAAGCTAATGTAGGAACCTCATTTGGAAATTCACTATCGCAAGGGTAAGGAGTGTTAGAATAATAAATGTAAATGATGTAGAAGCCATAGGTTACTATGACCCAAAAGGTCGAGATCTGTGTAACCATGGTCATTTATATTTTAGGCCCAAGTTAGTATGAAACTAACTTGTAGGGACTCGTGGGTCCACTAGGGGCCTATACATGTGAATTAAGTACCTAACTTGTTATTTGGGGTACTTAATTATTTTATGTAACTTATGGTAGCTAGATAGCCATTACTCAAGTTATTGGACAGCCAATAGTCATGAAGGTAGATAGCCATTTTGGACTACTTATATGTAGCCATTCATTTGTATGATACAAACTTTTGTTAAGCAATCTACTGTTCATTGGCTGTCCAAAAGTTTCTACAAGAGGGTCATCTAACCATCTCTCTCTTCTCTTTGAGAATACTTTGTGTTAATGAATAGTCTTGATTTTGGATTCTTACATGGTATCAGAGCCATTTTTCAGAATTGATTGCTTGCTGGAGGCATACTTTGAAGATACTACGTAGTACCGACCTCTAATTTGCTGATTTTTCTGAGTTTGCTCTTACATCTATTGAGGATAGTGCAATAGAACCTGTTTTTTATGAGCAGGCCAGAGGAGTAAAATGTTGGGAGGACGCGATGAAAGAGGAGTATGACTCACTCATAAAGAACCAAACATGGGTTCTTGTTGATCTTCCACATGGAAAGAAAGCAATTGGCTGTAAATGGGTTTATAAGATCAAGTACAAGTCTGATGGTACTGTTGAAAGGTACAAGGCAAGACTTGTTGCCAAAGGTTATGCACAAAAGGAGGGCATTGATTATGAGGACACTTTTGCACCTACTACAGGAATAACTACCATAAGGATAGTCATTGCTTTGGCTGCCCATCATGGTTGGCGTATGCACCAACTTGACATAAAGACAGCCTTCCTTAATGGGGATCTTAATGAGGAAGTTTACCTTTGACAACCTCCTGGTTTTTTGGTTGCAGGTCTAGAAGACAAAGTGCGTCTTCTCAAGAAGGCTCTCTATGGACTAAAACAAGCCCCAAGGATGTGGTATCAAAAGATACACACATACTTTTGTGATCGTGGATTTTCTAACAGTCCTAGTGAATCTACGCTTTATGTCATGCATACATCTGAGTTTATCATCATCATTTTGCTAGCAGATTTTGAAGCGTTTCAGAATGGAAGATTGCAAACCGGTTGCTACACCAATTGAGATGGGGCTGATGTTAAGTAATCAAAGTGGTGGTGAACCATTTGATACTACACTATATTGTCAAGCGATTGGAAGTCTCATTTACTTATGCAACTCAAGACCGGACTTATCTTATAGTGTTTCCCTCATGAGTCAATTCATGCATGCTCCATTGACATCACATTGGAAAGCATTGAAGAGGATCCTTCGATATCTTCAAGGAAGTAAAACACTTGGTCTGTTTTATCCTTCTAGTGATGATGCATGTTTGGCTGGTTTTTGTGACTCAGATTGGGGTGGAGATCAAGACACTAGACGCTCTACTAGTGGTCATTGCTTTTTCATTGGAAATTCTGCAGTTTCTTGGTTAAGCAAGAAGTAGCCCACCGTTGCTACATCCTCAAGTGAAGCAGAATATAGAGCAACGTTTTCAGCCACTACGGAGTGTATATGGCTGAGACAATTAGTTGTCGATATGAAGCATGGCAAGCCCTCAGCTACTCTCCTATTTACAGATAGTCAAAGTGCTATTGCCATTGCACGAAATCCAGTATTTCATGCAAGAACAAAGCATATCGAGATCCACTATCACTTTGTTCGGGAGAAGCTTCATAATGGCGACATCACACTTGAATATTGTCCCACGGAGGATAATATTGCAGATGTGTTCACTAAGGCATTGCCTAGAGTTCAATTCAAAGCTATTTGTGAAGCTTTAAATTTAAAGCAACATGCTGATTTTCTTACTTAGTGAATACATGTCATTTCTACATGTCATTTTCATTTAAAGAGGGTGTTAGAATAATAAATGTAAATGATGTAGAAGCCATAGGTTACTATGACCCAAAAGATCGAGATCTGTGTAACCATGGTCATTTATATTTTAGGCCCAAGTTAGTATGAAACTAACTTGTAGGGACTCGTGGGTCCACTAGGGGCCTATACATGTGAATTAAGTACCTAACTGGGGTACTTGATTATTTTATGTAACTTATGGTAGCTAGATAGCCATTAGTCAAGTTATTGGACAGCCAACAATCATGAAGGTAGATAGCCATCTTGGACTACTTATATGTAGCCATTCATTTGTAAGAGACACACTTTTGTTAAGCAATCTACAGTTCATATTGGCTGTCCACAAGTTTCTACAAGAGGGTCATCTAACCATCTCTCTCTTCTCTTTGAGAATACTTTGTGTTAATAAATAGTCTTGATTCTAGATTCCTACAAGGAGAATGTGGTAGTTGATGCATCATCTCGTATGATTTGTATCAGATGGCTTTTACGGTCATAGAGAGTGATCTCGTGGTAGAGATCAGGCATGCTCAACAGTCGGATGAGCACTGCTAGCAAGTGTGGCCTAGTGCACATGTCATTACCAGTAATTCGGATGGTACCACTCAGACGGGTACCTTTGATGGGGCACAAACTTATTTGACATACACCATTGATGATGGTATGCTTAAGAAAATTGTAAGATATACATGTCAAACGTGAATGGACTTCGTAAGAAGATCCTTCATGAGTGTCATGTGACAATCCCTACATCCAGGTATGGATAGGCTGACACTTATTCTGGCTATGTATGCGGCGATACGTTAGTGAGTATGTATAGCGTTGCATGCCTTGTCAGGTGAACAAGGCGGTGCATGTAAGCCCTCGAGGTTTACCACAGTTTCTAGAATTCCCCAAGGTAAGCCCTCGAGGTTTACCACAGTTTCTAGAAATTCCCCAAGTTCATTAGGAGAGTATGTCGATGGATTTTATTACGGAGCTACCCATGAACTCGAGTCAACATGATTCGGTCATGGTAGTAGTGGATAGGTTGACCAAGATGGCTCACTTTATTGCCACACGAAAGATGGTGACGGCCCCGCAGGTCGCAGAGTTGTTCATTGAACTAGTCGTGAGATTTCGTGAACTTCCTAAGTCCATTGTCTCAAATAGGGATCCCCGGTTCCCTGGAACATTCTGGACCAATGTGTTTGCCAAGTTAGGCACACAATTGTAGATGACTAGTAGTGAGCACCCACAAAGAGATGGGCAAACCGAGAGGGTCAACCAAGTCCTTGAGAACATGTTTTGTTACAGCAATATTATCGTAGTTTTCTTTTGTATATGCTCTTTGTTTTAATCCACATTAAGGGCAATGTCTTAGAGTAAAGGGAATCATGTACAAATATATTAGGACCTTCAGACACTTGTTACTTATTGGGCCCTTAAGGCATATCTTTAGTTCTGGATATAGTAATTAAGGCTTCTAAAGGTAGCTCAGGACACTCTTCTATTTGAACTAGTACTTGCCATGATTCGAGATTCTTGGAAGGTTCCTTTAGGGTTCCCATCGTAGTATAGATAGAATAACTACCATTGGGACTATAGTTTCAATGTGATTCATTTGTGGAATTTAGTATAGGTGATTCTATTGCAATTCTTGTGGGGATCCACCATATGGCTTGTGATTCATGTTCATTCAACCAACTTAGTTGGAGCTTACTTTTTGTCAATCTTTTATTGTCTTTGAGCTAATGTGATGCTATATCTATGAATCTTGTTTATAACTATGCCAAAATATGAGCATCCCAAAGGTAACTACTTAACTAACAGTTTGAGATAACTCACAAGAACTTTCTCCACGTGGTACTCACAAAAAAGCCTAACAAGTGTCATGTTGTTAAGCATTTTTTTTATATATCTTTGATCAATGAGCCTCAAGGACCATTGAGAGGCTCAAGGATTTTAAACTTGAAAACCATACTCTAGACTTTAGAAAATTTTCATTTTCAAACATGGTTTCTCTACGATGTGTTGATAAGTCCTCAACCCAACATACACTTGTAATTGTGAGCATTGGACAAGGTGCAACCATTCAAATTTCTTGTAATACAATTTCTATTCTTTTATAATACATTTTGATCTAAAGAGAAAATGTGATGACCAATTCACACTCTAGAGCTTTCATACCAAAGTGTCAAAGTTTGTGTACTACTAACTAGAAAATTTTCATTTTCAAAAATGGTTTCTCTACGATGTGTTAATAAATCCTCAACCCAACATACACTTGTAATTGTGAGCATTGGACAAGGTGCAACCATTCAAATTTCTTGTAATACAAATTTCTATTCTTTTATGTATAAGAATATATTTTGATCTAAAGAGAAAATGTGACGACCAATTCACACTCTAGAGCTTTCATACCAAAGTGTCAAAGTTTGTGTACTACTAACTAGAAAATTTTCATTTTCAAAAATGGTTTCTCTACGATGTGTTGATAAATCCTCAACCCAACATACACTTGTAATTGTGAGCATTGGACAAGGTGCAACCATTCAAATTTCTTGTAATACAAATTTCTATTCTTTTATGTATAAGAATACATTTTGATCTAAAGAGAAAATGTGACGACCAATTCACACTCTAGAGCTTTCCTACCAAAGTGTCAAAGTTTGTGTACTACTAACTAGAAATTATGTTTCCAAATAATATAGATCTCCTAACATATTTTCAAAAAAATTCAAATAAAACTCCTTTAAGAGAACAAGTATGACCATTACTTAAAGGAAACTACAATTCTATCAACGTAGTATATAGAAAAATAGATGCATACTCTAATAATTAGATATTACAAGGTCTAAACTCAAGGGTTCAACTTGATTCCACATTATGACCTAAAGATTCTAAATACATGACATCTTGCTATACTAGATACCATAGATGTAGTGGAATGCATTCCATTGCATCTACGTTTTGAAATGAGCATTTTAGAGCCCAATTTAAAACTAAAAAATTTAACTAAAAATGAAAAAAAAAATACTAAATACTGATTTTAAACACTAAAAAAACAAATTTTAACCCCTAAAAAAATTACAAACACTATAATTTAACTAAAATATTTGAAAGCAAATTTCAAAAGATAAAATAGATTTAAATAAAGGGATTTTTTGAGAAACCCTAATCAAGTTTCTTGAAACGTGTTCCAAAACATACAACTATTTAACAAGTATGCAATTTTAGGCTCCTTATTCAACAAAATTAGATACACCCAATATAGCCTAAAATATCTTGAATCTCAAAGCATTATTCTATATTGTGAAACAAAGATATTGATGAAAAAAAATTGATGTTTTGTGGAGAGGAAGAGAAATCAAATTATATGGATTTGTAAATTGCAATTTCACAACTAGACTTGTCTAGGTGATGTCAACGCTCACTCACTTTCTAGATACTATGTTCCAAAATATGATGAAACACTTTAAAGTAGGTATATTAAGCAGTCACTGAGTACTTCGCAAGTTGGCACTAAGAAAAACAGCGAATACCTCAAAGAAGTCCGTAGGGCCAATTCGAGATAAGAAATCTCCTTCAGGAAGGTACACCATCCAAGAGTCATAAGCTGTGCAATCCACCTTCTCATCCAATGCATCAAGTACCTACATTCGAATTTTGATACATTATTTTCTTTCACTCTCAAAATCCCATGAAAAGTGTGAATTGTTTGGCAAGGCAAACTAGCTTCTATCAAAACTTCATTCTTACTTTAAGTACTCGGTATGTATTGCATGGAGTGTATTAACAAAATGTATGGAATGAGTAAGGTGTCTTGTGTGGACAATGGGGACCAACATCGCAAAGAAATCGCGATGAGATTGCACACACAACATCAAACACTTTCTTGATGAAGAAAGATTGTCGGTTAATAATAGATGTATGGACTCATTGTCGAACCTTTTAACATACACTCCACTATGATCGACATTTCCCAAGTATCTAGTCAACAAGTACCTTAGTTTTTGAGGACAAATCGAAGCCATGTCATGTAGTTCCAAATCATATGCAATAATAGCTCCAAAATTCATGTAAGCTTTGTTGGGCTCAAAAAGAATCTATGAACACGGTGGATCCTCTTTGGACCCATCAAAAGCAATCAAATAAGAATAACTAGCTATAAGATGGCTGACTATTTAGTAAGCGATAGTAAGAGTAGTTAGCTTCCAAAGTTGGCTATAAATATGGATTGATTGACACTTTGAGTGGCCATTAAATGAGTACTTAAGGAGGGTAGGAAGTATGACCTTCACATCCATTTCGACAACATCATGACTTCGTAGGAGTTGTCAAAAAGTACTAAATCTTGAACTAGTTAGGCTTACTAGTTTGCCATTCTCTTTAGTTAGTTACAATAAAAGTTGAACTAATCATTTAATCTACCCATCCATATCAAATATACTCACAATGTACTCATTGGATAGTAAATGACTTACAAGCCCAAGTGCCATAGATGGTGATTAATGGTGGTCCAGTCCTTACGTATGTGTTAAAGGACTTGGAAGAAGGTGAACCAGATGTGTAAAGATACTAGCAGTTTTATCTTCTTTCTCACATGAAATTTTATCTACCAATGTGTGCTCTCTCCCTTGTCTCCCATATGGTGAATGAATTCTCTTCTCATTTCTAAAACGAGTCCCATGCTCTACATTCTACGTAATGAAATAGATAACACATGGAATAGAAAGGGTGTATCCCCTTGTAGCTTCCTACGTCATCAAAGGCTAACTGAACAAGAATATGATTTAACAACAGAAATTGGCCCAACTCCCTATAAATGCTACATAGAGAATTGTTCAAGGTGTAAACTTAGTCATTATTCCAACACCTAGCCCCTACCTTACTCTTCTGAGCTACCTAATGGTAGTTTGAGTATATGGACCATCCAATAATACTTTGTGGAACAAATGTTCCAGACACACTTGAAACACACTTTGAACAGCTTCCAAACTTGTTTGGTTGCTACTATGGAACTTTTACCTTGGACGCATTTGGTAAGAACTTTGACATGAGTTCATTTAAGCAAAATGGTAAAGCTAAATGCTAGAAAAAAACTCTTAGTATAAATTTTCATGTAAAATTTGTGAAATACATCAACTAGTTTAGTTTAGTCAAGTTGAATTTATTTGGCAATTAGTATAAATTTTCATGTAAAATTCGTGAAAAATATCAACTAGTTTAGTTTAGTCAGGTTGAGTTTATTTGGCAATTTTGAGGCAAATATGCATTTTAAACTTATAGACTTTACAAAGTTAACAAGGCCTAAGAATAGTGGATTTATTATTTTTGGCAACTTAGGCATGTTGATAAGGTCGCATATAGACCTATTGTAATTGGCTTATTCATGTTCATTGGATACAGTCATTTTAGATCTAGGGTTTGGAAGAGATCTAGAACCTTCCATAAGTTAATAAGCCTAAGCAAGATGATCCAAATAAGGTAAGAGACTGCTATAAATAGGCTACAAGCATGGGAGCATTTCATCTCTTTCATTCTTCTCTCATTCATTCTTATAGAAGATACTCTTTGGGGTTTTACAACCATTTTTGCATTTTGGTAATGATATAGTGGATTCTTGTGTATAGAATGCTATTTTTCTTATATGTATGAGTTCCCACGTGTGAGTACTATTGTTGTACGGTTGTTGTACGGACTGGAACAGTAAACAAGTTCTTGTTGAGTTTACATTATCTATGTGTAGTAGATGCAATATTTCTACATTGTTATTGATGTTAGATATGCTTTCCATTTTGGCCAAAGATCAAAGGGCATAATTAAGTCTTTGGAATCTAATTTTCTTCACAAAATTCACTAAAGTGCTTCGTTTCTAACAATGTAGAAACAAGTTAAGTGTAACATGTCCTTTTATGAAAACTTTATAGCATACCATATTCAAACAACATGGATATTTTGCTTTGATAGTACTACCATAAAGAAAAGTATCATAACGTGTTGAAGAAAAAAACCTGTGCCAATGGGTTGGCTAGAGGCCCTCGAGAAGAGAGACCGGAAAATAGGGAAGGGCCGGAGTCAAATCGATACCCGTTGATCATGAATGAGTGGGCAGCACCACCAGGTAATGAATGACTTTCCAACACCAACACATCTTCTCCATATCTTGCCAACAAAGCACCACAAGACAAGCCTCCTATGCCACTTCCAATCACAACATAATCTGCATGCGTCTTATCTGCAATCTTGCCATACTTGTCATTATTATGGATCAAACTAAATTCTTTATCAGCAAAAAAAATCACAAAATAAAATAGTACATCTAGATTGATCTTTTCCAGCATTGATCATTCCTCCATTGAATTCTGAATATCATCATCAAAGCATTTGCGTTGATTCACCTTATGCACATTATGATTTCTTGTTTCACTTTGTAAGAGTCACAATTCATGGTCCATAACCATGCTGAAATTGTCACAGTCATTCCCTTATGGTCATGATAATAATAAATGCTGGGATACATCGTAAGAAAAAGCAAAAAAAGTTTCTATAGATTTTAAGTATTATTGATAGCACACACCGTGTACCCAAAACTTGTAAAAGTAGCTTTATCTTGAACGAGCTTTTTGAACCCTTATATGATACAAGACTACTTATAGCTTGCTCAAATCAACTCAATAAACTAGCAAACGTTGAACTCATCATAATTCGATAAGAAGATAAGCCCCAAGAAATCCGTCAAAGCAAAGAATTTCAACCTGTGATACATACAATTAAATAAACTATGAAGTATAAAACAAAGCCACATAACCAATGAATACACCAAAACAAGGGCAATTATTTTACAATGATGAAGGACTGTTCTCATGTGATCTACAATGATAATAGGGTAATGCCAACTACTCTTTTATATTTAACACAAATTTACAGATAAGACATCGTAATTCCATCATGGTATTGCTAATTGGCATGAGTTGGTGATTGGTCGCATCTGTCACATTTCAACTAAATAGCATTGTTGTCACCAAAAAGTACGGAAGCAATTCCATACACTCAGCCTTAGATTTGCACATGCATAATGTAGGAATCCAGAATCAAGACTATTCATTAACACAAAGTATTCTCAAAGAGAAGAGAGAGATGGTTAGATGACCCTCTTGTAGAAACTTGTGGACAGCCAATATGAACAGTATATTGCTTAACAAAAGTTTGTATCATACAAATGAATGGCTACATATAAGTAGTCCAAGATGGCTATCTACCTTCATGACTGTTGGCTGTCCAATAACTTGAGTAATGGATATCTAGCTACCATAAGTTACATAAAATAATTAAGTACCCCAAATAATAAGTTAGGTACTTAATTCACATGTATAGGCCGCTAGTGGACCCACGAGTCCCTACAAGTTAGTTTCATACTAACTTGGGCCTAAAATTCAAATGACCATGGTTACACAGATCTCGACCTTTTGGGTCATAGTAACCTATGGCTTCTACATCATTTACATTTATTATTCTAACACCCTCCTTGAATGAAAATGACATGTAGAAATGACATGTAGTCACTAAGTAAGAAAATCAGCATGTTGCTTTAAATTTAAAGCTTCACAAAGAGCTCTAAATCGAACTCTAGGCAATGCCTCAATGAACACATCTGCAATATTATCCTTCGTGGGACAATATTCAAGCGTGATGTCGCCATTATGAAGCTTCTCCCGAACAAAGTGATAGTGGATCTTGATATGCTTTGTTCTTGCATGAAATATTGGATTTCGTGCAATGGCAATAGCACTTTGACTATTCGTAAATAGGAGAGTAGCTAAGGGTTGGCCATGCTTCATATCGACAAGTGATTGTCTTAGCCATATACACTCCGTAATAGCTGAAAACGTTGCTCTATATTCTGCTTCACTTGAGGATGTAGCAACGGTGGGCTGCTTCTTGCTTAACCAAGAAACCACAGAATTTCCAATGACAAAGGAATGACCACTAGTAGAGCGTCTAGTGTCTTGATCTCCACCCCAATCCGAGTCACAAAGACCAGCCAAACATGCATCATCACTAGAAGGATAAAACAGCACAAGTGCTTTACTTCCTTGAAGATATCGAAAGATCCTCTTCAATGCTTTCCAATGTGATGTCAACGGAGCATGCATGAATTGACTCATGAGGGAAATACTATAAGATATGTCCGGTCTTGAGTTGCATAAGTAAATGAGACTTCCAACCGCTTGACAATTTAGTGTAGTATCAAATGGTTCACCACCACTTTGATTACTTAACTTCAGGCCCGTCTCAATTGGTGTAGCAACCGGCTTGCAATCTTCCATTTTGAAACGGTTCAGAATCTGCTTAATGTACCGCTGTTGGGTAATGAAGATTCCAGCCTTTCCTTGCAAAAACTCAAGACCAAGGTAGAAATGCAATTGGCCTAAATCTGATGTATCATAAACTGAAGCAAGATCAAATTTTAAGGCTGCAATATATTGTTCATTACTACCCGTAATGATAATATCATCAACATATAGCAAAATGATGATGATAAACTGAAATGTATGCATGACATAAAGCGTAGAATCACTAGGACTGTTAGAAAAGTGGTATCTTTTGATACCACATCCTTGGGGCTTGTTTTAGTCCATAGAGAGTCCAGACCTGCAACCAAAAAACCAGCAGGTTGCTGAAGGTAAACTTCCTCATGAAGATCACCATTGAGGAAGGTTGTCTTTATGTCAAGTTGGTGCATACGCCAACCATGATGGGCAGCCAAAGCAGTGACTATCCTTACAGTAGTTATTCCTCCGGTAGGTGCAAAACTTTCCTCATAATCAATGCCCTCCTTTTGCGTATAACCTTTGGCAACAAGTCTTGCCTTGTACCTTTCAAAAGTACCATCGGACTTGTACTTGAATTTATAAACCCATTTACAGCCAATTGCTTTCTTTCCATGTGGAAGATCAACAAGAACCCATGTTTGGTTCTTTATGAGTGAGTCATACTCCTCTTTCATAGCGTCCTCCCAACATTTTACTCCTCGGGCCTGCTCATAAAAAACAGGTTCTATTGCACTATCCTCAATAGATGTAAGAGCAAAATCAGAAAAATCAGCAAATTCTATTGATTTAGATGAGGCACGAGTCTTCCATTCATAGAAGCGGTTCACTTTGTTGTCCTGCAAAGTCTGCAACAGCCATTTAGGGACTGGTCTAGGATGTCCAACAGCCTTACTTGGATCAACGCTTTGCTGTCCGAAATGATCCGAACTGTCAACACTTTGCTGTCCAAAGTGCTCTGAAATTGGACTATGTTGTCCAAAGTTTTCAACAGGCCGTTCCTCTTCATAAATCTGCTCCTCTTGATGAATTATGGGCTGTTCGCTTGAAGAACCAGTGTCCATTAGAGTATGATGGCAGTCCCTCCTCTTCAACATTAGATGGTGATAACAAATCATACCAAACTTCATAAGGAGTAAAAATCTTCAAGGCTTTAGTCGGACACCAATTACTAATGTATGCGGCTGTAACAACCGCTTCAGCCCAAAACTTGTGGGGAACGCCCTTTGCCTTAAGCATGCAACGAGCCATCTCCATGATTGTGCGATTTTTCCTCTCGGCAACACCATTTTGTTGCGGTGTGTAAGGTGTAGTCATTTGATGTAGAATGCCTTTGCTTTGAAGAAACGTGCCGAACGTACTTTTAATGTATTCTCCTCCTCGATCGGTACGTAGTATCTTCAAAGTATGCCCAAATTGATTTTCTATCATAGCAAGTATGCATCCTTCGCATACATGTCCTTCGGGATGCTCCATATTTGGAATGCCTTCCACCATGTTGAATTTCTTCAACATATTCAAACTTCCAAAATTGAGGTGCCCGTACCTCGCATGCCATAGTTTAGCCAACTCCAATGCATGTGAATTAGTAGCAACAAGACCAAAGGATGTCAAAGCTTTAGGTTCATAAATATCCAACAAAAACAAACCTCCTCGATCTTCGTGAAGAGCTTCTTAGCATTGACGAAATTGTCGAGAACTCTCAATTTGTTTCAATTGCTCTTAATTCACTTCCTCATTCCTATCTTCCATTTGTATCTACTTTAAGCATATCTCTTAGGGGACAGCAAATCTCCTTTGAAGAGCTTGTTGGCTTACTTCTCCAAGAAGAGCAAACAAGGATTAATTTTGGTGAACAAGAAGATAAAGCCTTCTTCACCAATGGCAAAGGCAAGGGCAAGTGGAAAGGTAAGCCTTCTTCTTCAAAGATCAAAAATCCAAGGAAGGCCAAGATCAAGGATCCAAAAAGAAGGGTAAGTGGCATTATTGTAAAAAGTTTGGGCACCACATAAAGGAATGTAGGATGAAGCTTACTAAGGATAAAGAGAAAGGTATTGATACAAATACAGCCATGATTTCATTAGAACATCAAAAAGAGGATGATTCTTTCAATGGTGATTTTGCTTTTGTCACTAACAATCTCATTTCTAATCAAAATGAGATTTCTACCACTTTTCGACTTGCTGGATTTTTAGCAGAAAACAGCACTACTTCAGCTTTGCAGGTTGCTGTTTTTTCTTCCATTGATTGGGTGATTGATAGCGGAGCTACATGCCATATGACTCACCATAGAGACATCTTCACAAAGCTTATGAAAATCAAAGATGGAAGCAAGGTTCAAGGTGTTGACAACACCTCCTATCCAATTGAAGGCATTGGATCTATACCCCTCATTCTTCCCAATGGAGAAGAAAAGTACATTTGAAATGTACTTTATGTTCTTAAGATTAAGATAAATCTCATTTTGGTCTCTACAATCTTGAATCAAGGATTGATTGTAGAATTTAAAGAAGACAAATGTCTTATAAAAGACCCAAAGAGATCACTTTTAACTGTTGCTTCGGGACAGATTCTTTAGCCATTTCTGAAAATTCAGCTAATAGTAGATGGGAAAAACAGATTCCAGGCCAAAATCTACTAAAAAATCAGCAAGATCAAAGCTGAATTAATGAGCACTACAAATTGCAATACACCACATGCAATAGCTCATTCACAAGAAGATATAGATGGTTGTATTCTGCTGAAAAAACAGAATACTAACTAATATGCAGGCTTCCAATGAAGCCAAAACCACAACCAAAACTTTTGTGGTAAAATGGTGTGCACTCAATGTGCTAATGGAGCAGATGGTAGGACCTTCTTCCAAGCTCAAAAACAGAAAAATTTCAGCCACTAAAAATGTGTCGAAAACACATTTGTCTTTCGGTAGATGGGTGCCCTCCTCCAAGAAGAAAATCTGAAATTTGAGGCATGTAATGAGTGGAGGTTCCAAGCTTTTCCCTGCAATTTCCTGCACAAAAAACAAGGAGCCGAACAGTTCTCTCTCCACAAAAATCAAAAAAATTCTGATTTTTATGAACTAAAAAAGGAGAAATGTGGCTGCCTATTGGGTGCCCTCCAGCAAGCAATCAATTCTGAAAAATGGCTCTGATACCATGTAGGAATCCAGAATCAAGACTATTCATTAACACAAAGTATTCTCAAAGAGAAGAGAGAGATGGTTAGATGACCCTCTTGTAGAAACTTGTGGACAGCCAATATGAACAGTAGATTGCTTAACAAAAGTTTGTATCATACAAATGAATGGCTACATATAAGTAGTCCAAGATGGCTATCTACCTTCATGACTGTTGGCTGTCCAATAACTTGACTAATGGCTATCTAGCTACCATAAGTTACATAAAATAATTAAGTACCTTAAATAACATGTTAGGTACGTAATTCACATGTATAGGCCCCTAGTGGACCCACGAGTCCCTGTTAGAATCGAAGAGATTCTCTAATCGGAGTAGACTAATCTTATTAGTACTCACACAAAACATCAACCACAAGCTGAAGAAGAAGAGAGACTGCAAAAAGCTATGCTTCATAAGCTGGAAACTGAGATAACAATCGAGGTGGGCGCCCATCTACTCTTATAGAGGCTGTCCACAATGAAAAGCAAAAGCTATTCTACTACAATAGCAATTGAAATGCTAATTATGAAGTCTTAACAATAGAAATCTATGCTAACTTGGTTAAAATAGATTTCTATACTATTCTAGCAAAATTGGTACTAACTTAGGTACCTATACTAAAAATAGATAGTACCTATACTAAAAATAGAAATAGGCCTTCTAGCACGCAGGTTGGCCTCTACAATTAACCATTAGTTCTAACAGTCCCTACAAGTTAGTTTCATACTAACTTGGGCCTAAAATATAAGTGACCATGGTTACACAGATCTTGACCTTTTGGGTCATAGTAACCTATGGCTTCTACATCATTTACATTTATTATTCTAACACAGAAGAAAACTATATGGCATTTAATATGTGCACAATTATCTTAAAGAAAAAAACCTATTTGCTTGATCCACAGGCTTTCAAATGGTGTATACTTGTGTCGTATTTTGCAAACAATTTCAAAGGTATGACCATTTGGACTTCCTACTCTAATACCAACTGTCAACCCATGATGAGCATGGACATGGCTTCGTGTTGATTTTGACAAATGTAGCAATATACTAACATCACAACAGTCATAACAGATAAAAATGAGTGATATGACAATGACCACTTTCATTGACTGAAAAACTTGCACATCTCACATTTTCATCAATGTCCACACTCCAACTATGGTCCCCAGGTATCCCAAACCCTAACTACATTTAATCGACCACTGCATTTGATGATATAGTGTCCTATAAAAAGAATATTACACTCATTCGCTTGAACTATCGATCCCTTCAATAGATCAACCATCCTACTAAATAGATCGTACATTCATCTAACTGCGATGATCAATCCTTTAACCTTCTGGACTTTGTCAGCGAGATGGACAAAGACTTCATTCGTATTTGTAATCAGTCCATCGATTACACTAAGCAGTACAGTCCATTCGATTATTTACATACACCCGATATATGAGTTAGCCAACCACATGCATGTACAATCCTTCATTTCTAGCAAATCATTCACAATTAATGCCTACATCTAATAACATAGAAAAGGTGTTACATGTTAGTTCCATGCTACCAAATTAAAAAAAAATCTTAAGAATAGTTTCTCTATCTCTCAAGCAAAGCACAAGTGTTAAAGAAATTTAATACAACAAAGTGCAAGGCTATTTTCACAACATGTGATCCAAGCAGCTAACAAAAGAAGACAACTTGTTAGACTCTATTTGAACTCAACTTACAAACAACAATACACCATACACAAATTGATCTCAAATCTCAAACTTCATTTAGTTATCAACAAGTACATGGCATGATCTAGCATGAAACCCTATGGAGTTGGCTGCCTTGTCTCCTCCCAACCTTTGTTGCATAGACAGTGATGTGGAATGCCTCTCTCTAGGCTCACTTATACACAATCCTCAGGCACCCCTTAACCCCAACACATCCTAATGTCTACACATGGCAAACTCCAGGTAGTTAACACTTGGCAGTACCCTAACACATAGGTGAGCAAGTAGGCTGACATGTGCAACCCTCCTAATTTTTATGGGGTCAATCTAGCCACTCCTAATTTATGACCCAATATCTTAAACCAAAGCTTAGCATGCGACTCTGAGGTCCAATAGCTCTAATTACGATTTATTAGCAATTTGCTTACAAAATATCAGCATAGGCCCATGCTTAGCCATTTTAGTAACTATAGTAATTACAAAGTGTACATTTGTTTATGAAAATTGTAAATAACTGGGATATGGAGTAAAAATTGTAACACAACTAACATGATGTGCATGAAAAATTGTATAGATAGGTGGTCGAGAGCCTAATTTATTTGATGACTACACATCTAGACGTTTCACATGCATTGGAGATTGTAAGGCAACTTATGAGCAAAGTCAACAAAGAGAATACTCAAGTACATATGAGGAACTTTTAGCTAGGGTATTCATTCCAATGGTAAAGGACTCAAGCTTGGAGGCCTCATAGATGTCGATTTGGGCTAGCAATGCAAATGAACAAAGATCAACTACTATTTATGTATTCACTTTTAAATTAGGGCCTGTCTCATGTTGGGGCAAAAGCATTCCACTGTAGCTTTGTCTCCAATGGAAGCAAAGTTAAAATGATAATGATTAACTATACACCACTTTTTCCCTAAAATGATTAACTAAAATGGTAATCATATTCTCGAGTGACATGGCAGGGACCCTTGGGGGTCAAACCAGACTTCTCTTTGAGAATACTTTGTGTTAATGAATAGTCTTGATTCTGGATTCCTACATGGTATCGGAGCAATTTTTCAGAATTGATTGCTTGCTGGAGGGCACCCAATAGACAACCACATTTCTCCTCTTTTGGTTCATAAAAATCAGAATTTGTCTGATTTTTGTGGAGAAAGAATTGTTCGGCTCCTTGTTTTTTGTGCAGGAAATTGCAGGGAAAAGCTTGGAACCTCTACTCATTTGGGAGCCAGCAGTAGGGCGCCCATGCCCAACTAGTTTTCATGTGATTGTAATCAGATTACATGCTTCAAATTTCAGATTTTCTTCTTGAAGGAGGGCGCCCATCTACCTTGAAAACAAATGTGTTTTCTGACACATTTTTAGTGGCTGAAATTTTTCTGTTTTTGAGCCTGGAAGAAGGTCCTACCATCTACTCCATTAGCACATTGAGTGCACACCATTTTACCACAAAAGTTTTGGTTGTGGTTTTGGCTTCATTGGAAGCCTGCATATTAGTTAGTATTCTATTTTTTTAGCAGAACACAGCCACCTATATCTTCTTGTGACTGAGCTATTGCATGTGGTGTATTGCAATCTATAGTGCTCATTAATTCAACTTTGATCTTGCTGATTTTTTAGTAGATTTTGGCTTGGAATCTGTTTTTCCCATCTACTATTAGCTGAATTTTCAGAAATGGCTAAAGAATTTGAATCTATAGGTTCTTTGTTCAATGAAGATAGGTTGGATGGAACTAATTTCTCCTTGTGGTGCTACATGATCAAAAACCTCCTTATTGCTAAAGGTTTGTTTGAAGTTGTAAGTGGTGATGAAGAAAGGCCACCTAGTTTGGCACCTAGTACACCGTCAAGAGCTACTTCTTCAACACATGTGGAGGTGTCTTCCGAAGAACAAAAGAAGTGGGATCGACGTGACGCACAAGCCCATTCGGTCATAGCGCTATCCGTGAAGAGATCACTCCTACCTCACATTCGATCATGCAAGACTTGCAAGAGTGCTTGGGAAGAACTTGCCAAGATGTTCCAAGTGAAGAATACGGCAAAAGTGCTTTTTCTACATAATCAACTCTCAACATTGAAGATGCAAGAGGGTGATACGCTTTCAAATCACTTAATGAAGATCAAGGATCTTCGTGAAGAGCTTCTTAGCATTGACGAAATTGTCGAGAACTCTCAATTTGTTTCATTTGCTCTTAATGCACTTCCTCATTCCTATCTTCCATTTGCTTCTACTTTAAGCATATCTCTTAGGGGACAGCAAATCTCCTTTGAAGAGCTTGTTGGCTTACTTCTCCAAGAAGAGCAAACAAGGATTAATTTTGATGAACAAGAAGATCAAGCCTTCTTCACCAATGGCAAAGGCAAGGGCAAGTGGAAAGGTAAGCCTTCTTCTTCCAAGGATCAAAAATCCAAGGAAGGCCAAGATCAAGGATCCAAAAAGAAGGGTAAGTGGCATTATTGTAAAAAGTTTGGGCACCACATAAAGGAATGTAAGAAGAGCTTACTAAGGATAAAGAGAAAGGTATTGATACAAATACAGCCATGATTTCATTAGAACATCAAAAGGAGGATGATTCTCTCAATGGTGATTTTGCTTTTGTCACTAACAATCTCATTTCTAGTCAAAATGAGATTTCTACCACTTCTCGACTAGCTGGTTTTTCAGCAAAAAACAGCACTACTTCAGATTTGCAGGTTGCTGTTTTTTCTTCCATTGATTGGGTGATTGATAGCGGAGCTACACGCCATATGACTCACCATAGAGACGTCTTCACAAAGCTTATGAAAATCAAAGATGGAAGCAAGGTTCAAGGTGTTGACAACACCTCCTATCCAATTGAAGGCATTGGATCTATAACCCTCATTCTTTCCAATGGAGAAGAAAATTACATTCGAAATGTACTTTATGTTCCTAAGATTAAGACAAATCTCATTTCAGTCTCTACAATCATGAACCAAGAATTGATTGTAGAATTTAAAGAAGACAAATGTCTTATAAAAGACCCAAAGAGATCACTTTTAATTGTTGCTTCGAGAACATTGCGAGCAGGTTTGTTTTTGTTGGATATTTATGAACCTAAAGCGTTCCCCACAAGTTTTGGGCTGAAGCGGTTATTATGGCGGCATACATAAGGAATCGGTGTCCGACTAAAGCCTTGAAGATTTTGACTCCTTATGAAGTTTGGTATGATTTGGTATCACCATCTAATGTTGAGGAGGAGGGACTGCCATCATCCTCTAATGGACAGCCCACTGGTTCTTCAAGCGAACAGCCCATAATTCATCAACAGGAGCAGATTTATGAAGAGGAACGGCCTGTTGAAAACTTTGGACAGCATAGTCCAATTTCAGAGCACTTTGGACAGCAAAGTGTTGACAGTTCAGATCACTTCGGACAGCAAAGCGTTGATCGAAATAAGGTTGATGGACAGCCTAAACCAGTCCCTAAATGGCTGTTGCAGACTTTGCAGGACAACAAAGTGAACCGCTTCTATGAAGGGAAGACTCGTGCCTCATCTAAATCAGTAGAATTTGCTGATTTTTTTGAGTTTGCTCTTACATCTATTGAGGATAGTGCAATAGAACCTGTTTTTTATGAGCAGGCCAGAGGAGTAAAATGTTGGGAGGACGCGATAAAAGAGGAGTATGACTCACTCATAAAGAACCAAACATGGGTTCTTGTTGATCTTCCACATGGAAAGAAAGCAATTGGCTGTAAATGGGTTTATAAGATCAAGTTCAAGTCCGATGGTACTGTTGAAAGGTACAAGGCAAGACTTGTTGCCAAAGGTTATGCGCAGGAAAGTTCTGCACCTACCACAGGAATAACTACTGTAAGGATAGTCACTGCTTTGGCTGCCCATCATGGTTGGCGTATGCACCAACTTGACATAAAGACAACCTTCCTCAATGGTGATCTTAATGAGGAAGTTTACCTTCAGCAACCTGCTGGTTTTTTGGTTGCAGGTCTAGAAGACAAAGTGTGTCTTCTCAAGAAGGCTGTCTATGGACTAAAACAAGCCCCAAGGATGTGGTATCAAAAGATACACACATACTTTTGTGATCGTGGGTTTTCTAATAATCCTAGTGAATCTACGCTTTATGTCATGCATACATCTGAGTTTATCATCATCATTTTGCTATATGTTGATGATATTATCATTACGGGTAGTAATGAACAATATATTGCAGCCTTAAAATTTGATCTTGCTTCAGTTTATGATACATCAGATTTAGGCCAATTGCATTTCTACCTTGGTCTTGAGTTTTTGCAAGGAAAGGCTGGAATCTTCATTACCCAACAGCGGTACATTAAGCAGATTTTGAACCGTTTCAAAATGGAAGATTGCAAGCCGGTTGCTACACCAATTGAGACGAGCCTGAAGTTAAGTAATCAAAGTGGTGGTGAACCATTTGATACTACACTAAATTGTCAAGCGGTTGGAAGTCTCATTTACTTATGCAACTCAAGACCGGACATATCTTATAGTATTTCCCTCATGAGTCAATTCATGCATGCTCCGTTGACATCACATTGGAAAGCATTGAAGAGGATCCTTCGATATCTTCAAGGAAGTAAAACACTTGGTCTGTTTTATCCTTCTAGTGATGATGCATGTTTGGCTGGTCTTTGTGACTCAGATTGGAGTGGACACTAGACGCTCTACTAGTGGTCACTCTTTGTGAAGCTTTAAATTTAAAGCAACATGCTGATTTTCTTACTTAGTGAATACATGTCATTTTCATTTAAGGAGAATAATAAATGTAAATGATGTAGAAGCCATAGGTTACTATGACCCAAAAGGTCGAGATTTGAGTAACCATGGTCATTTATATTTTAGGCCCAAGTTAGTATGAAACTAACTTATAGGGACTCGTGGGTCCACTAGGGGCCTATACATGTGAATTAAGTACCTAACTTGTTATTTGGGGTACTTAATTATTTTATGTAGCTTATGGTAGCTAGATAGCCATTAGTCAAGTTATTGGACAGCCAACAGTCATGAAGGTAGATAGCCATCTTGGACTACTTATATGTAGCCATTCATTTGTATGAGACACACTTTTGTTAAGCAATCTACAGTTCATATTGACTGTCCACAAGTTTCTACAAGAGGGTCATCTAACCATCTCTCTCTTCTCTTTGAGTATACTTTGTGTTAATAAATAGTCTTGATTCTGGATTCCTACAGTAATATTGAACCATGTTAATTCTTCTGTCTAAGTCACATAATCAGATGTGGATTTTGGGTATCCATCTGATAGGCATGCCAGAAAGGATTCTCCAGTGTTTGGGAACATGAGATAATTTCCTATAGTGATTGTAGGACAGCTAGATGATGCGTGGATCTCTAGAATATCAAATAACGGTTAAGGGTTTTCTGGAAGGAAAAGCTGATGGTATGGGACATCAGTAATTTTGGAAAGGAAATTTTAGGACTGTAAAGATCTGATGATCAAAGTGTGTTTGGTACCTTGTCGCGATATGGGAAAGAAGAAAACCATTCGATCAAATGTGGGGTATTTTGGACAATTTTGAGGTTTAATCTACATCCTAATATGGTATCTCATTATTTACAAAATCAGAGGCCCTCAAATCTATTTCTCGCTTTCTTAATTAATCCTGTACTTCTTAGTAATTTCTCAGAAATAGGATATCAGACTGATTTATATGATTCTTTCCAACATAAAGTTATTCTTCTGAAAGACTGTTATGTCATATAAATTACTACTTGTGTGAATAGACTTGGAATTCAGATAAATTCTAAGGTTAAAATATTTCAATTTCTTTAACCATGGAATATCTCTGTTGCATAAATGGATTTCGATGGAATAGTGGTTTCTATCACTCAAATTGAAAATATTTGAAGGAGAAGTCAAGTTTGTAATGAAGTGAATTCTTAGTGGAAGCACTTATTACTAACTTTTCTTGGATTTAGATATTTTCATATATCTTCTTTTCGGTTAACTTTTATGGAAATTTATAATTTCTTTAAAAAGAGGGGTGAAGTGGTGAAGTAAATTTCTATTTAGGAATCTGTTGATTGCATAGTTTTGGAAGAGAACCAGCTAGGGTTTAGAAATGAGATTGGATCTGAAAGGAATTTCGGATAGATTCAGAGTAAGATGCCTAATTAGTACTTTTCGAATAAAAGGAAATTTGAATCATTATTTATTGGTAGTACAGTAAAAGGTCAAAAGTTACTAATTCCATTTTGATTGGAATAGAAGTAAGTTTGATCAGAATTTAAGTCTGAAAGTTCTGTATTGGATCAACCCAATCTTAGTTTTAGTACTAGGATCAGAGAGGGGTTGATTAGTGGGAGAAATTATGTAATTAGAGGTAAGTGGGATTGGAAAACTGTTGAGAGTGAATTTTATTCGTCTCGAAGATCTCCCGGATATGTTATTTACTCATGAGAAATAGAAAATATTTTGTAGCTGAGTTACAAGATCTCAGTGAGATATGTGAGTAACATATGTGGGTTCTAGAGAAATCTGCCAGATAAGAATGTGTTTATGTACTGGGTCATAGTGAGATTATTCACGTATGTGCACGATTAATCTTGTATGAATCTACTGTGATTCTGGATTGTAATCTAAAGTTTTTGTAGTTGAAGATGATTGTCATATGGTATCTAGTGGATGTTATTCTACTACAGTTTATGGTCTGCAGATGCTTGAGTACAGTTCTTCGTTTGAATTGGATCTCCAGTTATCTTAGGAGACAAACAAGTCTATTAAGATGAATGAATGCTATTTTTCTTGCATTTGGTGCTAAAAACAGGAGCATTTAACTCAAAAGAGTATCTGGGGTACTCAGAGTTGAGTTTTAACCATTCTATATCTTAATGATTCTCCTAGAGATTCTAGCTAAATGAATTATCATATCTTAGAATTTGGATTCTAAGGATATTTGTACTTGAAAGCTTATGAATTATCTATCAGAGTTGTGGATATGCAATTATGATTATTTTATTATTTCTTTAACTTTAATCTCTTAAGTTAGGTTATCTCACCCAGTGGTTCATGTAAATGCTTTACATGAAGGTGATGTTACTAACTTATGGTGAATATAACCCAGTTGGGAAATTTATCGCTTAGTGTACTTTTCAAACTTGAGTTGTACTCCAGTGCAGAGATTATCTCTGAGTACTTGTTTGATGTGAAAGTTAGACTAAGGATAATGATTTTTTAGGTTGATATTTAAAGTTAAAAGAACTGTTCATGTTATTCTTTCCTATTTAGAGAGTTTCTAAGGATAGAAACAGTTTAAGGAGGGAAGAATGTTATGTCCATGACCAGTAAGTAGGATTCAGTATACTCCTAGTCTTGGATACACGGTACTCCAATAAATCAAGTTGTTAGTTATGCCACGTCATACTGGATGTGACCCGAAAGTAACTAATATCCTTGTGAGGCCCAGAACACACTAAATGGAGTTTAGACAAGGTTTGAAACAGTGTATGCATGTGTAGAGTTATCAATAGCATTTCTATGAATAGGTGGTCCATGCTTAGGACTCTATTCTAGGTGAATCTATGTATAGGGAACTTAGGGCTATGCATGGCTATGTGCCCAGGTTGCTTTTGGCTCTATATATTGAGGCCAAACTCGCCCTACTCCTCATTGTGATCGTGGATTCATTGCCAGGGTTTCACTCTATATTCATGCTTCTTGTTCCTTGGCTTGGGGGTGAAGCTTCTAGAGTTGATTGGTTGCTTCTACTTGGTTGGGTGTTTGCTCCATAGTGTGTTTTCCATTGTGTGTTATCTTGTAAGCAGGATCTTAGGAAGCTTCCCTTATAGGTTTGACCTCGAGCTGTCCCTGCCATGTCCGGCTCAAGTATGCTCTATAGAGAAAGCGTCTGATATACTCATGGGTGCCCGATGGAAGGTCTGAGATAGAAATGCCAAGTGTATCCAGTATTCGAGAGGCCTGAGAGAACCATGATAGACGATGTCCCTGACCGAACAAACATGGCACGTGGGACATGCTCACTAGGACACTTTGACGTTAGGAAGGGTCAAGGTTACGGGGTGCTTGAGGATTGTGCATAAGTGAGTCTAGAGAGAGGCATTCCTCATCATAATCTATGCAGCAAAGGTTGGGAGGAGACAAGGCAGCCAGCTCGACCATGTTTCATGCTTTTTGATGTTATGCACATTCAAGGAAATGAATAAGGATCGAAGTTTCAGATCTGTGTGTACTTGAAGGTATAAGAGTTTTCAAAGAAATAGAGAAGTATTAACAAAGTAAGAAAGCTCTCTCTTAACCGTTTTTCGTTCCACTTAAAAATTTCAATGCTGAGCAAAACAAATTTCAAGGAAAAGTAGAAAAGTAAAAAAAAATCGATCCATGAAGCCATAACCCTTATTCCGGATTGCATTCCAGATTAGAACATGCAACATTGCTATACAGTAAAGGTTTTATGCTAACTGAATTATCAATTTCCAACCACTAATGTTCTTCTTGATAAAAATAATAATATTTTGCAATTTGGGTCCCGGCGGATCATGTATTTTGGATCATTTTTGCAGTGAAGCGGATCACAATCCGCTGCAACTATGCATACAGTTTTGATTCTCTCATAGTGCAATTCAAGCTCCACAAGCTAGTATACATAAGGTCATAGCATCAAAATCTTCTTCAATTTGGAACATTGTTTTAAGGAGATTGATGAATCATGACTGCTTATTAAACAGTCAAACAATTAATGTCATAGTTACAACTTGATTTGAACAGGGTCAATTGTAATCGCAATTTGATTTGATTCACATTTTTTTTCCAAGTTGGCATTGTTTCATAGCAAAGTGATTCCAAGAAAACCCAAAGTTTCTAGATTTCTCAGAAAAGTAATGAGGAAAATTAATTTTTCAAAACAAACAAAATAACAGTTTTGTAAAAATTCGAATCTATTTGGAGGCATAATTTTGCAATTCTAATCAATAAATCACTCGGTTATTCAAATCATAAACTAGTGAATTCACTCTAATTAAACCCTGCTTAAAAGGACTACAATAGATACTCTCACACCCCCGCTATTTATTAAGTAAGCACTTAATTAACAAGGATTATTTAGTTAATCCTAATTAGTCAATGACATGGACGGGCGAGGATACCTTTCACACCCCTGCTACCGTCGGAAGCTGTATTGAGTGGAGGCTCGGTGCCTCCACCTCCACGTTGCTCTTTCAGGTTTTCCGTAGTAGCATTGCTGCTGCTGCTGCTACTTTTGTTCTGCACAACCAGTGGCTTTCGCTGCTGCTGCTGATAAGCAGAAGAGGTGATAATAAATGGATGGGGATGATAGCGATGCGTGTGTAGGAAATGGTTGGAATTGATGGAGCGTTGACAGCGAGGAGGCTGAGGTCTCCAAGGGGAATGCGGTAGTAATGTGCCTGACAGAATAAGAATAGAAGAATCAGAGGTGGCGGAAACAAGCAACTGCGCCATGCTCATCATCCTTGTACTCCTGTCTCTGTCTGTCTCTATGTTTGGGAGCTCAGCCAGCAACAAGAGAGAGAGTGTGTGTGTGTGTGTGTGTGATATAGAAATAGAAAAAGAAAAGGGGAGATTGAGATTGAAAGGCACACAAGCGTCCACAGAGAAGCTTGTTAAGACATTTAATTAACATGTGTGTGCACCCGCGCCTGCTTAAAAATCAATTAACTTGAAAATAAAAATATTAGTGACTAATGTACAAAAATCTAATACCATTTTAGCGTTGAAATTCACTAAGGAGCGACGGCCTAGCTTATAGCAAATTATCACAATAAAGCTAAAAAGTGTATTCCAATACAAAAATAAAAGGTTAGCATAATGCCCAAATGTGAGTTTTATCTTTTTTGACCTTACATTACAAAGGCAATACTAATGAGGTAAGTTTGTAAAAATATTAAAGTTACAAGAAGGTTTGAAAATAATTTCATCAAAAAAAATGAACACACAATCTGTAGCACAGAATATTAGGCAATAACATGCCAAAAGTAAATCAATTAAGGTGCAGGTGCACATGTTGGGTTTGCTAAAAAGAAAAATAGTATGTTGAATCTTAGCGTCCATAAATAACATGCGCTAAGTGAGATTAGATGAAATCATAGCATGTTGAATCTTAGTGACCATAAAGATCTGAAGGAAGGAGATCTAGCATTGATGTATAAAACTAGGCTGATCAAAGGGAAATTGAAGGTAAATCAATTAAGGTGCAGGTGCACACGTTGGGTTTGTTAAAAAGAAATATAGTATGTTGAATCTTAGCGTCCATAAATAACATGCGCTAAGTGAGATTAGATGAAATCATAGCATGTTGAATCTTAGCGACCATAAAGATCTGAAGGAAGGAGATCTAGCATTGATGTATAAAACTAGGCTGAAAAAAGAGAAATTGAAGTTTACAGGTGAAGGACCATACAAACTGAAAGAGATACTTTCCTACAGAGCAATTATTTTGGAACACCTAGATGGAAAACGTTTTTATACCCCAGTAAATGGCAGCCGACTACGAAAGTTTTGGCAGCCAGTTCAACTTGCATGATCCAATACCTTATCATTTTACTTTTGTTGTTTTACAATTTTATTGTTTTACACTACTTGGTTGTTTCTTTTTTTTTATAAGATAGTGCATGTTATTGTTTTGTGCTTCATCATCTAATTTGTACATGCTACTTATTGAATCAATCTATCCTTCTTATTGCGTTCAATATCATGTCAGAATGTATGCTTCTCTGTAGTCTTTTGTAGCTGATAAATCTCTTATTGTTTCATCTTATTTGTTGAATACTTCAACGCTGCAATATTCTGTACATCACTTCACACTTTGTAATTGTTTGGCTACAAAATCACTTAAGAACTAATGATTTCAAAGTTAGTTGCTAAAATATTGAACGTGACTTCTGTAACATAAAAAATGATCTAGACTTCCTTGAATGTACTTCATCATTCTCTTTAATGCTTTCCAATGCGAGATCCTAGGATTAGACATAAATTGATTGAGTGTGCTAATAGTGTATGGAAGATCTGGTCTGATGCATAGCATGGCATATATTAAAGATTCTGTAAGTGAATGATAAGGTAACTTCACTAAGTCGAGTACTTCACTTTCGATATCATCACAAGAAGGTTTAGTCAATACTATACTTGGATCCATTGGTGTGTCAATCGATTTGCAATTAGACATATGAAATTTTTCTAGAATATTTTCTAGATATTTCTATTGGCTAAGAGAGATGTTCGCATCGTTTCGTTTATTGAATCTTTTGAAGTTTGTGATCTATAGTCGTTTGTCTAGGATCTTGCAAACAAAAATTCTGCACCAACAAAACAAAATTCTACATGGTATCAGAGCAGGTTCTCTAAGCAACACAATATGACTACAACGATTCAGACAAGAATTACAATCAATCTTGATGGTGCGAACTACCAAATATGGAAGTTCTTGAAGGGTGAAGGGATCTAGTCAGTGACTGATCTCACAGAACAATAGCCTCTAGAGGAAGACCCGAGAGAGTTGAATGGATCAGAAAGGATGAGAGCGCAATGGCAATCATTGTTTCATCCATAAATGAAGAAATACTCATGTAGATTGAAAATCTCACATCTCTTCATCAACTCAAAGGATTCTATGATTGTGAATTGATCACTCATGATCAAGATGGCAAAATGTTGGTTGGAGAAGACTACATGGAGCAAATTGAGAGGCAATGTCTTCAAGGCAAGGGAGATCTCATTGGTGAGCTTATTGAGGTTTGTTATGGACTCAAGAGGGCTAGATTTATTAGGTTTGATACTCATCTTCACCTACTCTACTTCATGTTGGATGGAAAGTTTGGAATCTATCTTCTGATTTATGATGGTGACATTGGTGTCATTGATTTCAGTAATCTTTCTGAAAGATCGAGATCAAGCATTGATGAGATCTTGTTGGATCTAGATCATATGTTTGAGAGGGAGTATTTCCAAATATTCAGGTCTGAAGATATTCATCTCTTGAATACTTTGATGTTCAAGAGAAAGGTAAGCAAGTGGAAGCGACTCACTTTGCTTTACTCACATGTTTTGGAGAATCTTCTTGTGTAGATGATGTTATGCAAGTAGATGGATGTCTTCATGATTTTCTAGAAAGTAATGGATCTAGAAAACAAATTTTGTTCAATGACTTTGATGGTCAAAAGGAAGATCAGGAGGTTGGTCTCAAAGGACTTCAACAACACAAAAGGAAAGGTGGCAATTAGGAGGTAGTCAAGAGCATCAAAGGAAGGTTATTTGGCAAAGATGTTATGGATCTGTTTTTGCAGGTGTTAGAAGACTCAAGGAAGGTCAAAGGGGCAGCATTAAGTGTATTTCCCACATGCAAGTCCTCTAAGGAAGCACTAGATTTGTTATCAAATTTCTATGAGACTCAAGATGTAACCACAAGGTTGCACCTTAGAAGGAAGTTCTTTACACTTAGAATGTCTAATTCTACATCCATCACTTCTCACATCAACAACTTCAAGTCTTTATAAGATCAGTTATCACTTGTAGGATGTGTTATTCAAGATGATGATGCTGTTATGACCTTACTTTCTTCTTTACCAAAGTCCTATGAGCACTTTGTTGTTATGATCTCCACACATTCTGACCTGACACTTCAAAAGGTGATCGATCATTTTCTTCAAGAAAAAATACGAAGAAAGACCAATGATCTGTCCGTCAAAGGCAAGTCCCTGGCCCTATACACCAAGAAGAAGGACAAATCCAAGGGCACAAATCAAGTGCAGCAGCAGAAGCCTCATACTCAGTCCGAGAGAAGTAGATCATGCAAGAAACTCTTTTGCAGGTTTTGCAAGAGAGTCAGCCATGACATCAAAGAGTGTCGAATCTGGATCTACAACAAAACAAAAAAGCAACAACAACAACAACAACAACCGAACTCCACTAATGTAGTGGAATTTAATGAGCAACCCTCTGATGACAACAAACCATCGCATCTATTAATGGCTTAAAACAGTAGTAGTGAAGACTACGATTGCTGGTTTCTAGACAGTGGTGCTACCCATCTATGTTGAAGACAAAAAGAACAGTCAATATTCTGTTCAAGGATACTCTTTCTGTCACTGTTCCGAATGTTCTTCATGTACATCAACTATCTAAGAACCTGTTGTCAATTTCTAAGATAACTGACGAGGGATACACTATCACTTTCTCTTCTGAACAGCGTACAATCTTTTATGAAGATACTACTCTGAGTACCTACACATGAGTTAGAAATTTATATGTACTATCTGACTCAGTTGCATTAGCTAGTACTTCAAATGAAAATGTAAATGATCAGGCTATATTGTGGCATAGTCGATTTGGACACGTGAATACAAGATCACTTTCTTGCATTCGTTGTGATAATTTAGTTGATGGATTGTATTTCTCTCTTTGATAAGAAATCATTTTTCTATTAATCTTGCATCTATGGCAAACACTCTAGAAGCAGATGTCCTAGATCATATTCCATCAAGACAAAACATGTATTAGATCTTGTACATGGCAATCTTTGTGGTCCAATGCCAACTCCATCCTTCGGAGATGCAATTTATTTTATCACCTTCATAGATGATTATTCTAGATGGTCTACAGTCATGTTCATTAAGCATAAATCAAAAGTTTAAAGCCATGATTGAGACCGACCCAAACATCTACAAAGGTAAAAGTGTAGAATTTCATTTTGCTGTTGCGGAATTTTTGTTTGCAAGATCCTAGACAAACGACTATAGATCACAGACTTCAAAAGATTCAATCAACAAAATGATGCGAACAATGGAAGAGATGGATTGGAATAGGGCAACTGTATTTGTGTTTTGTTTTAAGTGAATCGATTAGTGTCTCACTCGTTGGCGGCCTGTCGCTCCTCTCACAAAAGTCGCTATGTTCTGCTCGTTGGCAGACTTTCATGCATAGCTGATAATGCTAACAGTAAGCTAACATTTTCTCTTCTTCTGCTCTTTGTTGGTCTATCTTAGTCGCACAACTGTAGTAATTAATATTGTGTTTATATCCACCACATGGAGTTTACAGGATAGTTTAATTGTGAATTACAAGACATGTTTACGCTAATCAATCAGTTAGCTACCCTGTGTCAATGTCGCTTTTGGCAGCTGAGCGTGATAGTACAAGACTTCACGCTCGTCGAGCTGCCAACTGTTAACTTGACTTGTTTATCTTATGTTCGTCTTTTCTTTCAAGGTGTCTTCGTCATTTGGTTGCAGGGATGAATGTCGAACACTTCACCTTCGGCCTTCGCTTCGTCTTCAACCTTCGAGATGCATTCGAGTCGTGTTCGACCTTCGGGTTTTCTTCGATCTTCAAAATCTGTTCATTAAGGTTGCAGGAGTTCACCTTTTCAAACACTCCCTCTTGAAGGCCTGCAACCTTTGTATATGTCCAGTCCCATTGCCTTTCTTTGTTTTGTGAAGAGTGGTTTGTCGAGCGGCTTCGTGAGCAAATCAACAACCATGTCCTTGGATTTTATGTATTGGACTTTTAGCTCTCCTTTCGAGATCAGGTCTCGAATGTGATGGTACTTCAGAGGTATGTGTTTAGTCTTTGAATGAAAAATGGATTTTGGAATAGGTATATGGCACTATGAGAATCCATCATCATCGTACATGGTTCTCATTGTTGTATGCCAAGCCTCCATCATCATTTGTAACCATATTACCTCATTTGCCATCTTTGAAGCTACAACATATTTGGCTTCGCATGAGGATTGAGCTACCAATGTTGGTTTCTTGCATGTCCAACTAATTGATTCTCCACACTCTATCGAACATCCTCCTGTAATGGACTTGTTGTCATCTTTGCAGCTCGCCTAGCTTGCATCACTATGGTGTTGCAGCTCAATTTTTTTTTTTTCTGCTTTGTAGGTCAATTCCATATTTTGGGTGCCTTTTAGATATTGTAGAATTATTTTCACCATCTACCAATGTGCCATGCCAAGGTTGGAGGAGAATTGGCTCAATGCATAGACGGGGAAGGCCAAGTCGGGTCTGGTACAAATCGTAAGGTACATCAGACTATCGATCAAGTTCTGGTATGGTATTTCTTCCATCTTCTGTCTCTCCTCATCTATGTTCGGGCAGTCCTGCTTCATCAATCTAGCTCCAGCTATCATCGGTGTGGCTTTTTCTTTGTAGTCCAACATTTAGTACTGCTTCAGCACCTTTTCGGTGTATTCTGACTAAATCAGATGCATTACTCCTCTGATTTGATCTCTTTTGATCTATAGCCCAAGGCATTTTGTTGCTTCTCCCAGATCTGTGATTTCATAACTTGTAGAAATCTAACTCTTCGTTTCTTTGATTAGCATCAAAGAATTTCCTATCATCAAGGAGTCACCTACAAAAATAGTTAAAATCACAAAGCTTCTTCCTACTCTTTTTATATAGACATTACAGTCTGGTTGTGTAGGAACAAAGTCTAGAGACCGCAAAAAATTGTCGAGCTTCTTGTACCAAGCTCGTGATGCCTGCTTCAGACCATAAATGCATCGATGCAACCGACAAACGTACTGTTGATTGTCCAGGTCTTCGAATTCTTCAGGCTGCTTCTTTCATGAAGATTTCTTCCTCTAGATCTCCATGAAGAAAGGTTGTCTTGACATCAATCTGGTGTCTTTCTAGATTATATTGTGCTGCATATGCAAGGAACAGTCGAATGCTTGTCATCTGCACCATTGGTGAGGAGGTATCAAAGTAATCGATACCGTACCTTTGTGTGTAGCCCTTGGCGACAAGTCTGGCCTTGTAACATCCAACAATGTCATCTGATTTGATTTTTTTTTTTCATAAAAACCCATTTGTAGTCGATAATCTTTTTATCTTTGGACAGTGGCTCTAGTGCCATGCCTCATTCTGCCTCATTGATTCGATCTCTTCTGACTTTGCCTACTTCTAGAATTCTCCTTCTGGACTCTGGATAGCTTCTTGGTACGTTGTTGGTTCTTCAATGAAGCTACAATATTCGACATCTGCATCTTCACTCCATTGAAGATTGTTAGTGTATCGATCTGGAGGTCTTCTTTGTCTTGTTGACCTTCTTGGTTATGTTCATCGCTGCTGGTTCTTTTCTTCTTTGTCAGGTTGATCTTCAGTTTTCTGCTCTGGAGTCCGTGGCTTGACATTCTGTGTTGATGTCTGTCGGTCAAAGTTGTCGAAGATGTCGGATAAGTCGAACACTTCGGAGTTGTTTAGTGAACTGATGTTTGAAGTCGTCGAAGATGGACAAGTCTTCGATGTTCTTCGAATAGCTTGACATTTGAATGTAGATTCAAATAGGAATGGATACCCTTTAGTCTTTATCCATGTGGATGAAGATCCGACATAGTCATCCTTCGAATAGTTCGGCTGTCTAAATTTTGTGATTCCTACAGGTATCAGATGAGCAGACATAGAACCAAAAGATGCTCCATCTGACCCTAGATCAGTGATCATAGTACGAAGATGAGAAAACCTCTAGAATTGAAAAGTGAACATTCCATTATTAAAAGAATAAAAAATATTTGAAGAATATGCATATATTGGGCATACTACTTATGGACAGACAATTGAGCACTACAAAAATTGTAAATGTGAATTATCTTCAAGTCACTGTATTTTGTCTGTAGCCTTTTATAAAAAAATATCAAGCAATAAACTTGACCAAGCCTAGTTCATAGAAAGGTCTCAAAAAATGCACTAACATGGGTAAATTTATGCAATAACATGGGACAAGTACCACAAGAAACTAATTTCTGGATACATACAAATTCATAAGAGATGAACATCACAATAAATACCCATGGGAATAGCTATCCTTTGTAAAAAAAGCAAATCTCCTAAAGAAATATGCAAATATGTCCAAGAAAAAGTGCAGCCAAACATCTTCAACATCAACAATTTTGGTAAATATTTTCTTCTTTAAATTAACGTCTTGATTTTTGTTCAAAGCTTTAAAGGCATTGGGTGTCCTTTAGTTTTGAGACAATAATGCACTGCAAAAGAATGATGGAACAATGCTATTTGTCTCGATAGCAATGCATGTTTATCCAAGCCAGCCAGGTAATCCTTGGCTTTTTTTGTACTTATCTTTCCTTCATAATACGCCTAATATTTGCCTTATTATCTACCTCACTTGCTAGTAGCAGTGAGATAGATATCTATCTTACTATCTATTGCTGGCACAACGTTCCCTGGATCACACTGACAAACGTAACTCTCTCTGGTTCAGCCTTTTCCCTTTGCATCTATTCGAAGAATCGCAATGCCTTATGCCCATGATCACAATTTGTATACCCCTTACTCATGATGACATTCCATGAGATACAATCTTTTGAATGCATGCCATTAAAGACAGAACAGGCATCTTCGATGCTTCCACATGTAGAATACAAGTCAACTAAAGAATTCCCACATTGCCGATTGGTCGTTTGGTTTAGGGAAATCGGGTGAATAGGGGCCTTGAGCAGCTACCTGTGACTCGCTTCGTCAGTAGGCATGGTAGGCATGCGGGTGCATAAGCAGGCTTTTGATTTTGACTTACAGTTTGGGCATGATTGTTTTGGTGCAAACTTCAGCATTGATTGCACACCTGAACCAGTCTACGGCTCTTGTATATAATGCAATGCTCTTCGGGATTGCTTCACATATAAAACATTTTTTGAAGGACTTTCCACATAAGATACTTGTTTTACCTTACATTTGTTATTGGTGTGGCCTGAAGAATCGCACTTAGTACACCAAACATTAGGATTGGAGGCTAAAGCTTTCTGCCTTTTATCCGATATTTCATATATTTGAACCTTCAAATCCTACATCTGCTTCGACAAATCAACATTGCTCAAATCTTCAGATGATTTTGACATTTCTTCTTCGTCTTTTGACTCGAACATCGTTTCCTCACAATTTTTGACGTTTCATAATTTTTGGTTGTCACGATAACTTCGTCCAAGCTATTCATGGAACCTTTTCTACAATATTGATCAATCTTTGATGGCAGACCTGCAAGGAACCATTCGATCTGCCGCGACGATATAATATACACCAAGTAATTTTCCAACTAAGTTTTTTACCTTACGGGTGTATCGTCTCAAAGATTCCTTCTCCTTCTTATGTACTGAGTTTAAATGTGCTAGCATTCTGGTTGAATAACTGATCTCACAAAATTGGTTGAGAAAGGCTTCTTTTAAATGTTCCCAAGTGTTGACAGCTCTACGGTCCATTTGATTGTACCAAATGTGGGCTTGTTTTTGCAATAGACCTAGAAATATTCATAACTTCCCTGCACTTGTTCCTTTAGTATTGGAAATAACAATGGATTCAAATTGAGAAACATAGCTGTCTGCATCATCCAAAGAGGTGCCTTTGAAATAGTCATACTTGGTCTTTGAACTAGCAGTATATCTTGCTGCAAGAGGTTCCATATCTGACACAGATGGATTAGAATTATCTGAATCAAGATTGGGATCAATATTATTAGGATTATCAACAAGAGAGTCAAAAAAAAATTTCAGCTTCCTGATAAGTATTGAAAGATGATCTGCCACTCCAAATAGCTTCCTGAAGATTTTTGAAGAAATCCTCTCAAATTTTTTGATATCATTCCAATCGCTCAGCTCTAGCACTGCTTCCTGCGGTTGGCATTCATCTTCAATAGGTAATCACCTAAATCCAACAAGTTAGCAATCCCCGACAACATCGCCAAAAATAAGCGTATGTTGTAGCATACTTACCATAAAAGTAGCATAAAAGGTCATCGTATCCCAAAGGGACCGCTACTTGGTGTGATTATAGATGATTTTACTTCGTTTATTATTCTATGTACTTAATCTAGTTGTTGATAGACATTCAGCAAGGTTGATGACCAGTATCACCATTTAAGATGTGACTTTACATATAATAACCACATGATATTTGATCTCGACAATTCTCATATCGAGCATATTTCATTATCTTGCAAAGAACCTCTAACTTATCGGCCAGGTTGATATATCGATCTGTGTTCCTAATGAAGTTTGTCAGACAAGATGTATTAGTAACTCCGATATAGAGATTCACACGAATGTCTCAAAATGACTTAGATGAGATTCGAGAATCAATCCTTAACACCCAACTATCGCTCATTCAAACAAACGATCGATCTCAAGTCTAAACTATTCGAGTATCCATAAGTGATCTTTTTGTAGTATCGACTTGTAACAACACAGTGAATCCTTTAGGATATGTAAGAATGTTTGCATGAATTCTAATGTAGCGTTCTAATCACATGTCCTTGATCCAATAAGAATCAAGCACATGGAAGGTTGCAACGTTTAAATAAGGTGAGAATACTCTGCATCATCAAGAATAATCTTTTTAGGATTGTCTTCTCCTTGAGGTATGTCGATTCATATCCTTATGCCGTGTGTATAGATGCTTAGAACTATGTCTAATCATGTAAATTCCTCACACAAGGTCAATTGACATCTTTACTAATGAGTACAAACTGTACATTAGCATTGTAGAGAGAATGTAGGACTAGTTTGTTGTAATTCCACTTGTATGTGATGATGTGGCATTGGCCACATGGATAGATGCTTAGAAAAAGTTCACAATGTTAATATTCCTCATTTGAGGTCTTGTAGCATCATTTCATGTGAGAACAAAAGGCCATTTTAGCCTTGGAGAGAATATAGGGCCAAAAATAATTTTTTTTGCATTGTTGAGGGATCTTACTCTCATGAGGTCAACATTAGGGCTAAAGGGCCATCTTAGGGTTATTATTATAGGGTTAGGTCACATATGTTTGAAGGATAAACCGAAACCCTAGATCTAAGAAGGATATGTATATATATCTTTGTAAATCTTGTGAAATTGATGATGAAAAGCCAAGATTTTCCACTTCCATCAACATTATCTTTGAGTGGCGAGTTAAAGCTATTATATGTGAGTGATTTTATGCATTAACTACATTTTTTGGAAGGTATTAAATTTTATTACAGGTCTAGGATGCTTGTTGCACTTTACTTTTGTGTGTTTGATCAAATCTATGTGCCTTTTGTGGAGTTAAATGCCAAATCAGCTAGTTTTGGTAACTAGTCATAGTTTGGATATAGATCATTGATTTGTGCATCCTCCATCACTTTTAGGATTGAGGGATTGAATTAAAATTTTGTCATTAGTATTCATGGTTTTCAAAGAAGCAAGATACTATTTCATTGTCTTCAACTGAATCCGAGTATAAGGCCTTGACATCAACATGCAAGGAGGTCTTATGGCTCAAAAGGCTATTGGTGGAACTTCATGTTATGGAGGCCGAGGAGGTTTCCTTGATCTATTGTGATAACCAATTAGCCCAATCACTTGCAACCAATCCCACTTTTCATGCAAGGAGCAAGCGTATCGAGATTGCTCATCATTTTGTGAGGGAGAAGGTGCAAGCCAAGGAATTCAAGCTCCAACATGTGTCTTCATCGAATTGCTTAGTTGATTTGTTCACTAAATCCTTGCTTAAAGATTCATTTGTTAAGCTAAGATCATTACTTGGAGTAATTGATAAGTGTATCATAGTTTTCAAACCTAGATTTGAGGGGTGTGAAAAATTATCAAATTTGGCAAATCTAGCTTGATTAAACCATGTATATATGTACATTGATGGGTCCCATACGTGTGAGTCTATGTTGCCACATGTGAAACCACTCTAGAATAGGTTAAATCATGCTAGGGTTGGTCAAGTTTTTTTGGTGATGATTCCTAAATTATAGGACCAAATCCCTAAAATTGTGGAGTAGGTTGATCAATCTAGCCACCAATATGACAAAGCTCAATGGTTAGGGCAAAACCCTTTTCTAAAAATTGTCTAAAAATTGGCTCTCCAACATAAAACCTCCACTTGTTGCCATGTTGCAATGATTTATTTCCCTTTTTAAAACATGTTCCAATGCACTTAAAACTTTCTTAAAAATCAACAAATGAAATCAAGAAAAAATCACAAAAATATGGAACAATTGTCTTTCTTTATCACAATTAGTCAAACAAGCACATAGAATTGATTGAAACTTGATCAACAAATGATCACACCACAACAGAATGAATTCTTGAATATAAAAGAACTTGAAAACACTCTTGAAAAGATCACAAAACCTTTGCCACAAGAGATCCTATTCAATCTTTGAGAATCCACAAAAACACATACTATTGAAAAAATCAAAATCTATACGCAAAACTAGCAAACATCACATAGATTCTAAAAGAATGCATCTCTATCCATGTGCACTTTTTATCTCATTGATCTGATAAATAGAACTGAAAATTAGCTACTTCCAATAAATTTGACCTGAAAGATCACAAAGATCCAATTTCTACACATGAAAATGCTTGATTTGATCAAGGATTCACTCTATTTCTCACTAGTTTTAGAAATGTCATAAATGAACCTATTGATCTTGGGCTAGTTTAGGTGCACAAAATCTACTTTTATCAACAATGTAGAAATCTTGCATCTAAAATGCTATTTCATGAAAAATCATGCATAACTCATTATGAAAGCTAAGATCCAATTAGTTTCTGGTCAGATCCGTACTACATCAGACCATACACTATCCTTTCATACATGTGGAATCAAGTACAACAAGATTATATGCATTCTACACACTAAAATCACCAATATCAAGAGTAGAGAGATAGTAGAAGTAGAAGTCTCTCCAACAGGAATGGCAACACCCAGAGAAGATAGCTATGCTCCAATAGAATAGAAGTAGAAGTCTCTCCAGTAGGCATGGCAACCAACCCAGAGAAGATAGCTATGCTCTTAGCCATGTTGGTAATGTCTTTCTAAGTATTCGATTGCAGCATATAACAATAACATTTGAATCGAAACTAACTTTATCACTAGATTGAATGTCTCTTGGAAATCCAGATTTGACATCTAAGAGTATTTTTTGCAACCAACCTTGCTTTCCATGAATTATTCGATCTGCTTTATAACAAACGTTAGTTTATCTACCAAAAACCATGAGATAATCTCATCAATAAGCCTCATTGGTGGTTGTGATATTCTAGTGCACCTTCTTACAAAGCTTTGCTGGATCATTTCATCATCTGGTTGCTTGGGCAATCTCCTATCAGAAATTTGATTAACTTGCGCATATTGTTGCTCAACGAAAAGATATTTTTCCTCTATAGCAGGACTTGGAATAATTACATAGGGCTCAATCAAAAACTCGTCTTGAAAGCATGGATTTGATCCTCAATGAAAAAAAAAACATCTTTACTAACAAAGAAATTTGCTGATACTAGAATATAAACTTTCTCTCTTAGGATCAATAGGATTCGCCAATAGAGATGCACTTGTCGCTCATATTATCAAGTCCTCAAATCTGAGAAAATATGTACATAAGTTGTGCATCCGAACACTTTCAAATGCTTAATGAAAGGTTTAAGCCATATTCATAACTCATACGGTGTCACATTGTGTAGTGCTTTTGCACATCATCTATTACAATCTTTTCTCATGTCTCTTTGACAATAATAACAAATTATGTTTGTTTTTAAAGAGAAAACCTTCTTAGTTGAGTCACTTGATTGTTAATTCTTGTAAGCAAATTAAAATAAAATTCTATCTAACTTTGTTGTTCTTCTATGTCTTTCTTTTAAAAAAGAAAACAATTGATTTATCAAAGTTTTAAATTTTCTTTTTGATGTCCTCTTGTAATAACATGGGGATATGACTTTTGACAAAATCAATTGTGTTTGTGTACAAACAATCATGATTTGATCTTCACAACTCTCCAATAAACTAACAAACAATCATGACAACATTTGAGTCATCCACTAGTGAGCCAATAAGTCACTTGCTCTAACAATGATTGAAATCTATTAACATGCATAACCATTGTATTAAACTCATCAATCTTGAAAGGAAGAAACAATTCTTCTTAGAAAAAGTTTTGAATCCACATCTTCAACTTTATAAACACCAATCAAAATGTCCCATGACTTTTTGGAACTATTATTTATGCTAATATGTGAGATTTGTGAATATGTTGTTGGGCTTAAAGTAAAAGTGGCAAGGGCTTTGCCATCTTTTGGCTTCCACTTCACAATAGCAAACAAATTTGTTTCAACTCAATACCAATTACATTAAGCCCCAAAGTATTTGGCCAAAAGTATCATTCTTTACTTACATTTCCGCATGTAAAAATTATCTCCATCAAACTTTTTTATGATTTTTAAATCACTACATGAGAGATTTTTTATTTCGACTCAAATTTTCATCAAAATAGGATAATACCAACGTAACCCAAAAAATAGTTTTATTGTTTCTATGAAAGTACTTATGGTCCAAAATTTAACCAAGATTTTGTCCCAAAAACTCATGTACTATATAGTCCTCAAAAGAAAATGTAATTATTGTAGCCTTGAAAATTTAACCAAAATTTGTGTACCATATAGCCCAAACCTTACCAAAATTTACCCAACCAAATTTCAAGTACTGCAACCCGCAATTTTCCAGAATTTATGGCCACAAAAAATTTGAGAATACCGAGGCCACAGATATTAATAAACTTCCTAATGTCTAAAGCTTCTAAAAAAACATTGTTGTACTATTATAGGTTTTTACAATCTTCTATACCGATGGTACAACAGATGGATTTTACAGCCTATACAAATTTTTGAGCTTAGTAACAATCTGCTTCTATAAAAATAGGCCAAAATTTTAAATCTTGGTCAAAAGAATGGAATTCCTGTAACAGAACTATACAGTCTGTATGGTGTGCAGTACTATATGTATGAACTCCACCAAGTATTGTTGTACTTCTTAATACTAAATAGGAAAAACACCAACTTTGTGTGTCTAATCTTCAAACCAAGATTTGCACAGCCTACCGCAACATCTCTACACACTTCGCTAGGTGCAGGTGACACTGTATGAACAGCAGCAGGTATAGGTCACATTTGAATGCTTGTAAATGCTGAAATAACTTCAAATCTGCTTCTAAACTATCTGAAACCTACTCAAATTCAAAGCATATACCACTGGTACTTTCCTGAAAAATCTTCAAACCAAGTACTGTACATACCAAGCGGCCCGTACTTTCTATCCAAAAAGAAATTGATCTCATCCCATAAAGTGAAGTACTACTAAATCTATCCAGAATATCAATAATAAATAGTCAAAGAGGTTTGACTTAGTACTGTCCTACTTCATTTAATTAAGTACATAACAAAACTAGATGAAGTACAAGACTGCAGTACTACACTTACTCATTAATCATAATGACAAGACGTCTTGAACAAAGCACTTTTTAATGAAAATACAGAAGCACAATAATATTCTACCACGTGTCATCTACCACTCCTACCATCATGTGTCACCTACTACCATCACCTAACATTCCTACCTACTAAACCTCACACGTGTTAATGACACTCCTCATTTTCAAAAGTTCACTAGTATGATGTAGGTACGATAGATATTTAAGATGGGTCTAAAAACTTTAGGTCTACAAAAAATATTTTTTGGCTACACATTATCCAATAACTACAAAGTAGAAATGGCAACAATTTCTATTTCCGAACTGTAAACTAGAGATGATCCGTGCCTCTTATACAATTGTTTTTCCCAACATTTCGGACAACGCAACATATTCAACCATATGGAGATTCAAAATCATTGAATGTGTTTGTGTTTTCGAAATGCCATATTGAGAACATTGTTTTATTGTGGTAACTAGGCAATAAACATAGACGAAAGTCTAGAACTCAAACTTCACAGATGAGCAAGGATAAGAATTTAGAGCTTACAAAGCAAGAGAAGCCCCAATAAGATGGCCCCTGCTATCGACCCAAGGAGTGCAAGCTTAGGTACACCTTAAAGGGATACATGCTTAAGTCACACCAGTTAAACTAATTTAGTTTTTTCCACTGATTTAATGACCAACATTGTCGATCTGTGCTTGCATGCATAAAATGCTAATATCGAATTTACTCTCCATAAGCATTTGCGGTAAAGAACCTACTTTGGAAAATGTGTTCCCAATTTTTATGGTAGTTTTAGAATAAAAGAGCATCAAAATATGACTCAAAACCTGTTTGGAACATCACAATGCACAATATCCAAATTTCTATATATTTCAGATGCAAACAATAATTCACACAACTTTTCACAATGCACACTGAAGTTGCATACATTTGTACCGAGACAGGTTTGCAAGTTTCCAATCCAATGCAAACACATTTGCTGCTAACTATGACTAGATTTATGATACAAAGATCTAGGTGACATATCAGTACATGGAATACCTTTGCACATCAAATTCACTGTGACTCACACGTGTGAATAATTATCGGCTGCATGCTTTCTGTCAGTTCCAAGTAGTGTTTTATAAATTGATCACAACACACCCATCATCAAACATTGGTTGCACAGAGAATTGTTATCATACAAAAGACTAGAAACTTATAGCTGGTTATAAACATGATTGATCCTTGTATGTAGGTGTCAGCTGATTTCACTAGAGAAAATCCTTCAATTAAGAATCAATAAAACAACCCACACTACATAACGAGTCAAGGACGTTATTTCAATTGTTTCATTCAAGATGGATGTGCTGCCGTCAATCCCATTGGCCCTATTCACACAGCTCATGCCATGACCAAAGATTGAAGTTGAAAAACCTTGATTCTTTTATTTTCTATTCATTCCATACGTAAAATGTGTGTTCCATTCTGTAACTATTGCCCTTGGTTTGTTGAAGATGATGTGCTGCAGTCACTCCCATTCACCCCAGTCCTGCCAGAAATAACAACGTAGACCATGCTATGAACAGAGAAAAAGTGGAAAGACACTAAATTATTCAATTATTGCCGTGTTCTTTTTTGTCCATACAGAAATGAAAATATCTTTAAAAACCCCGTGTACAGAATAGAGCGTACTCTTAAGAAGAAATCCATGAAAAAATGGACAGTTCCCTTTAAAACCCAAGCAAGAATGGACCACACACTTGACAGAAACCCAAAAAAGGGGTAGGGGTATCTATGATTACTCATTTTTTCAGTTGAGAGCTAAAATCTAGATAATATTTCAAGGTACATGGGGTACCTCTTCTGCATCCTCCCTATGGCTTTTACTTTTGATTTTCTGAGAGCTTTCCTGCTGACCCATCTGAGGCTTGTCCAAATCATCTTCAATGTTCAATTCCCCAATTTCTTCGAGTTCAGGTTCCGAGCAATGAGAATTCTCTTTGCTTTCAGTAGGCACAAGTGCTTCATTGTTGTTCGAGTTAACAGTCAACCTACACAAGATCTTGAGAATGTGTATCAAAACTTGAAGAACAATATCTCCTACTCTTACATCTAAAGATGTCATGAGAAGGGAGGTATTCACTGACAAATTAATGCAAAAAATAGAGAATACCTTTCACTTGCAATGGCATCCTTGACTTGGGAGACTTCCAAGTTGAGAGAATCTTTATCCTCTTGAACAACCAGCCATTCACTACCAGTACTATTGTCGCTCTTTGCTTCATCCTCATTGTGAATATCTGCCACATTGCAGTATGTGTTTCGCTTAGCATGAAACAACCCACAAAACAACAAAAAAACAACCCAAACAGCACTTTCAACCAATCTAGTGATTGTGGATTGTGAAATTGTGCATATAATTGTATAGGGTGTAAATCAATGCCATTGCTTTATGTTTGCTAACATACCTGCTTCTGAAACTAATGTTCTTCTTAAGCAATATGATAGATTGATTGTGTATGAAATTGAGTAATATCAACATGGTATTGAGTCCTACAAATCAGAAAGTTCCAAAAGCATATTGCTCTAATTCTTCAATTGGCCCTTTTAAGCAAAACTCCACTGTTTCCTTGAAGCAAATATTAAGGAGCTTAAAATGCACCTGTCTTTTGAAAGACAGAAAATCAAACACAATCAGAAAAATTCAAATCTCCTAGGTGATATGTGCCTTTTGTCACCGAACAAACAAATTGCTAATCATGCACAACAATTCAGCAGAGTCCAAGGGCTGATTCTGGCTATCTCAAGGGTTAGCACTGGTTTGTAGAGTCGCTATGTGTATATCAGTCCAACAGTTCACCGAGACAGATGTCAGCAAGGGCTAGAGATCCAATAGAATCTTTGAGTACCCACAAACCCAGTACGTTTGTTATGGACATGCATTATGTCCATACTTCTCTACTTTTGACAATATTAGTGGACATGCACTTTATCTTACACGTGACGGGCCAAGAAATACTATTTTACATGGTTTTCTATTTTTGGCCCTAAGTTTTGAATTTCACTTCCCTCCAAATCAATATGAAGGGAGGTAGGGTTTGTCCACTATAAATAGCCACTAAGGCTAGTCATTGTTGGATTTTTCTCCTCTACTCTCCTAAAACCCATGTTAATCTAGTTCCATTCATATCGCTGGAATTTTACATGCATTGTCGCGCAGTCTACAGAAACACTCTATCATTGGAGACGGGCAAGAGAATGGCACCCGACTTATCGGGGAAACCCGACTTGGCCGACATATCGAGGAGTCCGACTTGTCGACTCAACCGACATATCGACTTACCCGACTTGTCTGACATATCGACTTATCAACTACCCCAACTCAATTGGCCACGAGAACGACTCACTCGACTTCCGAATAGTCGAAGCCTTCTCACGCCCACTTCCTGTACTATGCAACGACTTGGACAATGACAACAACAGCCATGATCTCCTCCAGACGGCAACACAACTCCACGCCATCCTCTTTGTACACTCATCTACACAGATGTAAATTGTATATAGATGACTATTGTAATCTAAGAAGTATGTAGTTAATGAGATAGACACTGTAGATGCTTTCATGCATCGATTCTTTCTTTCAGACTGATCGTCAGTAATAAGCTCATAGCTTTTACAGAGCGGAGCTAGCTTCCTGAGCATGCGGTTTTGCCCGCTATTGTCTTGTGCTCATAGCATCATTCCGACTTGTATTTCTATACATTAATCTGAATCAATCACTGTCTTTTATTGCGTTCAGAGTTCTTGTCAGAATTGTATGTTTAAAGCTACTTCGTCTTCTTGTTTGACTTTCTTACTGCTTTGTCTGATTGTCTGCTCTTCCGCATTCGCAAACAACCGCGCAATTAAGCTCCACTCTTTCGTTTGTGTTCGCCTACTGTAGTAGTAGTGCACACACCGAGGGACTTAGTCGATCACTGCCTCCGCGCAGTAGTAGGATCGTCTCGATCCGATTGTTCGACCTGGACTGATCCTTTGGATCATCCACCATACTTCCCCAACAGTCATTTGCTAGGAAAATGCCATGTGAATGCCTTTTGCTATTTTCTATGCTTCATTGATACTAACACTTGTGAATCTGTTCATAACACGGTAGAGCTATTTCCCGTTGAAATTCTTTTTGCCCCGGATCTGCCTCCATCGCATCTGCCTTCCAGCCTGATGCCCGCTGCCCCACTTCTACCTGCCCTTCCCCGAGCTCTTCTTGCCCCAGTTCTGCCTGCCCCAGATCTGCCTGTCCATCGCTGCTTTTCCCACTTTCATATCATTACATGCATCTATCTTTTCCTCCATCAGTATCCTAAGATAACAACCATCTGTTACCATTTACTCACACACCTCCCTCCTATCCTTTTGATTGTCCTTGGTTTCTTAATCTCTCAATCTTTGGTCTACTTCTTTTCTTCTCTTGTTCACCTCTCGGACACCACAATACAACCCTTGAAGCAATTTCGTAAATCACGATAATACTGCATTCCAGCCATGACTACTGAGTTTGTGAGATTAGTTGCATTTCAGATGTTTCTTGATAAAGACAGTTCAACAATACACCAGACGAATGTTCGATTTGGTAAAAGGTATGTTGCTGCCTTCCCCACTTCCGCCTGTCCCAGCTGTTGCCTTCCTCATTTCCGCCTACCTCAGCTGCTGCCTGTCCAGCACTGCCTCATTTCTGCCTACCTCGGTTGATGCCTCAGTTGCTGCCTTCCCTGCTGTACCCAATTTCCATCACTGTTCGGATCTGCCTGTCTCTAGACCCTTATGCACCCATTCCTCAGCCTGCCCCTCCTGCATCCGTTCCTCATCCTGCCCCTCTTGTTCGTGACTTTCGAGATAAAGTTACGTTCACTGTCTACAATGGTTTTTCCGATGGGAAGGATTTGCAGAACTGGTTCTTTCAGTCGGAAACCTATTTTCAGCTTGCTCCTCACACTCCGGCACAAAAACTTCAGCTTGTTGGGTGACACCTATCGGGACGCGCTTTGAAATGGTGGCATACTCATCAGTCCCTACTTGATACTTCTGCTACTTGGGGGATGAGTTTAAAGTGGCCATTCATTCTACGATGATCGATCTGACTTGGTTTCAGTCTCAAGTGGACCTCTATCGACAACTCACACAAGCCGGTATGCTTTCAGAATACAATGAAAAGTTTGTTGAGTTTTCTTATTTGTGTTCTGATCTTCCACTTGCTAAAGTTATTGGTCATTATATTTTTGGCATACGTGGTTCTTTGCGCTATAATGTTGAGTCTTTTGAACCTATTTCATTAGATTGTGCTATGTCGCTTGCTTCTACTTTACAGCATAAATACCTTGATCAACAACCTTCTTTCCAATCTCGTTCTTTGTCTCATCCCTCGTTTTCTCGTTCTTCCCCTGCACCATCTACTTTGTCGACTGTTTCTTCTACTGTTTCTCCCACTTCCTCTATTGTTCGGGCTCCTATTGTTCCCTGCCCCATCATCGTTAGCAGTATACATCACGATTCACAGGAAATGGCTGAGATCCGTTCTAAGAATCTCCGTTTTAATTGTCGTAGCCCTGAACATTTGAACTGTAACTGCCCACATCCACAACCACCAGCTACTTTACAGGTTCATGAGGTTTCTGAGCCTGATGATTCTTTTCTCTATCTTGTTGATAGGAGTCCCCTTTTGATGACCCTCCTTCTGCTCCTCCTGATACTTCTACTGACTCCTGAGTGTTTGGCCCAGTTAGCTTATGCCACTTGGTCTGGCACTATGGGCCCTCGTCATATCCGTTTACATGTTCGTATTGTTGGACGTGAGTTTATCGCCCTTGTTGTAGCACTCATTCTTCTCTTAGCCAGTCTGTTGCTGCTCGCATCCACACCACCACTATTCCTGTTTCTCCTCCTTTGTCCGTTGAGGTCGCTAGTTCTCATTCTCTTTGGAGCACCTCTATGTTTCATGTTCTTCCTTATCAGATTGGTACATTTTCAGGCCAAGCTGACTCTTATATGCTCCCTCATGAGCGTTACGACCTGATCCTAGAAGTTTGTTTCCTTGGGGGATGTTACTATTAATCTTACTGCCCAGCGTATTTTTTTCTTGGTTGACAAGACTCCCTTTACGTTCATTGGTATTGATTCCACTTCCGATTATTCTCTTATTTCTGCTAAGCAGCTCGTTCGTAGCCTTCCCAAGGCACACTGTGCCGCACTTTTATGTGTTCAGTTGGCTACTTCTCTGCCCCCTGTTACGCCTTTGCCATCTATTATTTCTGATATACGACATACACTTCTGTGTTTGTCGAGCCCTCTGCACTGCCTCCAATAATCATCATATTGATCTCATTCTTGGTGCCCATTCGACTCTCGAGCACCCTATCTTATGTCTCATTCTAAACAAGCCAAGGTCCAGTGTCAAGTCCGATCTTTAACGGCAAGGCCTCCTCATTACTAGTCAGAGTCCTTTTGGAGCTCCTGTCTATTAGTTAATAAGAAAGATGGCACTGAGCGTCTATGTATTGATTATCGAGCTCTTAATCATCTTACTACTCATAATCAACACCAGCTTCCTTTGTGTTTCAGCTTCTTCTGGAATGTCAGCTTTATGCTAAACGATCCAAGTGTACATTTGCCATTGATTCTATCGATTTTCTGGGTTTTGTTGATAGTAACATCACCATATCACTTGATCCTTCTAAAGTCTGTGTTATCCTCCAGTGGCCTATACCTACAGATGTTCATGTTGTTCGTATGTTTTTAGGACTTGCTACAGATCTATGTGGAGTCACGATGCTTTTACTAAGCTTCAGTCTATTTTAGCTTCTGCTCTTGTTCTTGCTTTACCTGACTTTAGCAAGCGTTTTGTTGTCGAAACTGATCGTTATTCTACTCATGAGAAGGAAATATTAGCTATCATTCATGCCCTTACTAAGTGGTGCCATTATCTACAGCCTCTACCTTTTGATTTATACACAGATCATCAATCTTTACGATACCTTGAGACTCAAAAGCAGCTTAGTGATCGCCAGTTTCGTTAGTTGTAGTTTTTACAACGTTTTCACTATTAGTTACATTATCGCCCTGGTAGGAGTAATGCTGGTGTTGATGCTTTATCTCGGTTACCTACTCTTCTTACTACTCTTACTACCATTTTCCCTGATTGGTTTGATTTTACTCCCAACTGCGTATGAGACTTGTTCCAATTTCACCTCTGTTTATCATATTGCTCAGTCTCCTTTGTCTATTCGCCATCAAGTTTACTCTCGTGGATCATCGTTTATATCACTATAGCGGTTTGTGTGTCCCTAGTCTTCTTGAAGTTCGATCTCGTTTATTACATGATGCTCATTTTCCCATATCGGGGGTCATTACGGCTATCAAAAGTCTTTTGCTTGTCTGAAACCTTACTTTTATTAGCCACGCATGAAATTCGAGTTACTTGCTCTTATTCAGCAGTGTACATTATGTGCTCGTAATAAGTACTCACGATCTAAGCCTTCTAGTCTTCTTCGTTAGCATTGGCATATTCCCCATCGCTAGTGGACTAATATCTCTATGGACTTTATTTTAGGCCTACCCTGCACACAGCATGGCCATGATACTTGTCTCGTTGTGGTTGATCTTTTTTCGAAACAAGCTTAGACCTATTCGCTCTACAATTACCCCTACACAGTGCGCTCGTATATTCTTATCCGACATGTTTCGTTTGCATGGTCTTCCCAGTATTCTCCCATACCGCGATACTCGTTTTACTTCTAGATTTTGGACCGAACTTATGCGTATTTTGGATATTTAAATCAGCTCATCACTCTTTTGCATATGGCTAGTCTGAGGTTCTTAATCGTATTGTGTTTGTCCTATTACTTATCGTTTACAGTTACCTGTTACTACTTGTGTTTGTGACATTTTTCATGTTAGTTTACTTCGTTCGTCTCTTTTTCTTGGTGAACCTTGTGATCCTTTGTTTCCTACTGATCCTGAACTTTTTCCATTTTTACCTGCTGCTATTTTACAAGTTTGGGTCGTTTTACGTCGTCGTCGTCTTGTCCATTTTTTGGTCCAATGGGACGGTTGTCCAATTGATGAAGCTGCATGGGAGTCTTTTGATGTTTTTGCCCACTCACCTTTTATTGCAGGCAGCAGCAGGAACAGAAATTCTCCCCATGCGTTGGGTACACGACACTACTATTTCTGATCCTGATGCCACACCCTTCTCTATCTGATGCGGTTGTTGTTCCATCTCTGGATATTGTACCTGATTCATCTGACCTTATTCCTATTGCTGCTTAATCTAATGTTGGTCTCTCTGATTCTAATGTTGTTCTTGTCATCTATCCTACTGATCTTTCTGATATTGGTGGTCGTGAAGCTCTGCTGCTCCTGCTCTAGATTCTTTGTTACTTGTTGATGATGATACCTCAGTTGCCTGACGACTGACATTACTTACATATTGATCTATCTCTTTTCATCTACTAGAATTGAGATTAATAAATCTCTTTGCTCCATTGTACTAAAAGCGGATATCCGCAACTATAGGGGATTCGACTTTTGGACTGACACCACTAGCACGAAATGTATAATCAGGAAACGACAATACAACTGTAATAAAGTAGCTCTAGTAAAAAAATTTCCGCCCACATTGAGGGTAATGTTTTAGAAGGCGGGAGTGTTATGGGCACGCTCCATACTTCTCTACTTTTGACAGTATTAGTGGACACACACTTTATATTACATGTGACGGGTCTAGAAATACTATTTTACATGGTTTTCTATTTTTGGCCCTAATTTTTGAATTTCACCTTCCCTCCAAATCAATAGGAAGGGAGGTAGGGTTTGTCCACTATAAATAGCCACTAAGGCTAGTCATTTGCTGGTTTTTGATCATTTGAGTCTTGGGCTTCTTGTTAGGGGAGTTGTACTATTTTGGAGATCTTAGTTGGAGCTATCGCCGGCCATTGATATTCATACAATTTCTTAGTTGGAGAACGCTATGTGAATGCCTTTTGCTGTTTTCTATGCTTCATTGATACTAACACTTGTGAATTCCTCTATGGGATGATTCCCTTGGCACATAAACACTTCTCCCTTATACCCAGCCGGACCTATAACTTAGGACAGCAATATTGGACATAATCCATATGTTCCATGTCCTCCCTGTGTACACATCCTCATCCTCATACAATGGATATAGCATTCAGCCTTATACTGACCTATATCCTTAACTTAAGGACAGTCAAAACTAGACATAAACCATAAGAGGAAAAGAAATACAGAAAAAAAAAAAGCCCTCCTAATAATTTTAACCGATAGTTTTAAATGCTGAGAAAATCTTATACCCTCTACCAAGGCATCTGATAGTTTCAAAATAGATGCTGAGAAAATCTTATACCCTCTACCAAGGCATCTGAAGGAGAATTTGATCCTTTTGTTGTCTCAAGGAATGGGGGTATGACACTAGGCTTTACTTCATCAGATTCATCATCAACTTCCCAAGTCAACTCTTCTTCCTCACCAGCAGTTGCTCCTGCCACAAGGAAAGGAACAGACCATGAATAATGCTTATGTCCAACAAAAGGTTTTCGTACACCTAGTTTCAGAAAGAAACGATCAATCAAGATTTCCAAATGTGCTGTTTTGGAGTTACTAACTTTTGACTATGTCAGCTCGTGTATCTTCAGTCTGCTGGAGCTTGTTTAACCGATAAAAGTACCTAGTCCAGAAGGTCTTCTCATCAACTATGGCCGGCACTGCACTTCCAGTTGTAAATGTGAGTATACAGTTCTCAGCTATGGATAAAACAAGACTATGAAAGACCCAATAATTGAGATCAATATTAACACCCTATCAATATTCCTTGAGATTTTGTTGAAAGAGCACTCATTTGATGAGAACAAAATTAATTTAGAAAATATTCCATACCAATTCTTTCCTTGAGTTCTTGAATGAATGTATTGTCATTCAAAATCACATCCATCTCAGATTTCCTGTTGACAAAAAAAGTTGCACTTCAAGCACTACCAATAAAAGGAGTAACTGGCCCATAGTTAAGATTAGCACATACTTGACTTCATACAAGTTGGAACTCTGAAACCAAATCATGAGCAAGCTTTTAAACAAGAAGAAAAATTAGCTTTCATGTTGAACCCAATGTCATGAATTTTGTAGTTGAATATTCATCACTCAGAAGTCTATAAATCTACTCTTTGAATCTGCACTTTGAATCATGATTTATATAGCAGTGCTGCTACATAATTGTCGACAAGAGAACAAGATGCATTCTAAAAGGAAAGTTGAGTGATAAACCAAAAACAATAAAATGACAACAAAAGTAAGTATGAATTGGTAACTCCTAATGCAACTTGGTTGTAGTTCATACAATGTATGCACATGCACATATGCACACAAGCGTATATATGTGCCTCTCTACGTGGGCATATGTGTAGGTTCGAGCACAATTTGCTTTCTTCCACTAACCGTATATTTAGAGGCATGAAAGCTTCTTTTCATGGTCATAAATTAGAAGAATCTGTGTGCCAGGTGAAGTACATATGCCAAATATTGAAGATTTACATAGTACCAGGATGATTCTAATCTTTATGCGTCAGCTTGTTTCCTAGTGTGAAACTAGAGAAGAATTGTGATATAGCTCACAAATCTTGAAGAAAGGAAATTCTGTCAAAGACAGCAGGTGCATGAGATTTGTTGAGAATTACACCTGCTATTGAGGTCAAATGTAGATAGCCAGAGAGAATAATCTTCTTTATCCTCGGGCTCGTTGCAATATGTACTGCTATCACACTGCATAGCGTTCACCTGGAAAAAATCAAATTTCAGTAAAACAAGTTAGTACAAGAATAAATACTCAGTCAATAAAAAAGAGAATATTTCAATTCTTAGAAAAGTGTCATCACGATATTTATAAAGTGAAAGAACTCGTAAAAATGGACAAAAGAACAAAGAATAGATTGTTAAGGATCCGTGGTATATATTTGAGGACCATGGCGGAGACTATGTAATAAAGTGAATAGACCCCTATTAAATATTGTATTTATAATCTATCTTTAGCACCAAGGTGGAGATTCAGTCTGTGACAACAAACCATAGCTGATTCTTGAGGACAAAGTTGGCAATTGGGTCTATATAATGAGTTGTCCAATTCTTTGCCATGGAAATAATCAGACCAAGTTGGAGACTGGGTCTATGAAATGAGCTATTAAAGGTGAAAATTCGGTTTATGTATTGAATTGTATAGGGACCATAGTGGACTCTAGTTATCGGATTTAAAATATACATTGAGCCACAACGTGTTGGATTCATGTACTACATTGTTTAGTTATCATTTCTATAGTAGTCATCTTGAGCACCAAGGTGGAAATTGTTACTATGTACTAAATTGTATATGACCCATGGTAGTTAATATGTTGCATTGGAGGGAGACATGGTAGTTTTTGCTAGCATAGGTGCTCGCAGATGGCATTCTCTATTGTGGTGGTACCATTTGCTGAACATACAGGTCTATTTATGAAGTATCCTAACCTCAATAACAAACACAGCAGATGAAAGCTTGAAGTAGCTATGGAAGCATCAACAATACAAGGAAAGCTCAAGCACCACAACAAACCAAAGTTAAGAACTCCAAGTGCTTGATTGATTAGAGAGAGGAGGGTGTGGGCCTCCTTGAGGGTGAATCCTCCCTTACATAATTAGAAACTATTGAGGTGTCATCACCAACTTGAGTCTTATGCCACATGGCATGCATGCACACTTGGACCCTTGGACCCAGCTTGCACTTACTTATTTTAACTTACAAAGAGGGGTACAATATATTTGCAAATACATTGCCCCCATGACAAATGCATAACAAAAAACCATGTAGGTGCCTAAAACCATGAGGGGTAAAATAGGTATTATATCTCAAAAGCCGCTCTTAATGGCCACTTTATTTAATGTAACAATTAAAGACTGTCTAAACTTTTCAAATTTCTCTTTACTAAGTAAGTGGCTTAGTGAAGATCTCTACAATCTAATCTTCGGTGCAACAAAACTCAAGCTGAATTCCCCACTATGCACTTTTCTCCCGTATGAGTGTTGGTCGACCTCAATGTGTTTTGTCTTGGCATGGTATTTCTCACAAGCTGAATGCAACTTTGGCTATCAGAATACATCATTGTAGGACTCACTTGACTCTTGAGCAATCTGCATATCACCCAGCAAGCTGGCCTCGTAGTCGCCCATATTGTCACATGTACTTTAAATTCTTTGCCTAATGTATATTGAAAATTGTAATTTATTAAATCGTAAATGGCAAAGTCACCGGCCAGTGGAGACAATTGTAAATTGCAATACAAATATCAGTTATAGTGACTAATTTTGAGATGGCTAAGGGGACATTGGGTCCCATGAGAGTCTGCTGGACTGACCTAAAAAGTGTTGACGGGTCAACATGACACGTGTCATATGCTCACAAGGGACACTTGGTCAAGTACATGAGTGTGACAGTCACGGACAGGTCAACAGGACATACACTCGTTCGGATACTTGGTCCAATGTATGAGAGGCAAGTGTCAAACAATCTACCTACTAGCTTGCCTATGTGTCAAGGTACTGCCAAATGGCATGTGTTGACTATGCATGGAGTTTGCCATGTGTCGACGTAAGGATGTGTCAAGGTTAAGCGGTGCTTGAGGGGATATAGTGTCGTATCTTATTCCTATGCAACTATGGTTGGGTGGATACTTGTAGCAGAGCTCTCATGTTTGCTTGCTGATTTATGTACATTTGCTTGGGATTAATAAAGTGATGAATTTGTTGGGTATTTATGTGTAGTTAATTAGGGTTTTATGAGCTTGTGCAAAATTTGGTATCTGAGCGATTGCTTTCTAGACTTGTGTGGAGCCCATAAGATAGCCAATTGAAGCCCTATGGTGGATTGTTGATCTTCTGCCAGCCTTTCAGTATCTTCTACTACTTGGCTTGTTTATTCTTTTGCTTTTGTGAAAATCAAGCCAACATAGGATTTGTGAAATTGTTAGTAACTTCTTACATACTCAGTATTTTTCAGATCTGTCAATTGCTATAGGCTTTCTATGGTCATTGGTAGGCTAGGGTCAAGCAGGGGTGTCCACTCTCTCCCACTCTTTTTGCTCTATACATTGATGATCTTGAGCAGATCCAAAGAGGAGGGTGGTGATGGCTGTCCGCTTGCTGATGTTATTATTCCTATCCTGCTATATGTGGATGATGTGGCCTTGCTATCCTCTACAGCCTCTGGATTACAACGGTACCTGGATGCTCTATATGGTTTTTGCTTAACTCGGGGCCTAACAGTGAATATTGCTAAGACCAAGGTAATGGTGTTTAACACTAATCGGCAACATATGAGAGATGACACATTTTATCATGATGGACAGCCGCTAGAGATTGTTACTGCATACACTTACCTTGGTGTACTATTCACCGGTCCCTACTGCTCTATCTGGTTTTCGCCCAACTGCTCTATCTCGCCTGCGTAAGGGGGCATGCTGCCTTGGTACATATGGAGAGAATATGTACTACCATATCCATGATCCTACTTCTAAAGATCACCTTTTTACTACAGTGGTCTCACCAGTGGCAATGCACTCAACGGAGGTTTGGTGCCCAGGGTTATCTCAAGGTACTTGGAGAGACATCACTCGCTTACATGCCACCATGTTAAGACGGATGATTCGCGCGAAGCCATCAGTTCCTCATGAGATTCTTATAGCGGAGTTCGCCTCACTTCCCATGATAGTAGAGGTTTTGTTTCGGCTTGTTACTTTTCTTCACCGGCTTGAGACCTTGGATACTCATAGATACTTGATGGCTGCGCTTACATCTTCTCGGGATATAGTTGGACAGCAGGCTCGATCCTCATGGTATGGTGATGTGGTTACTTTCTTCCATTCATGGGGCTTCTCGATGTTGGATCTCCCACAGGGGACTCATTCATATATCAGACAACAGCTATATCGTAGATATTGTCACATAGTATGGGATCGTCCTAACCATGGCAGGGTCAAGCTTACCTTTTATGGCACACATATCTTACGCAGAGACAGTTTGGGGCTTCCTATCAGACCTTTATATCTCTCACTTCCGCTTTCCTTTGGGCTTCGATACAGGTTGGGACAATTACGGGTCTCTTCTCACCAGCTGGCTATCGAGATGGGCATATATTCAGGCATTTCGAGAGAGCATCGGGTTTGTCAGGTATGCACATTGGGAGTAGTGGAGGATGAGTTCCACTTTATCTTCACATGCCCTATATACTATGCGATATGTGGTCGCTATCACTGTTTGTATTGAGACACCCCCATCACACTCAATACCTTTTTGGAGTATCATGATCCTAGATGTGTTGGCCTTCTACTTCGAGAGATGCTTACGTTGAGAGCCTCTTTGATGCCTTTTGAGAGTACTATTGATTATGGCCAGCCTCTTATCACTAGCTTCTTCCAGAAGCGTGAGCGAGATGACCTGTCAGATGATGAGGCAGTCACAACGGTGAGGGCGAAGGCCCAACGTGCTCAGCCACCTACCAAATCTACACGAGTCACCAGAGCTCCTCGACACCAGACATGGACCACAGCTTCTATGAGTATCAGACGTTTTTTTCGAGACTAATATTATATTACTTTCCTCAGCGAAAAGAAATGGGACAGCTTCAAACGGTCATTCACACTATGGCCGCTGACTGAGAGATCATGTTAGCCCGGATTACTTCTTTAGAGGCAGCAATAAGTAAACAAGGAAAACCTACTAAGATTCAAGAGTTGGAAGAGAAGATAGAGCAACATAAGGCTGAGACAAAATCGTGGGCTTCTCTGTTCAAGGAGGATGTTAGGGAGGGTACACCATCCTTCAACCGAGTCATTTCGGCCACCATATCCGAAGAGCGAATGCGAGACTACAAATCCCTTAATATTAGGCTCCGCGGAGTTGAAGACATCAACGATCCAATGACTAAAGCAGCCAATTTTCTCTCAAGCACACTCTCCCATCACTCCGAAGGGTTGGATAGAGCTTGGAGAACCAAGAGAGACCCTTCTACACTCATAGTTCGCTTCACGAATTTGGAAGAGAGACGGGCAACCCTCAAACTGCGGGCCAAGCTTAGAGGTACACTTATATTTATGGATGATGATCTCACTCCCTTGCAAGTTGCGGATTGGAAAAAAGCATTCATTGAGGCAAAAGCTTTGGGGATGGTAATTTATCGGGATGGCAAGGCTCGATACATTGATCCTCCGAATTATGACAAATAGGAATTAAGGCCCCTCGGACTAAGTAGCGATTCTGTTAGAATAATAAATGTAAATGATGTAGAAGCCATAGGTTACTATGACCCAAAAGGTCGAGATCTGTGTAACCATGGTCATTTTTATTTTAGGCCCAAGTTAGTATGAAACTAACTTGTAGGGACTCGTGGGTCCACTAGGGGCCTATACATGTGAATTAAGTACCTAACTTGTTATTTGGGGTACTTAATTATTTTATGAAACTTACGATAAGCTAGATAGCCATTAGTCAAGTTATTGGACAGCCAATAGTCATGAAGGTAGATAGCCATTTTGGACTACTTATATGTAGCCATTCATTTGTATGATACACACTTTTGTTAAGCAATCTACTGTTCATATTGGCTGTCCACAAGTTTCTACAAGAGGGTCATCTAACCATCTCTCTCTTCTCTTTGAGAATACTTTGTGTTAATGAATAGTCTTGATTCTGGATAACTACATGGTATCAGAGCCATTTTTCAGAATTGATTGCTTGCTGGAGGGCACCCAATAGGCAGCCACATTTCTCCTCTTTTGGTTCATAAAAATCAGAATTTTTCTGATTTTTGTGGAGAGAGAACTGTTCGGCTCCTTGTTTTTTGTGCAGGAAATTGCAGGGAAAAGCTTGGAACCTCCACTCATTTGGGAGCCAGCAGTAGGGCGCCCATGCTCAACTAGTTTTCATGTGATTGAAATCAGATTACATGCCTCAAATTTCAGATTTTCTTCTTGGAGGAGGGCGCCCATCTACCTTGAAGACAAATGTGTTTTTGACACATTTTTAGTGGCTGATATTTTTCTGTTTTTGAGCTTGGAAGAAGTTCCTACCATCTACTCCATTAGCACATTGAGTGCACACCATTTTACCACAAAAGTTCTGATTGTGGTTTTGGCTTCATTGGAAGCCTGCATATTAGTTAGTATTCTGTTTTTTCAGCAGAATACAGCCACCTATATTTTCTTGTGAATGAGCTATTGCATGTGGTGTATTGCAATCTATAGTGCTCATGAATTCAGCTTTGATCTTGCTGATTTTTTAGTAGATTTTGGCTTGGAATTTGTTTTTCCCATCTACTATTAGCTGAATTTTCAGAAATGGCTAAAGAATCTGAATCTATAGGTTTTTTGTTCAATGAAGATAAGTTGGATGGAACTAATTTCTCAATGTGGTGCTACATGATCAAAAACCTCTTTATTGCTAAAGGTTTGTTTGAAGTTGTAAGTGGTGATGAAGAGAGGCCATCTAGTTTGGCACCTGCTACACCGTTAAGAGCTACTTCTTCAACACATGTGGAGGTGTCTTCCGAAGAACAAAAGAAGTGGGATCGACGTGATGCACAAGCACATTCGGTCATAGCGCTATCCGTGAAGAGATCAATCCTACCTCACATTCGATCATGCAAGACTTCCAAGAGTGCTTGGGAAGAACTTGCCAAGATGTTCCAAGTGAAGAATACGGCAAAAGTGCTTTTTCTACGTAATCAACTCGCAACATTGAAGATTCAAGAGGGTGATACGCTTTCAAATCACTTAATGAAGATCAAGGATCTTCGTGAAGAGCTTCATAGCATTGATGAAATTGTCGAGAACTCTCAATTTGTTTCAATTGCTCTTAATTCACTTCCTCATTCCTATCTTCCATTTGTGTCTACTTTAAGCATATCTCTTAGGGGACAGCAAATCTCCTTTGAAGAGCTTGTTGGCTTACTTCTCCAAGAAGAGCAAACAAGGATTAATTTTGGTAAACAAGAAGATCAAGCCTTCTTCACCAAAGGCAAAGGCAAGGGCAAGTGAAAAGGTAAGCCTTCTTCTTCCAAGGATAAAAAATCCAAGGAAGGCCAAGATCAAGGATCCAAAAAGAAGAGTGAGTGGCATTATTGTAAAAAGTTTGAGCACCACATAAAGGAATGTAAGAAGAGCTTACTAAGGATAAAGAGAAAGGTATTGATACAAATACAGCCATGATTTCATTAGAACATCAAAAGGAGGATGATTCTTTCAATGGTGATTTTGCTTTTGTCACTAACAATCTCATTTCTAATCAAAATGAGATTTCTACCACTTCTCGACTTGCTGGTTTTTTTAGCAGAAAACAGCACTACTTCAGCTTTGCAGGTTGCTGTTTTTTCTTCCATTGATTGGGTGATTGATAGCGGAGTTACATGCCATATGACTCACCATAGAGACATCTTCACAAAGCTTATGAAAATCAAAGATGGAAGCAAGGTTCAAGGTGTTGACAACACCTATCCAATTGAAGGCATTGGATCTATACCCCTCATTCTTCCCAATGGAGAAGAATAAAACATTCGAAATGTACTTTATGTTCCTAAGATTAAGAAAAATCTCATTTTGGTCTCTACAATCTTGAATCAAGGATTGATTGTAGAATTTAAAGAAGACAAATGTCTTATAAAAGACCCAAAGAGATCACTTTTAATTGTTGCTTCGGGAACATTGTGAGGAGGTTTGTTTTTGTTGGATATTTATGACCTAAAGCTTTGACATCCTTTGGTCTTGTTGCTACTAATTCACATGCATTGGAGTTGGCTAAACTATGGCATGCGAGGTACGGGCACCTCAATTTTGGAAGTTTGAATATGTTGAAGAAATTCAACATGGTGGAAGGCATTCCAAATATGGAGCATCCCGAAGGACATGTATGCGAAGGATGCATACTTGGTAAGTCTCAACAGAAGCCTTTTCCTATTGATGGGACTATCAAAGTTGTTGATAAGTTTGCCTTAATTCATAGTGATGTATGTGGTGCAATGAGGACCGAATCCGTTGGTAAATGCAAGTACTTCATTACTTTTATTGATGATTTTTCAAGGTTTACATGGATCTTTCCTATGAAGGCAAATTCTGAAGTTTTTCAACGCTTCAAAGATTTTCTAGCTATGATAGAAAATCAATTTAGGCATACTTTGAAGATACTACGTACCGACCGAGGAGGGGAATACATTAAAAGTACGTTCAGCACGTTTCTTCAAAGCAAAGGCATTCTACATCAAATGACTACACCTTACACATCGCAACAAAATGGTGTTGCCGAGAGGAAAAATCGCACAATCATGGAGATGGCTCGTTGCATGCTTAAGGCAAAGGGCGTTCCCCACAAGTTTTGGGCTGAAGCGGTTATTACGGCGACGTACATTAGTAATCGGTGTTCGACTAAAGCCTTGAAGATTTTGACTCCTTATGAAGTTTGGTATGATTTGGTATCACCATCTAATGTTGAAGAGGAGGGACTGCCATCATCCTCTAATGGACAGCCCATTGGTTCTTCAAGTGAACAGTCCATAATTCATCAAGAGGAGCAGATTTATGAAGAGGAATGGCCTGTTAAAAACTTTGGACAGCATAGTCCAATTTCAAAGCACTTTGGACAGCAAAGTGTTGACAGTTCAGATCACTTTGGACAGCAAAGCGTTGATCGAAGTAAGGCTGTTGGACAGCCTAAACCAGTCCCTAAATGGCTGTTGCAAACTTTGCAGGACAGCAAATCCCCACTAAGTACAAAAAGAGTGAAGTGCGTCAAGATGCCGCTGCAGACCTTCCCTCGTCCTCGAAAACAAAACCACATCATCAGAATAAAATAGGATAGTGATAATGAGGTCACCCAATGTGCATCCCTCACCTCCCTCTGTCTGTATAGTCTACTCGAGCTCGTCTATTTATAAACCAAAGAGTATAGGTGAGAGAGGACATCCCTGCTTAACCCCAATGGTACTCTCTATCTCTGGTGATACAACTCCTGATACTCGGATCCGACCAATAACTCGTCTATACAATGCCACCACTGCCTGTATCATATCCTCCTGGAGGCCACGGTCCCGAAGTCTCTGTATCTGTAGATGTCGAGGCACAGAGTCAAAAGCCTTGTGGAAATCCACAAAGCAGTAGTATACACGCTCTCTCCTGGCCTTGGCGCCTCCTCAAATCTTCTTCCCCTGGCCGATTTCGTAAGTAATTTTCTTTTTTCCGAGTGGTTCTACGATATACATGGGATAAGTCCTTTACCATATGGGGAAGGTGGCAGCGTGCATAAATCAAGTCCAGATGAAGTTGGTTACACTCGTGGTCATACCAGGAGTTATGTGATCGATTATGTCGTAAGTGCTTGGGCCGTGGAGATGGAAAAGCAAGGGATGCAGCGGTATGCAAAGTCCGGACAAGAAAAAGAGACTGGTCCGTCAAAGAATCATCGTAGGGGAAATGAGTCAGGAGGTCAGATATTGCTTCCCTGTACCTAGGGGTGTTATGAGGATTATAGCGGTATACTTGTTGCCAGGAGTTAGGGTACTAGTACATGGGGTGTGAAGAAGGCCAATAGAGAGCGAGGTATGAGTGGTCGGACAGGGGTGTACGGTGAACCAAGAAAGATGAAATGTAGAGGAGAGACGACAATCCATGAAATAGTCAACAACACTACTCCCTCCACTATGTGGAAAACAAGTAAAGTCACCTGAATCAGGCCACTACAGTAAGCCATTATAGATGGCCAATCCATGAGCCTTGCCCAACTGAAGCATCTGCTCTCCATATGCAGTAACTGGACCCTCTACATCTGCTGATCGTCGTCGAAGGCCAAGACCATCCCAGTCTGAAGCATGTATCCGCTGTCCTCTGCTCTATGGAACTATGTCTTCCTGGATCCAGTCCTGGCATTAAAGTCGCCAGCTAAAAGAACATAACCCCACTCCTCGTATCTGATAATGTCTGAAGAGATATCTATATAAGGTGACTCCTCATCTGCTATGAAAACTGACGTGTCCGGTGGGAAATAACAAATGGCAAGAAAGAGGTCACGGTTCAGTCCCATCAAAGTCCGGTCCACCCGAATCCAAATATAGCGAGCTCGCTCATCTGTATGCACCAACTCGACCCAAGGCCGAATGAAGTCACGGACTAAGCAGGCCACCCCACCAGAACCACGATCTGTCAATGCTCTCGTCGACCGCCGATGTGCAGAGTACTAGCAAAAACCCATAACAATCGGTAGACCTCTTTCCAACTCTCATGTAGTGAATGTGGCCAAAACCGAAGTTATGTTATTTAACACCTCCAGATCCTTCGTGATGCGATAAATGCTTCTATGGGAGGAGCATCCACTTGAGGTAGTTGACTCCTACAGATACCTAGGTGTGGTATTTTCTGGTCCCACTTTCAGCATGCGACAGGCGGCATTTTCCCGGCTACGGAAGGGTTATGCATCGTTAGTAGATTTGGAGAGACTATGTTTCAGCTCACATGTTAGAGATGCGACTAGTAAGTGCCGACTCTTTGACACTATGGTCGTTCCCTCAGCTCTATACGCATCAGAGACATGGAGTATTGGCTTGACGGCTACCGAGTGGGCACGCATCTCACAACTTCAGATTCATATGCTCTCTCGGATGATACGGGCTAAGCCCTCTATCCCACATCATATTATATTGGCAGAGTTTGTCGTCCCCCCTATTCAGATAGAGGCACTGTTCCATATTGTCACATTCATACAGCGCTGGAGGATCTCCAAAGCAGCAGCTTTGTCGTCCTCCCAGCACACTCTGAGGGACACTCCTTTTCGTGGTATTCCCAGGCCTGTCATCTCCTCTCCACATTGAGTATTCACATTACGGATCTACCAGCTGGTACTCATCAGTATATTAGAGGATACCTATACAGGGCATATCTTTAGAGCACTTGGCAAGATTCATCTAGGGTGAAGACGAAGTTTTATCGGGCACATTTTCTATCCCGGAATCCTGCTGGACAGTATCTCACACAAACTGCGGATAGTGATGGGTCAGTTCCGGGTTTCCTCTCACTAGTTAGCCGTTGAGACTGGCAAATACAGGGGCATCCCGAGAGATGTGCGAATTTGTAGTATGTGTGACCTACATGATATAGAGGATGAGTTTCATTTTCTCTTCAGATGCCCAACTTACTATGAGATTCGAGGGAGATACTACTGATCATCCATTTGCACTCTCTACCTTGATATCGTATGAGGACTCCAGATGTGTTGCGTTGATGATTCGGGAGATGATAGACTTGGGTATGGCGAGTCTTGATGCTGACATCTCCCATTGATACAGCTGAGCATACAGGAGTGTCTATCCCGCCGGAGACAGAGGCAGGAGAGTAGTGATTTCGATGGAGAGGCTGAGATTCCAAATGCCACCATACATAGGTGGCAGAGATAGTGTCGATGACCAGAGAGACAGCCAGCCCGCAGGCCACAGCCTACAGCTTCACGGCAGCATAGACACCACCGATCATCCACTCGACGACAGAGAGACGCAGTTCGCTCAGAGAAAGTGTCACAACATACTTTACATCATTTTTTCACAAGCAGAGAGACATCTATGATGCTTGACTCTCCTTGTGCCTAGCACTATTTCCTGTTTTACTGTAATCTTGTTTCTTTTAGGTGGTAGAGCTTTCACGCGCCACCGGGCATACTTGACATGTACCTTTTTTTCAGTCCTATGTACCTTACGGTATTCCATGGACATTAATAAAGATCTTTCTTTCTGTGTCCCACTCATACTCATGTTGTTGCACGAGTTACCCGACCTATCAGGAGGAGGCCTCATCTCCCTAGACGACATCATCGACCACCACCAGTTCCTCATGCTGAGCCCGTCTTACATCCTTTTCTAGCATCAACGGAACAGGATTGGGTGATAGTGTCATACCATATTCGTGACAGTTAGCATTATATATGCTCCCATATGTTTCATATGTCATTGCATCCTTTCCAGTTTCAGTTTTCAGTTCAGTTTATAGCAGTTAGATTTGTATTTCTATTATAATCTTGGAGACAATGTACTTTGACTAGTCTTATATGCCTTTTGGCATGGAAAAGACATTAATAAAGCTCTCTCTCTCTCTCTCTCTCTCTCTCTCTCTCTCTCTCTCTCTCTCTCTCTCTCTCTCTCTCTCTCTCTCTCTCTCTCTCTCTCTCTCTCTCTCTCTCTCTCTCTCGCTCTCGCTCGTGGAGAAGCCATCGCTGTTGCCCGTACCTCCTGTTAAGCTTACTCGCCCTCTCTCCAGCCATCAACTCTCAGGTGGATCGCCGGAGGAGATGCCATCTGCCTAATGACATAATTCGTTGATGCACCTTAATTACTGATACGTTTATGCTCCCCGATTCTGTTGGATGTCAAAGAAGGAAGTTACCCACCCGCTGAAAGTCCATCCCGTTGAGCTCTCTCTCTCTCTCTCTCTCTCTCTCTCTCTCTCTCTCTCTCTCTCTCTCTCTCTCTCGGCACACTTCTCTTGTTCATATGGAGAGATTCTGCTCCACATATTATGTACAGGACCCTGCTATCAGATGCTTACTATTTTCTACCATTGTCTCCCCGGTTGTTTTATACTCTGCTGAGACTTGGTGTCCGAATTTATCACGTGATACTTGGAGGGATCTTACTCGTATCCAAATTCTCATGCTTAGCAGGATGATTAGGGCTAAGCCCTCGGTGCCTCATGATATCATATTAGCAAGGTTTGCTTCCCCTCCCCTAGTTATCGGTGCTATGTTTCAGATCATTACCTTTCTTCACAGGATATCAGAGTTAGACACTTCCAGATATATTGTTGCTGCTCTCACTTCATCACGCACCATTGCTGGACAGGGGGCCAAGCATTCTTGGTTTGGCAGTGTCTCAGCCCTTCTTCAGACTTGGCGCTTATCTATACTTGATCTACCGAGCGGGACTCATGCTTATATCATACAACATATTTATCGTAGCTACATACGCACTATATGGTCACAGCCCGACCCTGATAAGGTCAAGATACATTTCTATGGCACACATCTACTACGGTTGGATACTACGGGTACCCCTGTCCTTCCAGCATATCTTACACAGCCATTATCTTTTGGTCTGCGATACCATATGGGACAGCTCCGAGTCTCTTCTCATCAGCTGACTATTGAGACGGGTAGATACACGGACACTCCCAGATTGCAGAGGATATGTCAGATTTGTTCTCTTCATGAAATGGAGGATGAGTTCCATTTCATCTTTCGCTGTCCAGTATATTACGAGATCAAGGGGCGTTACCATTGTTTATACAGAGAAATCGTTCCTCGAGTATCCAGATGTGTAGGTCTTCTATTGAGAGAGATGTATACTCTACGAGCTTCACTTCTACCTACCACAGATATGGATCATAGCCAGGCTCATATTACCCAGTTTACAGAGAAATCGTTCCTCGAGTATCCAGACTCCAGATGTGTAGGTCTTCTATTGTGAGAGATGTATACTCTACGAGCTTCACTTCTACCTACCACAAATATGGATCATAGCCAGGCTCATATTACCCAGTTTTTCCAGAAACGAGACAAAGAGGACATTTCTGTTTTGGATTTTGAAGTCCCCACTCGAAGATCGAAGACACAGAGAGTCTCACATATTTCTGCTAGATCCAGGATCACTAGATCTTCACGGGCTTCTCGCCAGTCCACAACACGCTCCACTACTACTATCACTCATTATTTTCAGCTTACTCGTAGCTAGTCTCCTCCGCAGAGCAGGTGGTTAAGCTCTTCCATTGTACCCTCGCAAGCTGGTGGTCAAGCTTGGATATTTCTTCTTCTTAGAGATAGCGGAATAGATAGCTAGTTTCTTGTCTTCTTCTCTTTTCTACTAGTAAATAAGTCCGTATGCGGACAATGCTCCTCACCTTTTGTATGTACCAAAAGATTAATAATAATAATTCTAATTCTAATTCTCTCTCTCTCTCTCTCTCTCTCTCTCTCTCTCTCTCTCTCTCTCTGCAGCGATGGTGCTCCCCTCTGCAACGATGGTGCTCCCTCCTACCAGCGATGGTGCTCCCTGGCCTGACCGCCCTCTCTCTGAACGCCCTACCTCTGCCCTTTGCTCAGGCTGCACCTGTCCGCCCTACCACTGCTGCACTTGCCCCCGCTCGGGTCCTATCCTACCCTGTCCGCTCAAGTCCTCCCGGGCCTGTCCTTCCGATCTGGTCTGCCGCTCCAGTTTGTCCGCTCAGCTCAGGTCCTCCTGACCTGTCCTGTCTGTCCGCTCAGCTCCGCTCAGGGACCTGTCCGCACCTTGCTATGGCCTCTCCTACTAGCCAATCATCTGCTCCCGCTGACCTGGCCTTCACTGGCTCTTCTTCTTCTTCGGTAACAGACCTGGTCGGACAGTTTTCACCTTATCTTCCATTGCAGGCCAGTGTTGCACCAATCCCAATTTTATTTTCAGTTGATGCCTATCGTATCTCTGCAGAGCAACTGCAACCTTTCTGAAGAACTTATCAAAGTCGGTCTTCAGAATAAAGATTTACAAAGAACTATCGACATAATGAAAATGAAAGGGATGCAGGATCTTCATTCGCAGCAAGAGGTGGAAAGTAAAATCTCATCGTTGTCAAAAGAAGTGGAAGAAACTCGTACATGGGCCTCGGTTCTTAAGCAAGATGGTAATTCCTCTAACCAAGTTCAGCCTTCGTTAATGAATTCTTCCTTCGAGAATGTTTTTACAGAACACGAGCGAAGAGCCAAGAAGGCTCTAAATATACGAGTTAGGGGTATTCCTAATGGAAACAAGACCCTTGATGAAGCGAATGACCTTTTTGTATCTAAGCTTGCACATACTATTGAAGGTTTTGACACTGCTTGGAGGAGCAAATTTGACGATAAGGTCTTATTCTTAAAGTTTTGTTCCATTGAACAACGCAATGCTGCTTTACGCCTTCGAGCTAAGCTCAAAGGTACTTTTATTTTTATGGATGAAGACCTAACACACACACAATGGCAAGCGAGGAAATTGGTCATTCTGTTGAAATAAATGCCTATTTTGCCCCTTAAGGCTTGTATACTTGTAACTTGTAAGTTGTGCATAAGACATGGGGGTAAAACATTTATGTACATAGTACACCCCACTTGTGCTAATTAGGCAAGTAAATCAAGTAGGTTAAGGACCCATGTGGGTTCTAGAGCTAGAATTAGCAAGACACCACCTCTATACATAACATGCTATATGTAGCCCAAACTTTGGAGGGGTTTCCACGCCCTACTACACTTTGAATATTCATTCATGAGCTTTGAAGTCCTCTCTCTCTTGCTTTTGTGTTCTACTCCATAGCTGGTTTTCTGAAGCTTTTATAGTGTGCTTACTATGCTGTTATGATACTCCATAGCTAGGCCTTGGAATTTGACATGGTATCAGAGCAGGTTATGTTGCCTGTGGTGTGGTGAAAGCTTGGACCTGTTTTTGCTCAGATTCCTGCCATTCCTGGAGAGCAGCTTACCTTTGAGGAGGGAGCACTTTTTGTAGGGGCATCTGATCTCTGTGCTATCTGCATGGTTGGAGTACTGTTGGCAAGGGGAGTACAGGGAGCCAAAAAGTTTCTAATTTGAGACAATTTTTTGAGTCTTTTTGGACAGCCAGGACTGTAGGAGGGCGCTTTCTACAGTGGGGACTTCAGTGAAAGTTCTGAGTGGATCTTGGACAAGGGCTAGGACAGCCATACAGGGGGATAATTTCAAATCCAGTAGCTGAGGGTTATTGAGCAAGTGGCTGCATACCCTAGTTGGGTGAAAACCCCAGTTTGCCTTTTGTGTTTTATTTCTATCCAGCTATGTCTAGTCTTGCAGAGAGCATGCTGAGTGAAGCCAGCCGGCTTGATGGCACTAACTTTAGCATATGGAAATTCAAGATCAAGAACATTCTTGAAGACAAAGAATGTTGGAAGCTTGTGACAGGTGAGGAGCCTGTTCCAACATCTGAACTTGAACTTAAGGACTATATCAAGAGAGGGGAAAAGGCACACAGAATCATCAATATGTCAGTGAGGGATAATGTGATTCCTCTAATCAGGTCAGCCAAAGGGCCTGTGGATGCATGGCACATTCTTTGTGCATTGTATGAGACAGCAAGTACAACCAGGTTTCTCTACTTGAAGAACAAGTTGTATACTCTCGGAATGGAGACAGGGGAGACAGTTACCGATCATCTTACTAAGATTCAGGATATTAGATATCAGCTTTCTATACTTGGAGAGTCTATTGCTGACAAAGACTTGGTGCCAATAGTTCTGAATAGCTTGTCATATGCTTATCAGAACTTTGTGATGATGATAGATATCAGTGAGAGAGAAGATCCCTACCTATGAAGAAGTCTATGGTCTCTAGTTACAGGAGGAGATGAGGAGAGTTAATCTCTCCAAGAAGGAAGATTTCCAGGAGCATGCCTTTGCTTCTAAGAAGAAGCAAAATCCAGCTAAGGATAAGAAGAAAGGTAAAGGCAAGAACAAAGGAACACCACAAACACTTGAGCAAGGAATGGAGAACTTGCAGATGTTAGAAGCACAACCCTCCTCGAATACTTCTTCCACACCTCGAAGGAAGGGGAATTGCAATTACTGTGGTAAATATGGACACTTTGCTTTTGAGTGCAGGAAGAAGCTTGCAGACCAAAGAAGGGCACAAAGAAGCAAGGAGGAAATGTTGTTGAGAGTGTTGCAAGAGAGGAGCAAAGTGACATAAGGCAAGCTGAGTTATTCTCTGTTGCATTGGCTTCACAAGCTACAACAGGTGGTTGGTACATTGACTCAGGTGCTTCAAAGCACATGACCCCTCATAGGGATTGGTTTGATACCTTTGTGGGGATTAGTGATGGACAAGAGGTGTGCCTAGGTGACAACTCAACACACAAGGTCAAGGGAAAGGGCACAGTACCTGTAAAGCTTCCATCAGGAGAAGTCAAAGTCATTAAGAACATCTTATATGTACCAGGACTTGCTAAAAATCTTCTTTCAGTAGGAGCTATCACTCAACAAAATATGAAAGTAGAATTTGATGCTACTTCTTGTCTTGTGTTGGACTTGAGTGAATTATGAAGGTTGTGGCCAAAGGATTGCAGGAAAATAATCTATACAGGTTATACACTTCTATCCCTAGTCAGCATGCTTATACAGCAAAAGGAGGGGATGTGGATAGGTTGTGGCATGAGAGGTATGGACATCTTGGCTACCAAAGCATGCAGGTGTTGAACCAGCATCATATGGTGGAGGGGCTTCCAGTTGTTAAGCCAAGCTCTTTAGTTTGTGAGGCTTGCGCTATGGGAAAACAGCAAAGACATAAGTTTCCCAAGGAAAGCACCACCAGGGCAGCAGGCATACTTGACTTGATACATTCAGATTTGTGGGGGCCAACCCAAACAAAATCTGCAGGGGGGGCATATTACTTTATGACCTTTATTGATGACTTCTCACGCAAAGGTTTGGATTTATTTCTTGAAGTTAAAATCTGAAGCATTCAAGTACTTCCTGCATTTCAAAGCTTTGGTAGAAGAACATTCAGGAAAGAAGATAAAGATGCTCTGGTCAGACGGTGGTGGAGAGTTCATTAAGACAGAATTTGTGGAATTCTGCAAGGCCAATGAGATCAAAAGGCAGCTTACAGCTCCTCATACCCCTCAGCAAAACGGCGTAGCAGAGAGAAAGAACCGAACTATTGTGGAGTGTGCAAGGTGCATGCTCAAGGCAAAGGGGTTGCTCAACTCTTTTTGGGGCAAGGCAATGCACACAGCAGTGTTTCTGTTGAATAGAAGTCCAACAAAAGCTGTGGAAGGCAAGACTCCAGAAAAGGCATTTAGCGGCATTAAGCCCAAGGTAGGCGCTTTGCGAGTGTTTGGTTGTACGGCCTATGCCCATATTCCCAAGGATAACAGGAAGAAGCTGGATGCAAAATCAGCAAAGAGTATTTTCTTGGGATACAGTGAAGAAAGCAAAGCTTACAGACTTTACGATCTTACTAGCAAGAAGAGGATCATAAGTCGAGATGTGATCTTTGAAGAAGATCAAACGCCTCCTATAGAGGAACTTGAGATGGAGGATGGTACAAGTGAATTTGTGCCAATACTTGATGACCCACATCCATATATTGGGGAGCCTCAGGATGATCATATGAGTGATCAAGAGGAAGAATCCGAGGAGGCTAGGAAGCGGAAGGAAAGGGGCAAATCTGTTGTGTCGTATTCACCGTCTTCATCAACAACTGCAAGGAAGAAGTTTCCCAAGTGGTATTGGCAAACTGTGCAGGATGGTTTGATATTGGATGAGGGAGAGAGCAGCAATCCAGGGGCTAGGAGGTCTCAAAGGCAAGCCCAGCAGCATGAACACCAAGAGACAAACTATGCACTTATGACTACTATTTTGGATTCACAAGATCCACACACATTCGTTGAGGCAGCAGATGAGAAGGTATGGCAACATGCTATGCAAGAGGAGTACGACTCCATTCTCAAGAATGATACATGGGATTTGGTGAAGTTACCAAAAGGGAAGCGTCCTATTGGCTGTAAGTGGGTCTACAGGACCAAATACAAATCTGATGGGAGCATCGAAAAGCATAAGGCAAGGCTGGTTGCTAAAGGCTATGCACAGAAGGAGGGCTTGGACTATGATGAGACGTTTGCACCGGTAGCTAAGATGACGTCTATCAGGTTGGTTTTAGCATTGGCTGCATTTTTTGGTTGGGAGGTCCATCAAATGGACGTGAAGAGTGCTTTTCTTAATGGACAGTTGGCTGAAGAAGTCTACATGGAACAGCCACAAGGTTTTGAGGCTAAGGGCAAGAAAAGTATGGTATGCAGGCTTAAGAAGGCCTTATATGGTTTGAAGCAGGCACCCAGGGCCTGCTATAGTCGTATTGACGACTATTTTGCCAAGGAGCAATTCATAAAGAGTCAGTCGGATTGCAACCTGTTCGTGAAGGAGGAAGATGGGAACATTGTTTTGATAGTTCTCTATGTGGATGACTTGGTCATCACGGGTAACAATGGGCAGCTTATTGAAAAGGTGAAGGCTCATTTATCAAATGAGTTCGAGATGAAGGATTTGGGCTTAATCCACTATTGTCTTGGTTTGGAGGTTTGGAAAAAGGAAAACTGTATGTTTATTTCCCAAGCCAACTATGCATGTGAAGTCTTGAACAGGTTCAACATGCAGGATTGCAAACCCGTTTCCACGCCCATTGATACCAGCAGTAAGCCATCCAGAGATGATGGCACTCCTTTTGTGGACGACTCTTTATAGGCAGCTTGTGGGTAGCTTGATTTATCTCACCACTACGAGACCAGACATTTCCTATGCGGTTGGTGTAGCAAGCCAGTTCATGAGTTCTCCAACTGAAGCACATTGGAAAGCAGCCAAGAGGGTTTTGAGGTATGTCAAAGGGACAACTTGCTATGGGATTGAGTACACAGATGACGGAAAGCTTCAGCTTGGAGGCTTTATTGATTCGGATTGGGTAGGTGATAGGGATGATCGAAAGTCGACCACAGGTTACACTTTTAACCTTGGTTCAGGGGCCATTTCTTGGTGTATCAAGAAACAGCCCACAGTTACCTTATCATCGACAAAGGCTGAGTACAGGGCGGCGGCAAAAGCTACCTGCGAGGCAATATGGCTCAGGAGACTTCTTGGGGAGGTGCAGATTCCACAGGATGGTCCTACTATTCTTCAGTGTGACAGCCAGAGTTGCATCCAGCTTGCCAAAAATCCTGTGTACCATGCTCGTACGAAGCATATTGAGGTGGATCAACACTTCTTACGAGAGAAGATACAAAGCGGAGAAATTCAGCTCGAGTACTGTGATACCAACGAACAAGCAGCAAATATCTTTACTAAGGCACTTAGTAGAGAAAAATTTGAAAAGTTTCGTAGCATGCTAGGTGTTGGTATGAACAAAATAGCCATTGAGGGGGGGTGTTGAAATAAATGCCTATTTTGCCCCTTAAGGCTTGTATACTTGTAACTTGTAAGTTGTGCATAAGATATGGGGGTAAACATTTATGTACATAGTACACCCCACTTGTGCTAATTAGGCAAGTAAATCAAGTAGGTTAAGGACCCATGTGGGTTCTAGAGCTAGAATTAGCAAGACACCACCTCTATACATAACATGCTATATGTAGCCCAAACTTTGGAGGGGTTTCCACGCCCTACTACACTTTGAATATTCATTCATGTTGTGTGAGCTTTGAAGTTTGGCTTATATTTCCAGTTTATCTCTGTTTTTGGTTTTAGCTGATAGAAATAAGTCTGACATGGACAATGCTCCTTTCTGATGTACTTTTTCTTTGTCTTATGTGCCCAAGGGCACTCTACAGACATTAATATATTCTACTCTCTCTCTATCTCTCTCTCTCTCTCTCTCTCTCTCTCTCTCTCTCTCTCTCTCTCTCTCTCTCTCCCCCCCCCCCCCTAGACAATCAAGTTGTTCACGCTCAATACCATTCTCCCGACACCTTAGCATTTAAACAAAAGGAATACCATAGAATGACTTTGTGAAAAAAGACCGCTTACTTTTAGTCTCTGGCACAGAAACTCATCGATTCCTTGGACTCCTCTTCTTCCATCTTCTTCTGGAAGATGTTTTATAAAAACTCATGTAACCCTGCTTCATTTCCATCGAATCTTGGACTGACTATGCTGCAAAACTTTATACAGTTGACTCTCCTTCCATCTCTCTCTCACCGCGACCATCAGAATTCACCCTTTTCACTCCGTCCATGATTGAAAACGCCATGAAAAAATGGTCAAACCCATAAAGCCATTGATGTTGACTCTCTAAGTATGGACTTTCTAAATCCTATCGCCCATATTCTTGCTCCATACATCTCCCACGTTTTTAACCAATCTGTTATTTTTGGCCTTCCCACACCTTGGTGTACCAACCTTTTGCACCCTATACTTAAGGCTGGTGATCCACTGAATGTAGACAACTATCGCACTATTATGATCAGCCACACTATGGCTAAGCTCTATGGTTCGTTATGCAGTCTGTCATCAGCTGTCATGCGGAGACAGAGGAGTTATACACTACAGGACAGGCAGGTTTACTCCACAGCTGACCAAATATTCATACTGAGATGTATCATATAGGCGGCGAAGTCCAGGAAAGAAAGAGTATATTGCCGCTTTGTGGACTTCCGCAAAGCATTTGATTCGGTTCTGAGACACTTGTTGCTCCAACGTTTGGCATCTCTTGGTTTCTCACAGGAGGTCATTGCTGCTATCATCACATTATATCAGAGAGTTTTGGCCTGTTTCCGTGATGGAGATGGATGGTCTTCATATATTCTTAGTACGGTCGGAGTAAAGCAGGGGTGTCCTTTGTCACCCACCCTCGTTGCTCTATACATTGATGACCTTGAGCGGATCATTCAGGAAGGTGGAGATGGATGTCCTCTAGCAGACATTGTTATCCCTATCCTTCTTTATGCAGATGATGTGGTTCTATTATCTGGTTCGGCTGCAGGACTTCAACGACATCTGGATACCTTGTATACTTTCTGTCAGATATGGGGCCTGATGGTGAACATTGGTAAGTCTAAGGTTATGGTGTTTAACACCAACAGACAGCATATGAGAGACACTATGTTCTATTATGATGAACAACTTCTAGAGATAGTGGCGTCTTACACATACCTGGGGTGTTCTCTTCTCTGGTCCATTGCTTTCTTTTAGACCTGCTGCATTAGCTAGGCTCCACAAGGGGCGCTCTGCTCTTGTTCAGATGGAGAGGTTTTCATCTACTTATTACGTGCATGACCTTGATACACACTGTCGCCTTTTCTCTTCGGCTGTTTCTCCAGCTGCACTGTATTCAGCAGAGACATGGTATCCAGGCTTATCTAGAGACACTTGAAGTGATATATTGCGTTTGCAAATTCACATGCTTAGCCGGATGATTCGGGCCAAGCAGTCAATTCCTCATGAGATTATTTTGGTGGAGTTTGCTTCTCCTCCACTGATTGTAGAGGCTATTTTTACCATCATCTTCCATAGCTCGAGACCCAATTGATTTCATCACTGGCAAAGATTTATTGCTTTTTATGGAGACTCACAAGGCTTGAGGAGCTAACTGTTGTCCTATGATGATGTCCCAACATTCTTTATCCATAAGAGTGTTCTACATCTTTAACTTCCAAATTCTCTTACCATCAAGCATGCTTGACTCACATTGAGACTAGCCATACTTAACTTGAAGCAAGAAAAGTAAATTTGGAACTCACTAAAAAATTGAGGCGTCTTTGAGAGCTAGGGTTATGAACCCAGCTAGAGTATTATGCCATTAAGCACTCCACTGAGATCTCATGGTAGATAGTGTGCCCTCCTACACATGTTGTAGGAAGCTTCTACATCCTTTGCACAAAATCTCAAAACATTTGAATGGCAAGGCTTGAGGTGCTACTTCTATGATGATGTCCCAACATTCTTTATCCATAAGAGTGTTCTACATCTTTAACTTCCAAATTCTCTTACCATCAAGCATGCTTGACTCACATTGAGACTAGCCATACTTAACTTGAAGCAAGAAAAGTAAATTTGGAACTCACTAAAAAATTGAGGCGTCTTTGAGAGCTAGGGTTATGACCCAGCTAGAGTATTATGCCATTAAGCACTCCACTGAGATCTCATGGTAGATAGTGTGCCCTCCTACACATGTTGTAGGAAGCTTCTACATCCTTTGCACAAAATCTCAAAACATTTGAATGGCTCTCTTCGCTATGACGTGTGCTCTCCACTGGTGCTAATTGCACCTTGATTACATCCCTACAAAAAGTGCACCCTCCTCCAAGATTAGGTGCTTAGTGAAGATCCAAAAACATCAATAGAATCTTACCTAAACAATTCCTCTCTTTCACGAGATCACAAGCACTACAACCTGCTCCGATACCATGACAGATGTCAAGGCTTAGCTATGTGATACCTGAAATACTAACATGAAAGTAAGAGAAACTAGTTGTGGATACTTGGGGAATACATCAGATACATAGGAGATGCTTAGGCTCCTCACATCAAGAATCTAAAAGCGGCTCAGATGAATTTTTAGAGAGAGAGAGGGGCATGGAGCCACCCAACACCCTATGAGAAAGCTCCTAAAGTACATCCACGGGAAAGTATGAGCTGTCACAATGAGGTTGAGCTACTTGCCTGCCACTTGGGCCCACTTTCTCTAAACTTAGTTATGTTACAAAAGGGGGTTACCCCCATACAATTGTACAACTTGGATTAACTAAGTTCAACTAGCCATTAGGGGTAAAATGGGCACTGAAATTTAACAAGGATTACCATCCTATCCATGTCAGAGGCTCCCACATGCGGATGTGGACGATGATAATCCAATAGATTTGGTTTTTTATGATTGTCGAATCTACTCTGCAACTACTACCTGATTCATACTTTTCTCTATTTTCAGCAATTCATGTTGCTCTTGTTATGTAGGCACAACATAGGCTGAAGCTTTGATTTCATAACTATACCTTTCTATTGGACCTAGAATGAGATTCCATGGCAATAAGTCCTCGGTTCACGATTATATTGTGACAAGGGATGAACATGAAATGGGTCTAATATCCTCGTAGAGAGCAATCCATTCATGGAGCACACCATGTTAGGGATGGACTAACTAGGCTATAATAATCCCCATAGCTCACAAATGCATTGTGTTGGGCAATGAGGCATATGGTTGGGTCTTATGATAGGGATGATTATATAGATGGTGGAACTCGTCTACCATCTTGATAAGTATTGCATGTTAGTGTCCTCACCCTAACTTCTACATCAGGTAGCTCAAGGGTGATGCATCCATTCATGCATATGTGCATGGTTGTGCATGTGCATTTATTGGCTTTGCATGCGTTGATTACTAAGTGCACAAGTTGCATGCATCCATTATGGTAAAGAAGAAGCATCATGATTGTTTGTGTCATCTGTATTTATTTCCACCAAAACAAATATGGAATTTTTTTGAAATCTGTGACAAGTTGACAACATGTGACCTTTCTGATTTTGCTGAGAGAGGACCAGTTTTTTATGAACACTCATGAGAGAGACTCATGTGCAAGGATTACATATGTTTCAGGGCTTTATGTGGGAGTTAATGCATCAAGAGAAGACCATGTCAAGGGGAGGCCAATGTCATGGTAGGGTGGCTAGTTCATACAAAGATTTCCTTCAGCCCTCACTCAAGGTAGTCATATAGATCTTTCTTACATAAGAATGTGTTCATTCCAAAAGTATTTTGATGTATAGCGTAGCAAAGTCATAGGTTTCAAGTAGCATAGGTTGAGTTTCTTCTTACGTTGTATGCGAAGAGTTAACAATATCATACTAATTTTTTAACAACAGGAGTAAAAGTCCAACTACATTTTACAAGAAAATCAGCACTTCCATAAAGTTTATCCAAAACTCATTGGCTCGTAGAAGCATAGCTTGGAAGCAATCGATTAACACTTCAAAAGATTAGTTATCGTAGATTTTCATGTCATAGAATGCATTACAAGAATAAGCATATATGCCCTTTTTTCTCCTAAGAAGTTCAATCTATATCACCATAATCAAAGGCTTTTGGCCCTATGGTTTTAATGTAATTCAAGCAAACGTGCAAGAAGATTCCATTTTCCTCACAGAATGGGGAAACGCATTCATAACTTTAAGCTTTCTATAGAATAAAACTCAAGCGAAGTACAAGTTGTAATGAGATGATCTTTCCTTGATATAAAAGGTTTTAATTCTAGATCAACTTTGAATATCTGAAAATGACATGAAAAAATTTAGGTTGGAAAAAGTGTGAACCACAAAAATCTAAATTTTGAAAAGATAAGCTATAGAATAACCTAAGGGATACAAGTATTAACTTCTTAGAAGAAAATCTATCCATACACAATGTGATCCTAACACTACATTATCCTTATGTACTTAGAAAGGAAAACATTCTAGAAAGAGCATCAACAAGGTGAGAAACACTGGGGGAATAAGAAGTACGACAAGTAGGATGGGTAAAAATAGCTTCTGCACCACTAGGTTTGTAGACTTGTATCACCACATTGCAAACATAATGGTTTTCAATTATACAGATAAATGGTCATGCTATTCAAAATGAATTGACATCCTCGTGATTTTGAAAGAGGAAAATCACAGAGTAAAGTAGTGTTCACACACTTCATTATGGATATTTGAAGAGGACTTGTAAATAAAATGAACTTTTAGTCTAGGCGTGCAACAAAGAAACCCACAAAAGATGCATTTTAGACACTCTATCTATAAATGTAGATTGCCAGGAAAACAAATAGGTAAAGACTTCACTTCATATCAGAACAGTACCCCTTTAAAGTCAAGTATAACCATTTGACTGGTAATTAGATTGAGTCAAGAATCTCACCTGTGCTTCATATCTGTTATATCTCCTGGCATCACAATGACAGATAAGAACAAAGTACAAGTTAATGATAATTCAAAATATTTTGTGTATACCTCCTAATCGTAGAGGCCAGGTCAATGTAAGAGTATTTTGATTCAATCAAGCCACTACACTATCCCTCATATACATTGTCAACTTCAATTGTCATTTAAAGATGGTCGACTATGCAGTAGTTCCTTGCATCCAAAAAACCTTTTATGTAGAAAGAATGCACAGAAAAGCACAAACTAAGATCTAGTTTCTACCTACAATGTTAGACATTAGCAAAACCAGTGAGTAGCCTTTGTAAAAAAGGATACTACCAAACTCCATCTAGCAAGTATTCCAAGAGAATAAGATTTACATCGTTTATTCTGAATATGAAAGAAGAAGTTCTTGTTTATTATGAATAACAAATGAGAAGTTCTAATAGAGAATTGACTTCAGTAACGAGCTTTGACTTCTCCAAATAATCACAATTTCATAACCAAGAAATAGTCGTGCTAATGCAACCAGTAACAAAACGCTCAGAAGTCCAACACTTCATAAAAATATGAAAATTTGCCATATGTGAAGCAAAATTGAATTTAAATATTCTCAAGTCGAATGTTGCACTCAAGAGTCCAACACTTTAGACAAATATGAAAATATGCCATATGTGAAGCAAAATCGAATTTGTGCATAACATAATCATCTTAAGTCAAATTCTTATCAAATAGATCTCTTATGAATGAAGGTCTAGAAAAGACTTATGAGGATAATCATAGCTCTATGGTGTACAACAAGGGAAAACAAGGAAATATCCAAGTTCATTAAGGAAGGGTGTAATTCCTCACATGGAGCGAACATGAACAAATTTCAAGTTCAAAAACGTGGGTGAATTTGTTCATTATGCAAGTGGATGCTTTATGAGACATAGAGGGAAGACTAATTGTTGTTGTAATCAAAGCAAAAGCACTAAGAATGTTAGTGATTCCACTCCCAAGTATGGTGGTAAAATGGTTTGCTTTGATGGAGACATACTTAGCATAGGAGGTAACATGCCTAGTCTTGTATCTTGTATTGAATCTTTAGATCCAAGTTAATATGATTCCTTTGGTAGGATCAAAGATGTCATGCTTGCAGCAAGCAAGGATGAACGTGTCTTAGAAGGATGTATTTCAAGCACAAGGGGCAATACAAGCAAAGGAATGGACTCAATGTACCAACAAATGGTCAAGGTAAGGATGGTCATGAAGGAGATTCCTATTTAGACTCTTGGTTTGACCTTGTTTTAGCTCAAGATGTCAAGCAAGGTGTGCTTTATGATGTTTTGGCTTATATTCCATGTTCAAAAAGATTAGAGAGGGATTATCTTTAATATGGTTGTATGAAAGGAAGGATGAATATATGTGTTATGTACCATAACAGTACGCCCTTCAGTGACGTCCTCACAAGGGGCAGGACGCAAGCAATGTTGCCTCGAAACGCGTTCGAAATGGGACGTACAAAACGACCCCGTTTCGAAACGTCGTTTCAGTGTTCGAAACGACCGGAAAAAAAAAAAAACACCCAATTCTTTTTTTTTGAAACCGCGCCATAAGCTTTGTAGTATGTATTGGCAATGGGCATGAACAGATTCTCGCAACCTAATAACCTATCCATGATAGTAACAATAATTTCAATAATTGACCGAGGAAAGTGACCATAATCACCATATACAGCTTCTCCTCTTGAAATTGCATTCTAGTTTCTCTAGAGCATTCTCGTGAAATTGGATGTATCTACTTGTTACTAGACTGTCTATGACATCTGTAAACCCCAAAAACCGTGCCATAAGCTTTGTAGTATTATGTTTAGGCAATGGGCATGAACAGATTCTCGCAACCTAATAACCTATCCATGACAGTATCAATAATTGATTGAGGAAAGTGACCATAGTCACCATACACAGCTTCTCCTCTTGAAATTGCATTCTCTAGAGCATTCTCATGAAATTGGATGTATCTACTTGTTACTAGACTTTCTATGACATCTGTAAACCCCAAAATCCCTCAAAAACACATTTTAAAAAAAGAAAAAATCCTGAAAAAAATTCCCCGTTTCGAACCTGAACCAAACGTTTCATACGCGTTTCGAAACGCGTATGAAACGACGTACAAAACGCGCCCATGAAACATTGGACGCAGGTGTAGCGTTATCGACATGTTTTGATGCCACACATCACCATCCCAGGTGGTCACGTGTTGCCGGCGTGCTTGATGGGACCCACTATGCTATGCCTATATAGTGTTGGGGTTTCCCTTTTGCCATTCACTCAATCTACCTGGGACTTGGTGAATGGAGGGCACATGCAGTAGCCAGGATAGCATTATGTTCCTAAGCACATACTAGGAGTGACCTCTTTTAATATCAAACATTACATATGAAAGGCTATTGACAGATTAAAATGTGAAACATTAAGAAGATATGGCTCACAAGAACTAAACTTGTAACTTATACTATCTAGCAATGTTTTAATGGCTGTTATTCAGAATCAAGCAAATTTTGTAAGAACGTACATAACTGCTTTTCAAAAGTGCAAAAATCAGGGTAGCGGGTTTTTCATCTGAATTGATTTTTTTTCCCATCAAATAAGATTACAGCAGCATAGTCCAGCCTCCAACTCCTAAAAAAAAATTCAAATGCTTGATGAGTAGCTCTGCAAAAGTTGTAATCTATTACTGCCGATAGTAAGAGAAAAAACCAGATTCTCAATCTTTCCACACGCGCATGCTTCGGAGACTCCACACGGTAGGCAAGCAACTCTTGCTGCTACATGGCATCCAAGCAAAATGGCATAGGTAGATGTTTCACTACCTAGATATTTTTATATGTCTCTCGATCTTCGTATTCTAAGGTGATGGCACATGAGATCGCAAGATTTGGCCTTACATATCACCCTCCTAGCTATAAGGCAGCGAAGACCAACCTTTTGCAAGAGGAGAAATCAGCTACTCAATGAGCTTAACATCCAATCAAAGATAGGTGGAAAAAACACGGCGTAACCCTCATTGCAAATGGTTGGAGTGACACAAGGGCTAGATCAATCCAAGGAATTATTGCTTGTTCACAAGGAAAATCATTCTTTATGAGCTCAACAGATAACCCAAAGGGAGGTTAGATCCCTGAGAGACTAGCTGATTTCTGGAGTGGAGAACATTGGATGTTCCAATGTTATATAATTTAATGCATACGGAGAGCACGCCAACAACAAGGCAGCAAGAGCTTGGTACAGTATCCCCACCTTTCTTTTAACCCTTGCATAGCCCATTGTGTAAATAATCTCTTGATATCATTGAGATGAGAGGTGGTGTGACATTCATAACCTAGCACCACTCCATTCTTGCCATATATCATAAGATAGTTGCAAAAGAGCTCTTGAAGTACTCAAAGACACATTTGCATGAAGCTTCATGATGCTCAAGTGTTTTCAAGAGGAGACGAAAGCATGACGACAATGTTGGATTTCTATTCTAACTTGGCATTATAGACTTGGGCACTTGAATCATATATCTATAGCAAAGATGTCTAAACAAACTTTAGTTCTTGATCCTGACTATCGAACTATCGACCCTTCAATCTGCCAAAGTTGTATCATAGGTAATCAAGAAAACATATCTAGATATCTGTTAGACATAATTCATTCAGATATATGTGGCCCGATGTAGACACCACCATTGCTTGGTGCTAAACTCTTTATCACATTCATTGATGAATATTCAAGAAGATCTGATGTATATTTCATGAAACCAAATCTGAAGCCTTCCATTTCTTCAAAATCTATAAAGAGCATGTTGAATTGTAGACAGGCAAAAGAATCAAAGCTCTCAAAACCAGCAATGGCAGTGAATACATATCCAATGCATTCAAGGAGTATTATTCAACAAATGGTATCGAACAACCTATTTGCAAAATCGATGTATAACTAAAGGTTTATCGACGAACAGCAAAAGTCCTTATGGAGTTTGGACTGGATCCAAACCTTCATTAAAGCATTTAAGAGTTTTTTAATGCACTGCCTATGCTCATGTTCCCAAAGACACCAGAAAGAAACTGAACGAGCATTCTATGAAACTCTTTTTGTCGGTTATTCTTCTTCGAATGGCATGTATAGACTGTATAATCTTGTAACGTGTAAAGTTTTTACTAGAAAGGATGTTACATTTGCCCAAAATCAGTTCATTGATTTGAAAGGCCAAGTTCTCCCTGACATTCCTATCCTAAACACTAATGAATATCCAATACAATTTCAATACCTTCGAGCAATCAAACTATACAATCAGATTCAGAAGAAGATCAAGAGCTGCAACCCAGGAGTAGCCGACACATAATCGAATTTTGCAGCCAGAAGCACCTCCCTAAAGATCGACAAGGATTCGAACTCAGTCTGTTTGATTCACTGATAAGTATGCTCACTATCTTTCACAAGAGCCAACCACAATCAAAGAGGCACTATCATAGGCTGATTCAGATCTCTGGAAGGAAGCCATGGATAAAAAATACAACTCGCTAATCAAGAACAACACTTGCACCGTCACTAAGTTGCCTACAGACAAAAAGATTATCAACTGCAAATGGACCTTCAAGATCAAGTACAAGGCGGATGGCAGTATCGATAGAAGGAAGGCTCGAATAGTGGCAAGGGGATTTTTGCATATTCCCAATATCGACTACTTTGAAACATTCAGCCCCGTTGTCAAGCACTCTTTTATTCGACTACTATTGTCGTATGTTATTGCAGCCAACCTTGAGATACATCAATTAGATGTACAAACACCATTCCTCAATGGAGTTATGGAAGAGGACATCTATATGATGCAGCCAGAAGGTTATGTCCTCAACGGTAAAGAAGATCGAGTCTGTAAACTCCATAAAGCTAGGTATAGCTTGAAACAATCTTCGAAAGCATGGTTCATTGAATCAACTCTTTCCTTATTGAACAAGGATTTGAACCAAGCTCTGTAGACTGCAATGTCTATTTCAAGGCCATTCGATAATCCTTTATCATCATCATGCTATGTGTTGATGATACATTGCTATTCATTGATAATATCGAATTGATAAAGGATACCAAGAGGATGCTATCTCAAGAATTCGAAATGACAGACCTTGGAGAAACTCATTCCTGTTTTGAGATCCAAATCCATTATCAATCAATCCTAGAGTTCATTCTACACAGTATATGACAGCTCACATATTTACAAAAGGACTAAATCAAGAAGCACACAAGAATTTCTATGCAATCTTGAATTTGACAATCAAGGCAATCAAGGATCCAGATTAAGGGGGGGTGTTGGATTTCTATTCTCTCTCTCCCTAATCCTACAGCCAATCCAGATCCTTTCACTTGCTATATGTAAATATCGCGATTGTCACACAGTCTACAGCAATACACAAGTTATCGAGCAGTCTGCAGAAATACACGGAAATCGCAAACAGGTATCTGCTTGACAAACCTCGAATCGACAATTCTCGAACATATTGTCGAAGACACTCGAATCGACAATTGTCGAAGCCAATTGTCAAACTTATTGTCAAATCTACTATCGACAAAGTTGTCGAAGCTATTATCGATTTGACTATCAACTATAGATTCGACTATCTAATGCACGACTAACAACGGAATGCAGTACCTTAATCTATCTTGTAAATGTATCGATTAAACATTCTTTTAATTGTACAACTACCATCTATATATATTCGATCGCTCATCAATGTATTAGCTAATCGTCCCACGACTCATTACATTCATTTATAGAATAGAGCGCATTATTCCATCTCTCTCTCTGACATCCAGAGTATTGTTCCGGAGAGATTGCGCATCTATATGCATTGAGACATGCACACATTTTCGACCTAATCGAACCTATTCCGGTATACTGAGTCGTGTCGTGTCGTGTTGTTTGCATTATTCTCTGTTTTCATCTGAGTCGTAGTTTGCAGATAAAATAATTTGTAGATTGAATCGTTCTTATGATTGATAGTATGTGTCGATTGTAATGTTGTTCCCTTGATCTGTTTTTGCTTTCGCAACTAAATGAATGTGTGTGTGTGTACGGAATCGATTATTTCGATCCTCGCGACTTCGAAGCTTGGATCAAGTAGAGCCATCATGGAATCATCGAAGATAGCAGCATATGCTTTAAACTCCGAATTTCGAGATAAGGGCCAAGAGAGTGATGGAGAGGTGACGAGGGTGGAAAACGCCTCTTTCTACGTTAGTCCCTAATCTTACATGAAGGAAGGCCATAAAGGATTAACTTGGGCTTTACGAGAACAAGTGAGGCCTTTTTAGATATGTTGATGCCTTGTTTGACAAGTTTGTTGTGGGATTGACTTTATGGTGGGAGTATTATATAGCTAACACCCCAAAAATGCAAAGGTTGGCCATTCGCATTTGGAGCTAGTTCTTCCCCTTGTGAACGCTTATGGAACTAATTTCCTCACAACAGCTTCCAAGAAGAGGAATCGTCTTAGTGCCAGGTTTCAAGTTTTTATGTCTGTTATCTACAAACAGACTCTTGAGTTCTTGAACTTGGAACTTTGATTTCAAAAACATTACTTGTTGATTTATTCTATTTTACTCTATCGGAGAGGTTAAACCCTACCTTCAAGAACCAAGATTGGGGGAGGAAGATTATACGTCAGACATCTTAGGAGTATGTGCTTGAGACTTGGCAAGTTACGATTCCTTTAGCGAGGACATTTTCCATCTGAAGGTTCAAGTCGACAGGGTCTAGTGAAAAGGTTCAAATATAGTGCGAAAAGTTGAAATTGTAGTACAAAGAACGGAGTTTTTCCAACCATCATTTTGTACAATTTTTTTTCCCAGGTTTCAAACGAGTTTGTAACCTGATCGAACAACCTAAAATGACACAAAATGGTATGTATGGTTTGAAATGGTCAGGTTTCAAAATCACCTGTCGAAACAAGTTTGGTTGTTCTTATGATAAGTCTGCTAACTTGTATATATGTTCTTATCATCACCATTGATGTACAGCTTTATTATGTTCAGATATGAAGGATAAGCCCACCTGAGCAATCTGTCCAAGGAACAAAATTACATTTTTTTTGCTTATAGAAAGGCCACAACTAGGGAGGTTAATGGATGTATACACGTTGGTGAGAGGAGAGGCCATATAACCGACAGAACCTGCATTTTTCTGTTGTACAGCATCCTCTTCAACATTTTGCACTGCGTCTTTCACATGCGTAAGAATTTCAGCTGTTCTGTTACAAAGAAGCAAAACGACAATCATATAATACATCAGAAATGATCACAATGGCGCAACAGCAGAAAATTAAGATTACACAACTTTACATGTACACTTTCACAGATAGCAAAGGTGGGCTCATAATGAAGCAGAGTAAGCAAAAACGATTATTTAAATTTAGGACATGCTCGGAATGATTGAAAAATCCTGCATTCATCTTTCTTCTTGCTACCCAAGACTCAATATTATCTCTCTCACACAGAGAAGTTTCCCATAATAGAGTGATTCCTATATCCATTCAAGATTGAATAATCTTTTTTTTAATAATATTCCTTATTTGTCGTGTCTCTACTGATACTTTCCATTCTAGGATCTTCAAGGATGGATAATCCTTATCATAGCTTATTAGCAATTCGCATCATATACTCACAATTTCCCATCATGTTAGGTTCGAACCTGTTTTTTTCATTCTTCAAAAAAAAAAGTCAAATATTCACTGTAAATACTACAGATACTTAATAGCTAAACAATTTCAATTTTCCTCTAAATTTAGTATTTACAGATATCAGGAATCAGGATTCAGGATAATCAGATCTCTTGTGACCTGTCATATCAAAACAAAATGACATTATAATTTATGACCCAACTTTAAGAGAACTACAGTAAGTTGTAACTTGTAGGTTGTAACCATATCCTGGCCCCTAGGTACAAGGATCTGCTAAGTGCTCACTGCTTGCTAAGGAGACTTAGGACTGTGAGTGACAAGTGTCACAGTGTGGAGTTGGAAGTTGGAACTTGTTACCTGACAGTGGACACTTGGAAATCGGGTTTAGGGCCCAATAGACGGTTCGAACCGGGTCTGAACGATTCGATGGTTCGAACTGTGAAAGGCGGTTCGAACCGCGGTTCGATGCAACCTTGAATCGGAGCGGTTCTATTACATATGATCTAGGTTATCACAATGATTTCTATGGTGGTGTTCCTACTATTATCTCTTGTACATGTGCAGAGCTAATCATTGCTATATGGCATCCTTGGTCTAGACGACTAGCTTGGGATGCATTTACACAATCTTTTGACGATGGTGCTAGACATTTTTGGTCCTTAAAAATCGCTTAAAGATACATCTCAAGTTCCATAATGCTACTTAAAATGATTCGTTGATAAGATATGTTTGGGATCACTAGGATGATCCATACTTTTTATGATGCTACCACTTTTCCATGACTCATCCATGTGTTTTGTGCTCCTACTATGCATGCTTGCTTTCTTTGACGATGATCTTTTTGTTGGAAAGAGGTGTGTGAAAGATAGGTCGAACTCGAAAGGAAAAGAATTCGAATAAAAAAAATTCAAACGACAAGAAAGAATAGAAATCATGTTCGATCTTATAGTAACTAACTTTGAAATCATTAGTACTACAGTGATTACGTAGCCAAACATTAAGCATCGAAACAGCAGACAAATAATTTGTCGTGAAACATTAGACAAATAATTAGTCACGAAGAACTACAGAAACGCATACATTCTGAGACAAAGTTGAACGCAATAAGAAGATAGTATCGATTCAATATGGAAGCGAAAGCAACTCTAAAGAACTGAGCTAGAGTGTACAAGCTCGCAGGCTTGAGAGAGAGAGAGCTACCTATTAGATAATTGATCCTCTTCTTGATCATAAGATGTTGAAATATGAATAGCTATTTATACTAAGCAATTAGGTCGTCAAAAGCGTCATCCAGTTGGCTGTGATGTGCTGGCATCCATCCAGTTAGGACTTCTCAGAAACTACTTGCTGATGGATTAATGCAAGTCGGTTGCTTTGGTCGTAAACAGTCTGTCTGCAGAAATGAATGTAAACTGTCACTGTGAGCCGTTTTGAGTAGTTATGCAGATTGTGTAAAAACACAAACAAAACTGCAGGTCTGGATAAAAGTTGGACGAAGATTAAAATGTCGATTAGTCGATTAGTGGGAGAATAATCCAACACTCCCCCTTAATCTAAATCCATGAATGCCTTGACCTTTAAACTTAGTTCTGCACAAAACTTCATGTGAGCATCCAAGCTTAATGCTTTAGTAAAAATATCCGCTATCATATCTTGCATTCGATAGTACAACGATCTGACCTCTTTGTTGAGAACTTTGCTTCTGACATAGTGATACTTAAGTTCAATGTGCTTACTCCTAAAATGAAATCTAGGCTTGGCTGACAAGGCAATGGCACTTTGATTATCACAAAATAATAATGTCGGAGCATATTGACTCAGACTGATATCTGAAAGTAAGTTTCTCAATCAAATTGCTTCCTTAGTAGCTTGTGAGGCGGCGATAGACTCTGATTCTGTAGAAGATAGAGCTATCGAAGATTGCTTGCGACTGTTCCAGGAAATTGGACCATTGTTGAGGAAGAATGTAAATCCATAAGTAGATTTACGAGTGTCTATATCTCCTGCCCAACTTGCATTTGTGTAACCACTGAGTAAATTGAGTTTGTCGTTGTCGACTGCTTCATATCAAATGCAAAAGTCCATAGTAGCTCAAAGATATCTCATGACTCTGATGAGAGCCTTCCAGGGTTGGTCATATACTGACTTAGGGAGCTCACTGCAAAAGCTATGTCTGGCCTGGTACAAATCATTGCGTACATAAGAGATCCTATTATCAAATGATAAGCATACTCGCGCATTTGCTCCTTTTCTTCGATTGTTTGGAGACACTGGTCCTTCGACAATTTGAGACCTAGTTCCATTGATGAGAGAGCTAACTTGCAATTAACCAGATTATATCTGACTAACATATTGTAGATGTACTTCTATTGAGTAATGTAGATCAACCTTCGATTTCTATCTCTGTAAATTTGAATACCAAGGCAAAAATGAGCTTTGCCCTGATCGGTCATGTCGAATTCAGAGGATAGCATTGTCTTAGCTTCTTTTATCAAATCGATACTGTTGCCGAAGAGCAATGTGTCATCCACGTACAAAGTGATAATGATAAAAGACTGTTGCACTGTCTTGAAGTAAACATTCGAATCTGAAGAGCTTGGTGTGTAGCCGTGATCAATAAGGAAAGTATTGATCCTTTGAAACCATGCTCGAGCAGATTGCTTCAAGCCATAAAGTGCCTATGGAGTTTACACACATGATTGTGTTTACCTTCGATAACATAACTTTCGGGTTGCACCATGTAAATGTCTTCTTCGATAACTCCATTGAGATATGATGTCTGTATATCCATTTGATGTATTTCCAAATCTACTACAACAACAAATGATAATAAAAGTCGAATAGAAGAATGTTTGACTACTGGACTGAAGGTCTCAATGTAATCGACGTTGTATACCTGAGAAAATCCTCTGGCGACAAGTCGAGCTTTCCTTCTGTCGATGCTTCCGTCTGCTTTGTACTTGACTTTGAAAATCCATTTGCAATCAACTACGTTTCTGCTAGCAGGTAATTCGACAATCGTCCATGTCTGGTTCTTGATAAGAGATGAATACTCTTTATCCATAGCTGACTGAGTGCCTCTTTGACAGTAGTCGGCTCCTGAACAAGATAGGCTGCAGACTCGTCAATATACCTGATAGGTGGTCTGCTAGTTCTTGATGATCTTCTGGGGAATAGAAGAAGTTGATCACTTTCATCATGCTGTAGTTGCTGAACTGCAACATCATCATCTTCGGATTCGTCATTGATATGTTGTTCGTCGAAAGTAGATGAGCTTGGACCTTCGATAGGAATAGTCGACTGAGGAACTGGGAAGTTCAATGTGTCGAATGAAACCGAAGAGTCAGCTATATGGGCTTTGCCTTTTCCCTTGAGGTCGATAAACTGATCTTCGATGAAGATGACATCCCGGCTAATGAATATCTTCGACTCGATAGGATCGAACAACTTGTAGGTTTGATCTGAAGTAGTGTAGCTGATGAAAATACATTTGATGCTCTGGAAGTCAAGCTTCTTCCTGAGATCATGAGGAATCTGCGCATAAGCAGTACATCCAAAAACTCGTAAGTTTGATAAAGAAGGTTTGGTACCTGTCCAAACTTCGAATGGTGTTTTGTCTGAGAGACCTTTAGTAGGACATCTGTTCTGAATATAGGTTGTTGTTGAAACAGCCTCAGCCCAGAAAGACTTCGGAAGTGTCGCTTGTGATAATATGCACTTTGCCGATTCGACTAAGGTTATGTTCTTTCTCTCAGCAAGACCATTTGACTGAGGCAAATAGGAGGTAATGTATTGTTGCTCAATGTCGTTGTTAAGGCAGTACCCCTTGAGTTCGGTGGAGATGTATTCTCCCCCGTTATCGGATCTCAGTCTGGACATGTTCAAAACAGATGCATAATTCAAATGTCCTAAGATGATGCCATAATAATGCTTTATTAACAAGAAAGGAGGTTTTCAAAACTTGACTAGAATCAGAATAACAATGTGCCAATCTATATAAGTATCCATGCCTCTTGCCGAGTGCAAGGATCTTATTACTCCTATCGATAATTCTGCATTGGTCAGATTCAAACTCCACCCTATGACCTAAATCTGTGATTCTACTTATTGATAACAGATTTGTAGATAGTTTAGGAACATACAAGACTTTTGACAGAAGTTTGAATTGATCATGCTAGAACCTTGATCTTGCAGTACCTTCACCTTCGATAGTGTGAGTTCTATCGTCACCAAGATGAACATACTTCTTCGTGTTGTAAGGCGTATATGATTGGAAAATCTCGCGATGATTGGTCATATGTTGAGTAGCTCTGGAATCCAGAAACCACGAATCATTCGAATTCGCGTATTTGTCTTTGCGTCTTCGTCCATTTCGACTTCGGGAGGTGCTGTAACTGTATTTGCTTGTTGATCAGGTTGCTTGGTTGCATTCTTCACTTTGAGAACTAGGCAACCTTGGATCTCATGGTTATTGCGTTTGCAATACCTGCAAAACATCTTCTTCTTCGACGAATGTGGATTCGATGATTGTTCTTGACCTTGAGTCTGTTTCTAATTCGATGTAGAGTGCTTGGAGCTTTTCTACTTCTGTCGTTTCGAGCCCTTGTTGGCATACAGAGCATGAGACGAAGAGGTAGACGAAGTGTCTTGACTTCTTCGATTATCTTCTTGCAGCAACATAGTGATAACTCTTGTAAGAGTTAAATCTGAGTGTGTCGTGATGATCATCACCCAGTTCTCATATGTAGAGGGCAGGCTTGAAAGCAATGTCATAATTGTTTCTTGATCGTCTATGACTGATCCGACAACGGCCATCTATCGCAAGAGATTCTTAAATTGGTTAATATGTTCTGAAGAGAATAATTATTCGACATCTTGAGTGTGAAGAATTTCCTTCGAAGATGTAACTTAGTAGTTATGTCTCTCACATCATATAGTGAGCTCAGGATGTCCCAAACTTCTTTTGAAGTTCCGGCTTCAGCTACAAGGCCAATCTGAATATACGATATATTGAGGATAATAAGCGCGAAAGCTTTACCATCCTTTGACTTCCATTTCGAGTTGTCTGTGTCGTCTTCAGGCTTCACTTCGATACCTGTAACAACATCCTAGAACTCGTTGGCGATTAGCAAGGTTTTCATCTTAAATTTCCATAAATGATAATTGGATCCATTCAGCTTGTCTGCGATAAGTCCGGCTTTACTTTGAGAATCCATCTGAAACTTTAGACTATCGATGATTCGATTGTCGTTAAGAAAAAGATACAGTGCTGTGGAAATCGATTCTCTGATACCGAAACAAATTGATTCGAACTGAAGAATAATTTGATATCATGAAAGATACCAGGCGTAAGAGCTTACGCTCTGATATTATTAGGCCTTGAAGAATCAATGCTTTGATACCATGTTGGAAAGAGGTGTGTGAAAGATAGGTCGAACTCGAAAAGAAACAAATTTGAATAAAAAGAATTCAAACAACAAGAAAGAAAACTTATCGTGCGCAGCGGAATAAGCTATCTTCCTCTTTCTTTATGCATGACTACGCCTATCAATTTCGAACAAAACAATAGTGATAGAAATCACGTTCGATCTTATAGTAACTAACTTTGAAATCATTAGTACTACATTGATTACGTAGCCAAACATTAAGCATCGAAACATCAGACAAATAATGTCGCGAAACATTAGACAAATAATTAGTCGCGAAGAACTACAGAAACGCATACATTCCGAGATGAAGCTGAACGCAATAAGAAGATAGTATTGATTCAGTATGGAAGCGAAACAGATGTAAATGAGTACAAGAAGTTGCGGATCGGAGCCGCGTAGTCTAAGCTATCTCTGAGCGTCTAAAATGTAAGTTTGAATTAGGCGCAACTACTGATAAGCAGTAAGCGCAATAGCAATCTCTAATTAACTCTAAAGAATTGAGCTAGAATGCTCAAGAGTGTACAAGCTCACAGGCTTGAGAGAGAGAAAGAAAGAAAGAAAGATTTTATTAATGTCCTTGAATACCCTAAGGTACATAGGACTAAGAAAAGGTACATGTCAAGTGTGCACATAGGAGCTTAAAGCTCAATCATCTATAAAACTAAATAACTGCAAATACAATGCATAAAGACAGCTGGCCCAGTCAGGATCCAATAGCCCAGAATCATATATCACGATGCCCATCAGCATGAAAGAAATGGTGGATGGTATGCTGTGAAGGTGTGATTAGATGTGCCCTGGACCTCTGTCGTCGGATAGGCCGTCGGTGTCGTCTCTGCTGCTGTGGCGCTCTGGGCTGTGATCTAATAACTGATTGTCTCTCTGGCCGTCGACATGGTCTCTGATGCCGGTGTACGAAGAGTCGAGAATCTCGGCCTCTCCATCTGAGTCGCTGCCTATGGGTACCTCGGATCTCTGTCTCCGACGGGATATGCACTCATCAATGCTCAGCTGTGTCAGGGAATGTGTACCATCTAGTCTCCTCCTCCTCAGGTTTGACATCTCTCGGATCATCAGTGCGACACATCTAGGGTCCCATATGATATCAAGCTAGAAAGTGTAACTGGGTGCTCTTTGAACAAGCAGTAGTACCGCCCTCGTATCTCATAGTAGGCTGGACACCTGAAGAGGAAATCTGACTCGTCCTCAGTCTCATGCATAACACACATGCTACAAAGCCGGTCCTCTCGTGGGGTGCCATTGTATCTGCCAATCTCAATAGCCAGCTGATGTGAAGAAACCCGAAACTGACCCATCGCTATCGGCAGACTATGTGATATACTCCTCAGCAAGTAACCAGATACTATGGGGCAGCCAGCCGGATCAAGAGATAGAAAGTGTGTACGATAAAACTCACTCTTGGTCCCCAATGGACCCTGCCAAGTGATATGAAGATATGATCTGTAAAGGAGGCCTTTGATGTACTGGTGGGTGCCCGCAGGTAGATCACTGATCTGGATACCCAATGTGAAGAGGAGACGGCAAGCCTGGGAGTACCATGAGAAAAGGTGTCCCTCTGAGTGTAGGTGCCGGGATGAAGATAAAGCTGCAACTACATAATGTGTAGCCCCGTCTTGAAGATCCTCTAACCTTTGTATGAATGTCACAATATGGAATAAGGCCTCATTCTGAATGAGGGGGAGCCGCGAACTCCGCCAAGATAATCTGGTGTGGTACTGAGGGCTTAGCCCGTATCATCCGGGAGATATCCCTGTAATTTCAAATCATCCTATCTACCATAGAGAATCTAACCATACAGCATAAGCAATATCTGGTCTTGTATTAGTTAGATAGATCAAGCTTCCAACAAGCTTTCTATAACGTCTCATCTACATCCTGATCTTCCTCAGCTTTAGTAAGCTAACATCCACTATCATATTGTGTAGAAATAGGCTTGCACTCTGACATATTGAACTTTTCAAGAAGTTCATGAGCATACTTAGATTGAGAAATAAATAGTCCCTATACTACTCTCCATACCTCAATCCCAAGAAAATATTGTAGTGAACCAAGATCTTTCATATCAAACTCTAATGAGAGATCTTTTTTGATTCCCCGAATCATACAATGATCTGATTCTGTAATAACAAGATCATCCACATACATCACTACAATAACAACATGATTATCCCTGATCATTACTTCTCAGAAAGCCAAGCTCCTCAAAGTATGTGTCAATCCTCGTGTACCACGCCCTAGGTGCCTACTTAAGTCCATATAGCACCTTGTCCAACCTGCAAACCTTGTCTTCATGTCCTGCTAGTATGTATCCCTCTGGTTGCTCCATGTAGACTTCTTCCTCTACAAATCCATTCAGGAATGCACTCTTTACATCCATTTGTGAATATCCCATCCAAACTAAGCTACCAATGATAAAACAGTCCTCATAGTAGTAGACTTAGCAACTGGTGCAAAAGTTTTCTCATAGTCAATCCCTTTCGGTTGAGCATAACCGTTTGCCACCAATCTTGCCTTATGTTTATCTATAGAACCATCTGATTTGTACTTAGTTCTATAGACCCACTTGCATCATGGCCTTTTTACCTGTAGGTAACTGAACAAGTCTCCAAGTCTTGTTCTTCATGATTGAGTCGTACTCCTCATCCATAGCTTTCCTCCAAATATCCACTTTTTCAGCCTCTCTGAAAGTAGATGGATCCTTGGTTTCTAATATTGTGGCCATATATGCGAAATGTACATCCCCATCTTCATGATGATCCTCCTGTCGAACCTCCTGTCGATCTTGATCTTCATGTTGCTTTTCAAGTCTAGCTGATCTCCTAGTTCCATGCGTACTGGACTCTTCTTGTTCCATAATAACACTATCCATGATAGTTTCATAGTACCATCTAGGCAATCTTCTAGCTTCTGATGTAGGATGCTTCCTACCTGGTGAAGCAGGAGGTGAATAAGTATCCCATATACATGATCTCTCCTTCCTCTTTCCTATCTCAACCAAAATCACTATAGGTTCTTGAATTGGCGTAGGCGATACATGTGTCGATTCAGGTTCCTGTAATAACTCATCACATAATATAGGGATTCATCCATCCTGATCCTTATCAAAATATATCTCTGTATCTTTTTGAGTTGCCTCAACATCAAAGACTACATCCCTAGTTATGATTATTTCTTACCCTCCAAGTCATATAATTTGTATCCCCTTCTCTTGATTATCATAACTAAGAAATAAACACTTGGTCGCCTTAGAATCCAATTTGCTCCTTGAATCCTTAGGTATGTAAGAATAAGCAATACTCTCAAATGACTTACATCTGGCTTCCGACCCGTGTAAGCTTCCTCTGGAGTTCGATTCTCTACAACCTTTGTAGGACTTCGATTCAAAAGATAAATCGTCGTCTTAACTGCTTCACCCCAAAACATATTTGGAAGATTTTTACTCGAGCATACTCCTCGAGGTTTCCACTATAGACTGGTTCTTTCTTTCTGCAACTCCATTTTGTTGAGGCGTGTCCGTGTTTGCAAATTGTCTCTTTATACCATGATCCTTGCAAAACACCTTAAATTCTGTAGAAAGATACTTTCCCCCTTCGTCCGAGAGAAGTATCTTGATTTGTCTATCTGTTTCTTTCTCCACCTGTGTCTTAAACCATGTGAAATATTAGAATGCTTCACCCTTATTCTTCAGAAGATAAATGCATGTCTTCCTAGAATAATCATCCACAAACACCATAAAGTAACTTGCTCCCCCATAAGATTGAGTCCTCATAGGACCACACAAATCTGTATGAACAAGTTCTAGAACATTTTTCGCCCTGAATGTACCAGGCAAAACTTTCTTCATATGATGCTTGCCTAAGACACAGCCTTCACAAACCTTGTGATCAGAAATGCCCTTATATCATATGTGTGGTTGTCTCCCAACTTCACATTTGACCCATCATCTAATTTTTGAAAATTAGATAGCCAATCTCGCCAAGGTGTCATGTGCTTCGAAGCTCCTAAATCAATAAACCAATAGTCTTCTTCCTTCGAGAACCCACCACCAAAAGATGTTGATGCCGAAAACAACTCATAGTCTTCAAGATCCAAAGCACTCAATTTTGCATTAAATGTTTCTACTTCTTCAACAAAATTCTCGTCCTGCTTTTTCTTAAACTTGTTATGCCAACATTCCTTTGCATAATGTCCAGATTTTCCACAAATAAAGCAGATTCCTTTTCAAACCACTTTCTTCCCATCTTCTGATCCATTTGATTGATTCTCCTCCATATCTTGCTGCTTCTTCTTCTTCTTCTCTCCTTTGTCACCATTCTTGGAACTTTGCTCTTGCTTCTTTGCCAGGAATGCCTGTTCCTTGAAATCGTCCCTGTTGACAATATTTTGTCGTCTCATTTCTTCCTATAGTAAGATGACATTTAGCTCATCGAGAGAAGGCCTCGTTTCTCTTAACGATAGCATCATTACAAAGTTCTGATAGGCCAAAGGTAGACTATAAGTACAATGGATACCAACACTGAATCTTGAACACTTTCTCCAACCGCAATAAGTTGTCCTCTCAGATCTTTCACCCGAGTGAAGTAGTCCGTTACTGATTCACCTGTACCCATCTTTAATGTGTGAAGCTTATTAGTCAAGAACAAGATTCGTGATTGATTTACCGTCTCATACAAGTTCTTCAGTATATCCCAAGCCTCTTTGGGTCCAGCAACATCTCTGATATGAGGTATGATCATATCTCTAACTGACAAGTGATGATATGATGCTTTTCTTCTACATCTCCGATACTCTCGCAACTCTCTGTCAGTGCTAGGAGGTATCTCAACACTTGTGACGATATCCCAATATTCTCTATCCTAGAGAATATTCTGCATCTTGAACTTCCATATGTTGTAGTTCATTCCATCTAGCTTGCTAGACTACGGTAACACAGCATCATTCAATCCTGCCATAATCCTGATCTATAGCAACTTCCAACAACTTGATTTTGCTCCAATCAGCAAGCAAATCTATCAGAAAACAGTAAACGGATCTGTTAGACAACCAGCGAACCAGCTCTGTCTAGACTACCAGTGAACCAGCTCTGTCAAACTACCAGCGAACCAGCTCTTTCAGACTACCAGCGAACCAGCTCTGTCAGCAGACTACCAACGAACCAGCTCTGTCAGACTACCAGCAAACAGCTCTGTCAGACTACTAGCGAACCAGATTCCAGATCTGTTCTGCAGTGATCCAAGATTATGGACAGTCAGTGATCTGTAGGCAATCAATTTGATTTCTACAATCAGTAGTCAGCCATCCAACATGCAGCCAGCAACCAGCGATTCTGCACCAGAAAACCAGTGATCAATCTCAGTGATAGACACCAGCAGCAGATTTGATACCACCAGCAGCAATCCAGGTGCAGAGATCCGGATCCGTTGTCTTCCCAACACCGTCAACTCCGCATACAGCTTTGTCTCCTCCAATTAATCTTCTTGCAACCCTACAAACAATCTCTCTCTCTTACCGAAAAGCCTGCTCTGATACCATGTCAGAATTTGTGATACAAATTCTAGATGAAGATACTAGTCCTACTAGCACTCACACAAAACCAAGCATAGAGAGAATTCAGATCATAGGAGAATTGAGCAATGCTCTAGCATAATGGAATTGAATGGAATAATTGTGGGGCGCCAGCCTACTTAAATAGATTCTCTACTCAATGAGAAAAGCTAAGAGCCTAGAGTAAATAGCAAAAGAGCAAAAGCTAATTGCTATAATTACTACCTATATTGGGTAAAGTCCCAAGATGAATTTCTACGTACTAAATAGATCCTAATTTAGTTGTAGTGCACCCACCTACATGCATAAGCCTTAAAAAAACGAATTTATTATAAATAGAATGGCCCCTAAAAATAGCACGCAGGCATGGCCAACTATCATTAAGGGGCATCAAATAAACATTAATTCCTAACACTCCTCTCCTTGTATACCCCCAAGGTAGGAGTCTCCAAGCCTAGACATCCTAGATCACGACAAGTGGCAGCCATGTGGGTCCACAAGTCACCGGTCAAGTCAACAGGCCCAGTTGACGTTCAGTTTCAAGTTGGGTTTGGGAACCAAGGGTGTTGCTTAGCTTGTTTCTTTGTCATAGGTCCCTAATTCCTTGAGGAAGGTCTAGTTGATAGGCATTCTGATTGAGTTTCTTTACAATCCGGAAAGGCCCAGCATACGGAGCGGATAACTTAGGACATTTTCCAATCTTTAGTGCCTTAGAGTCTTTTGGGAATTTAAGATACACCTAAACTCATTCCGCATAGACCCTAGGTTGTCGCTTCTGATTAGCGTATAATTGGGCTCTATCCTTAGCCGTTTTTACGTTATCGCGAGCAACAAGCAACATTCCTTGCATATCATGCAGGAAATCCACTGTCACTTTAACCTTGAGACTTCTGAGGCCAACGGAGAGCTCTAGGCTGAAAACCGTACATCAGAGTGAATGCACTAAAACCCGTCGCAGAATGCTTTGTGCTGTTATACTCAAACTCAATCATTGGAAGGTACCTTTCCCAATCCGACTATCTCCTGGAAACATATGCGCAAAGCATATCTTCCATAGACTGGTTCGTCCTTTCAGTCTGAGCATCCGATTCAGGATGATCTATAGACCCTAGACTTAAGGTGGTCTTGTTAGAATTAATGGTTGATTAATTAATTGTAGAGGCCAGCCTGCGAGCTAGTTAAAAGGCCTATTTCTATTTTTAGTATAACTCAAAGTCAAAGTTTGACTAGGTACCTAAGATAGTACCAATTTTGCTAAAATAGTATAGAATACTATTTTATGATATGCTAACATAGATTGCTATTCTTGAGACTTAGTAATTAGCATAGCTGCTTTTACCAAATGGTATAGTAGGCAAATAGCTTTTGCCTTAAAAGCAAGTCCAGTCTCTATAAGAGCAGATGGGCGCCCTCCTTCAAGTTAAATCAATTCAGATCAATTCAGTTCATTGTTCTTGTGATGCCTCTTCTTCCTCTTGAGTTTGGTTATTTTGTGAGTACTAATGAGATTAGTCTACTCCGAGTTTGAGAATCACTGAGATTCTATCATAGTATCAGAGTTGCATTCAGCTTGCAAAGAATCCGGTGTTTCATAGCAGGTCAAAGCATATTGAAGTTCAGCAGCATTTCATACAAAAGAAGTTACCAAGATGGTATTGTGAGACTATACAAGATAGTCAGGCCTAAGGATGGATGGGATATTCTTAGGAATACATACGAAACATGAGTAAGTCTCAAGCATTGTTCTTGAATAATAAGCTTCATACCTTGAAAATGGAATCAGAAGAATCCATTACAGATTTTATTACCAGGGTGAAGGGTCTAAGAGATCAGTCTTGTACAAGCTGTTTTGAATAGCTTACCATTTCAATATCAAAACTTTGTTCTGACACTAAGTTTGAGGGAAAGATCGCCGACATTCGACGAGCTAAATGGATTGCTACTTCAAGAAGAATTACAAAGACAAAACTTGATGTCTAGGGAAGATTTCAAGGAGCTTGGTTTCTTCACCAAGAATCAAGGTAAGAAGGACAAAAAGAAAAAAGGATATTTGAGAAGCGGATGCAACGTGCACACCATGTTGGACCCAATTTTGGTCTAGTGATAACTCGTGGATCCAAGTAAAGTCTAATTATGTTAAGGGACCCTATCTTGACTGTTGGGAGTGCCCTATAATTAGTAGTGGGTTTGGAAGGTTCTAGAACTTAGAGGAGTCTAGGCCCTTGGAAGGCCTATTTATATGTACTCATTGTTCATTTGTAATTCATTCTGTTTCAAGCATTGCTACTACTTTCTCTCTCCTTGAGGGCGCCTAACCCTCTCCCTCTTCTTCTTGTATATGGAGATTGAATGTTAGAAGAATCTTGGCACTTTGATTTCCTACATCTTCTAGAAGAAAACACATTTGGATTCCTTGGCAAAGAGCTTTACCTGTCTAAGTAACTTAAAGACAGTCCTGAGATGCTCCTCATGCTCCTCCAAAGTCTTAAGTAAACTATGACGAACTTTCCTAGATATGGATGAAGAAGATCGTTTATCATCTGCTGGAAAGTCGTTGGAGCATTTGTCAAGCCAAATGGCAAAACCAAAAACTCATAATGGCCATACCTGGTCCTAAAACCTAGTTCTCTTTATTCGAATCTGATGATACCCTGATCTTAAATCGATCTTGGTGAAGTACCATGCACCATGTAATCGATCAATCAATTCATCCATTCGAGGTAAGCGTTAACGGCTTTTAATCGTTAATTTATTTTTAACTTTTTAAAGTCCACACACAGACGAGTACCTCCGTCTTTTTTATCAACTTAAATAACTGGAGCCCCCCAAGGGTACTTACTAGGCCTAACATGGCCCATCTTAAGGTAGTTTTGCAGTTGCCTATAAACTTCATCCTCTTAGGTAGTACTCATCCTGTAAGGATACAATGATATAGGCAAGCTACGAAGGACTTTAATTCCATGGTCGACTCCCTTAGAGGGAAGAAGACCTTCGAAAAGTTGTTTTAGAAAAACATCGTTAAATTCTTGTCTACATTTCCTAAAGGTTTCACCTTCCGAAGAATTTTCTTGCTTTATGTTGTTAGACAATAATGCTAATTGCATGTTATAACTTTGTAACTTGCATTCCTCGTGATAACTGAAATCCTTCAACCAACGCATCTATGAATTACAATCCACAATATCCATGCATTTAACTATTTCTAAAGCAGAAAGCATATAAGGAGAAGAAATATCCACATTTCCATTCAATTCAATAAGAGAGCCGTTATGCAAGAATTGTCAGAACTTGTGATACAAATTCTAGATGGAGTTACTAGTCCTACCATCACTCACACAAACCAAGCATAGAGATTATTAAAGAGAAGTCAGATTATAGGAGAATTGAGCAGAGCTCATCTTGTGGTTGGGCGCCAGCCTACATATATAGTTTTTCTAAACTACGTGAAAGGCTAAAAGCCTAAAGCAAATAGCAAAAGAGCATAAGCTAATTGCTAAAATCTACCTATATTGGGTAAAGACCCAAGGTAAATTTCTAAGTACTAAAATAGATCTTAATCTAGTATTAGTGTGCCCACCTACATGTATAAGCAATAAAAAAATGAATTTACTATAAATAGTAATGGCCCCTATAATACAACGCAGGCATGGCCAAACTATCATTAAGGGGTATCAAATAAACATTAATTCCTAACACTCCCCCTTAATGTTTACTTTGTTATCTATTACTCCTAGAAGTTCTCTAAACTTTTAAAATTTTTCTTTGCCAAGTCCTTTGGTAAATATATCTGCAACTTGCTCTTCTGTAGGGCAATAGATAGGTATTGGGTCCCTAACAATATGCCTCCACTTGACCTTTTAGATTTGGCCAATTAAAGTTCCATTTTATTAGGTCAAGCATTCTTTGTGAGCTAGGGTGCCCCAGCACATGGGGCCCCAATATTATCATTTTATAGCACATAAACTTTACCATTCTAGAAAAATAACCCATTCCTTATGGAATAGTCCCTTAATATCTTGTCCTGAGGAGAAATCTTGGAATCCTGCATTCCAAGGCTATCAATAGATCTAGAAGTACCTGCCAAGACATCTATCCAAATACGACCGAGGTACCTATCGGTCTTGCACAAATCTCTTAATGACAGATATAACTCAGATTAGATCTCAGAAAAGCTTAACTGATTCACCTCTCCAATCCATCATAAGGCATTGGTTAATAAATTAATTGTAGAGGCCAGCCTGCGAGCTAAAAGGCCTATTTCTATTTTTAGTATAAGTCAAAGTCTAAGTTTGGTTAGGTACCTAAGTTAGTACCAATTTTGCTAGGATAGTATAAAATACTATTTTATAATTATGCTAACATAGATTGCTATTTTAGAGACTTAGTAATTAGCATAATTGCTTTTACCAAACAGTGTTGTAGGCAAATAGCTTTTGCCTTAAAGCAAGTCCAATCTCTATAAGAGCAGATGGGCGCCCTCCTTCATAATCAATTCAATTCAGATCATCTCAGTTCATTGTTATTGTGCTTCATCTTCTTCCTCTTGAGTTTGGTTATTTTGTGAGTACTAATAAGATTAGTCTACTCCAAGTTTGAGAATCACTCAGATTCTATCATGGTATCAAAGCAGGATTCCTAAGATCGGAATCTACGGAAGAAGTTATTGGTGCAGGTCATATCTGGTGAAAGTCACAACTGGAGCAGGCTTTACCTGAGGAAGGCAGATCTGTTGCGGGTTTTTCTGCGGGCGGCAGTTCTTGAACAGGTAGCTTCTGAGGGCGCAGAATCTGAACAGGTGGCTTCTGAAGGCGGCAGTACCTGGACAAGTAGTTTCCAAGGCAGTGCAGGCAATAATTGAGCAGGTCCTACGGCGGGGTGGAACATGAATCGTTCGGTCTCTTGTGTTTAACCGGCACCTGGAGGTTTGCAGTAAGTAGGGTTTGTAACATATGGTATCAGAGGGCTGCATGCTGAAAGCAGGTGTTGATCCATAGTAGCTTTCTTGTAAGTTTCGGTGCCTTTGACGGATTTTAAAATGGGCTTACAATCCATTTTTATGCACTTTTGGGTGTTCTTCTTTCCGCTGTGTTTTACGTAAAATTGAAGAAAAAGTTTTAAAAAAAAAACAATTGGGGGCCCAAAAAGGACCTGCCACGTGGCACTGTCCAAGAAAGGACAGGTGGCAGCCTTTTCTACAGTTAATTCGCTCAGATTCAAGCACAAATCTGTTGCGATGGGCCCTCCTCAGCGTAAAAGAATTTCAAGTTCTTCATCGCTGTTTGACCAGCGATGGTCCTCTGAAAATTGTTAAGAAAACTGCCACATGGCACTGTCTAGGCCCGGACAGGTGTCAAACGGCAGCGTTTCTCAGTTCCGCTCCTTTGATCCTTTGCTGGTAAAATCGGGACCCTCCCTATATAAACAAAATGTTTTTTCCAGATCTGTCCCTGTTTTCCAGCGATGGACAGTCTGGGAAAAATCAAGAAAAAGAGAAGGGGGGGGTGTGGGCCACCTGGCAGGTTGCCAGGACATGGCCAGAAGGCTGAGGTGGAGGTTAGGTGGCAAAGCAAGGCCACTTGGCAGGCAGTAGGATAGCATGGAGAGGGAGGCATACCTCTCCTATGCATCTGTTTTTTGTGAAAAGAGGTGGAGGTGGTGGTGCATCCTTCTCTTTGCTCTCTCTTTTCCCTCTTGCCAGCCATGGACAATATCATTTGGTTTGTAAAGAGACAGCAAGAGTAGTTTTGTATCTACCTTCCTTGAGTAGCTTTTGATTCTCTTCTATCATCTCTTCTTAATTCACCTCTCTTCTTGTAAAAATGGAGCCTACTCCTACCACACAGCCTATGTCCCCTGCTAGGAGGTTACTGCATCTACCTCTACCTTAGATCCTGATGCCTTGTTGCTTGCAATTAGGAATCTACAGCAACAGATTGTTGATATGCAATCTAAACACAGTCGGGATCAGCAGTAACTAAAGGAATTAGTGCACCGAACCTTGTTCACTCCTGAAGTTTTTGCTGAGGAAAAGAAGGATAGAACCCCGGAGGCGGTCTTGCAATGGCTGGATCAATGGCATTCACACTTTTCCATGCACGATTCATCCGAGGACGGCCTTCAAGGCGGCCTTCTTTCCTATTCTTGATGATTTTAAATTATACAGTCACTATGCAACGATCCATATGGGGAGCCGGCCCTTGGATCAGTACTTACAAGACTTTCAGGAAGTCTATTCTCGTTTTGCAACTAGAATAGATCAAAGTTGCATTTTATACTTGGGTTGCCAAGAGACTACCAGCTAGAGGTTAGGAGGAACCAGCCTCTTATCCTCGAGGATGTTGTTCACTTCGCCAGAATCTACGATGATACTCGTATGATGGCTAAGCCTAAGACTGGTGTCTTGCCCAACGTAAAGGGTAAGAAGCCTTTTTTTCCAAAGAAATCGAAAGGTAAGGCAAAGGATGGGTCTTCGGGTTCAGGTAAGTCAAAGAAAAGATCTACCTTGGACCAAGAGACCTTTATGAAAGCCAAAAGCGACAATCTATGCTTCAACTGCATGGAACCAGGTCATGTCGCGAAGGAATGTCCAAAGAAACGGAAAGCTAAAGGGGCATCTTTTAAGACGCCAGGTAACTCTAGCGTATCTAGTGTAGATCTTTCCTTTGCTAGTAATTCTATGTGTGAACATTGTTGTTTTAACACGGCTGTTTTTGGCCCTCATGACCTCATTTGTATGAAGGGAATTTGGGTGGCCAAGCCGTAACAGTTTTATTTGACGATGGTTTCACACATAATTTTATTAACGCTAATTTGTTGCAAAAGCTAAAGCTGGAAACAAGGCAAAGTGACCACCGATACACAGTAAAGCTGGCAACAGGAGCAGAAAGCCAAGTATGGGACCGGATAGTCCCACGTCTACCGATTGAGATTCAAGCCTATAAAGATAATTTAGACTTTCACATCATGAATCTAGATAGGGTAGATGTCATACTTGGAAAGGAGTGGTTCTATGAAAGGAACGAGTCTATGAAGAAAAAATATGTAACACACAGTTTGTCGTTCTTGCATAACGGCTCACTCATAGAATTGAAGTGAAATGTTGAAATTTCTACTCTGTATATGCTTTCTGCTTTGGAAACTGTCAAATGTATGGATTTTGTTGATTGCAGTTCTTATTTATGTTGGCTAAAAGATTTTACTTACCACGAAGAACATAGTTTGCAATTCTACAATCTCCAAATGGAACTAATGTCTAATAACCTAAAGCAAGAAAACTCACCAGAAGGTGAAATTTTTAGGAAACTTAGGCAAGAATTTAACGATGTGTTTCCTGAGCAGCTTCCTAAGGGTCTTCCCCCCTATAGGAGTGTTGACCATGGTATTAAATTGATTCCTGGTAGTTCACCTATATCACTGTATCCATATAGGATAACTACCACTAAAGAGGATGAGGTTTATAGGCAACTGCAAAATCACCTTAAGATGGGCCATGTTAGGCCTAGTAAATCTCCTTGGGGGGCACCTGTGCTCCTTGTTGATAAAAAAGATGGAGGCACTCATCTTTGTGTGGACTTTAAAAAGTTGAATAAGTTAACGATTGAAAACCGTTACCCTTTGTCGCGAATGGATGAGCTGGTTGATCGATTGCATGGTGCAAAGTACTTCACCAAAATAGATTTGAGATCAGGGTATCATCATATTCGCATAAAAACAGAGGATGTTGAAAAAACCGGGTTTAGAACTAGGTACGGCCATTATAAGTTTCTGGTTTTACCATTTGGCTTGACAAATGCTCCAGCGACTTTCCAGCAGAAGATGAACGATCTTCTTCGTCCATATCTAGGAAAGTTCGTAATAGTCTACTTGGATGATATTCTCATCTATAGTACGACCTTGGAGGAGCATGAGGACCATCTCAGGACTGTCTTAAAGTTACTTAGACAGGAAAAGCTTTTTGCCAAGGAGTCCAAATGTGTGTTCTTCCAGAAGAGGTTGTTCTATCTTGGTCACATTATTTCGGACCGTGGGTTGGGAATTGACCCAAATAAAGCACGGCAAGTACGTGAATGGCCTATCCCTAAAACCATCCGGGAGGTTAAGTCCTTTTTGGGCTTTATGGGGTTTTTCATAGATTCATCTTACCTGCTGACCATCTACTGTCTCCTCATAGGTGTTGAACCAATGTCTATGAGGTGTCATGTGCTTTGAGGCTCCAGAATCAATGTACCATCCACCAAACATGGACTCAAATAATAGGGCTGTGGTGAATAGATCAAGCCTACCAGATTGCTCTTCTCTTGCAACTTTGTCAACAATCACTTTGCCTCTTCTTGCATTCAAAAGCGAAATGCCCATACTTGCCACAATAGTTGCAATTGCCCTTCCTCTTGGGTGTAGATGAGGAATTGGTGCTTGACTCCTCTCCAACCTGTACACCTGCTGCTCCAAGCTTTGCTTTGAGTTCTTCCCTTTGCCTTTGCCTTCCTTCTGAAAGTTCTACTTCTTCTTAGAAGCAAATGCATGTTCTGGATTATCTTCCCTTTCAGAAAGATTCTTCCTTCTGATCTCCTCCTGTAAAAGAAGACCACATAACTCCCCAAGGGCTGGGAGTTTCTCCCTAGCAGAAAAGGACATCACATAGTCTTGATAGATGAATGACAAGCTATTCAAGACTATGGGGACAATACTCCTGTCACTTACTATCTCTCCAACTGAAGCAAGCTAATCCATTAGGTCCTTGACCTTCGTGATATGATCACCAATTGTTGCACCTACTTCCATCTTGAGAGTATGTAACCAGTTTTGCAAATACACAAGCTTGGCTAAATCCACTGTTTCAAACATAGACTTCAGAATAGTCCAAGCATCCACTGCATCCCTTGCATTGCAAATGTTATGTATAATTTGACAGAAAGATTGATCATCCTATGAGCTTTTTGTCTCCTATTCATGTAGTCCTTCAATTCAGGATCAGCTGTTGGTATAGGCTCTCTACCTGCCATCAACTCCCAGCAATTCCTGTCCATCAAGATATTAGCCATCTTGAACTTCCACACTCTGTAGTTTGTGCCATCAAATTTGCTAGATTCACCCAGCAAACTCTCCCCAACACTAGCCATGCTATAACCTGTGCTCAAACAGAAGCTCAACCTGAAAAAGATCAGAAAAGAAACAACTTCCAGCAACTAGAGTTTGACCCAAACTAGGGTATGTAGCCACTTCAAGGCAACCCTTCAGCTCCTGCTTTTGTCTTTGCCACTTGGTATGGCCTCACTAGCACAAGCACTAGGCCCCACTGGAACAGAAACCAAAAGCCCCTACAGAAAGTGCGCCCTACTTTTGTGTAAGCTCCTCCAAAAAGACTCCCCAAAACTTAGCCAGATTTAGAAAGTTTTTGGATCATCCCACTCTCCTTGCCAATAGCTCTCCAACAGTGCAAGACTCAACGTGATCTGACTCCTGTTGATCAAAAGCGCCCTCTTTCAAGATTGAGGTGCTTGTAGAAGATGAGAATCTTCTCAAGAATCTGAGCACTGAAGTTTCTCTCACTCCAGACTCACAGGCTAGACAACCTGCTCTGATACCATGATGATTTGCAAGACCCAGCTATGGAGTATCTTAACTTCAATACTAGATCAACTATGAAAGCTTGAGAAACTTGGCTATGGAAAACATCACACACAAGGAGAATTACATAAGCACCTCACAACACCAAAAGTTAGAAGAAGAAATGGATTGCTAGAGAGAGAGAGGAGGGCGTGGGTCCTCCAAATCCCTTGTGAGGCAAGCACTTCATTTACATGCATAGAAGGTCTAGGTGTCAACAATAGGAGTGAGCTACTTGGCCAAGTGGGCCACTTGCACTAATTTACTCAACTTACAAAAGGGGGGTCTCATCTCCTCCTATAAAAGAAGACCGCATAACTCCCCAAAGGTTGGGAGTTTCTCCCTAGCAGAAAGGGACATCACATAATCTTGATAGTTGAATGACAAGCTACTCAAGACTATGGGGACAATACTCCTGTCACTTACTGTCTCTCCAACTGAAGCAAGCTGGTCCATAAGGTCCTTGACCTTTGTGATGTGATCACCAATTGTTGCACCTACTTCCATCTTGAGAGTATGTAACCTGTTTTGCAAATACACAAGCTTGGCTGAATCCACTGTTTCAAACATGGATTTCAGAATAGTCCAAGCCTCCACTGCATCCTTTGCATTGCAAATGTGAGGAATAATGTTGTTCTTGACAGAAAGATTGATCATCCTATGAGCTTTATGTCTCCTGTTTATGTAGTCCTTCAATTCAGGTTCAGATGTTGGTACAAGCTCTCTACCTGCCATTAACTCCCAACAATTCCTGTCCATCAAGATGTTAGCCATCTTGAGCTGCCACACTCTGTAATTTGTGCCATCAAGTTTGCTAGATTCACCCAGCAAACTCTCCCCAAGACTAGCCATGCTATAATTTGTGCTCAAACAGAAGCTCAACCTGAAAAAGATCAAAAAAGAAACAACTTTCAGCAACTAGGGTTTTTGACCCCAAACTAGGGTATGTAGCCACTTCAAGGCAACCCTTCAGCTCCTGCTTTTGACTTTGCCACTTGGTATGGCCTTACTAGCACAAGCACTAGGGCCCACTGGTTCAGTAACCAAAAGCCCCTACAAAAAGTGCGCCCTACTTTTGTGTAAGCTCCTCCAAAAAGACTTCCCAAAACTCAGCCGAAATTAGAAAGTCTTTGGATCATCCCACTCTCCTTGCCAATAGCTCTCCAACAGTGCAAGACTCAAAAGCTCACTTTTTCAAGATTAAGGTGCTTGTAGAAGATGGAAATCTTCTCAAGAATCTGAGCACTGAAGTTTCTCTCACTCACAGACTCACAGACTAGACAACCTGCTTTGATACCATGATAAATTGCAAGACCCAGCTATGGAGTATCTTAACTTCAATTGCAGAGAGGAGGGCATGGGTCCTCCAAATCCCGTGTGGCAAGCACCTCAATTACATACATGGAAAGTCTAGGTGTCAACCATCGGAGTGAGCTACTTGGCCAAGTGGGCCACTTGCACTAATTTACTCAACTTACAAAAGGGGGGTCTCATATATTTAATTAATAACATGCCCCATAAGTTGTGTACAACTTAATCAGTGCTTAGCCAAAAGGGGTAAAATAGGCATTACTCTTCAACAGGGAGGGGGGCGGGGGGGTGTTGTTGGTAATGATCAGCAAATCAACAATTTTCGGGAGTGCATTGAAAGCGAAACATAATTTGCGATAACATAATATATAAGGGAAAGTAAGTCTTGTATATCACTAACTATTGGCTAGTGTCTGTCCTAATGAAATCGGGCTCTAACTAGAGGTTAGGCTTGAAGACCTATCAGTTAGCAGACAACACAACTTTACACATGGGAGCAACTGCACAACATTAGCCCTAGGTTGTGGCCATAGTTCAAAGACGTGTTTCTATGCTCATTAAATGTTTTTTTGAGCACATTTGTTTAAGTTTTTTAAATGGCTGGCCCAATTTCTCTCTTGCGGGTATTTTTTGGGACTCCAATTCAATTTTCAAGTGCTATGAAATTACAATCCATAGACATGTATTATAACATTTGAATCACACTTTTCCAGCCTAGTACAGCCTATTAATGTCTTGCAACTAGTCTAATTCTCAACTTCACATCTTCTTGGACTGTTTATTTTCAATAATACAATTGAAACTTGAGTCGCTCATAGACTGATGGTTACAAACTTGTAAGTAAACCTCGCATGCTTCAACTTTATTAGGTTTCAAGCATGTTTGACCTTGAATGAAGTTGTGAAAAAATGTTTGATTATCTTTTAGGTTATCATTTTTGCAACAAAATTTACTACACTCTTTGGGTCAACATTTATGTGAGTAGGCAAATCAAGACAAAATTTAAAAAGGTTAACAAACAATTTGCACTTGTCATTTTGTCATTTGTTAACATTTGTTTGCAACTATGGTTGTGGCTATGTAAGTGAGTGATTGGGCATGACATGAGACTTTCAGATCAGTGGTAGCCTAAGCTAATGAGAGCTATTGATCAATCTTCCAAACAAGACAAACGTAACTCCTCTGTAAGGTGGACTATTGCAGTATGGGGCGCCAAGGCTATCGATAATTTTGGTGAAATGTCCTCAGCTTTTGGGTAGACACGGTTATCAGTGGTAGCCTGAACTAATGGGAACTATCAATCGATCTTCTAGACTAGACAAAGGTATCTCCTCTATGAGGTGGACTATGGTGGTATGGACTGCCAAGGCTATCGGTAATTTTGGTGGAGTGTCCTAAGCTCTTGGGTGAACACACTTAAGTCTTCAATGCTCGTGAAAGAGATTGACATCTAATATTCAAGCAAATTTTGGTTAATAGGATGTATGCATGTGTGACCATGGGAGGACTTCACATGTCCCTACTACATGACTTACTAGTGTATAAGTGGACCCAATATGATTAATTAGCTATTTTAATTACATAAATCAATATTGCCCCCATAGAGCAACGGCGTAAATTATAACCCCTAACCACATGTCCGTAACTATGCCTAAGGCTCCAACACAAACATCATCTTTTCTACATAGATCCAAGAGTTACAGTAATAATTTGTGCCAAAAACTTGTATTTTTTCTTTATACGCATACTAATGTGCATCAAAAGTTGTTTCCACTGGAGGGATTAACTCGATTTGTTTGACGTAAAAACCCTTGCAGGCCCCTTCATGTTTTGTAGTATTATTTCACTTGGCTTTGAAGTTTGCTCAATACAATGCTGCCACTGAGAACATCTGTTTTCTTAAAAAAGCCATGCATGACAACAATATTATTGATAGGTTTTAGGTGGATGGAGAAATTAGAGCTTATAACACGTTGTTGTTTTCTCCTTTTTATCCAAATCCAGCCGCCCCTTCTTTATGAAGTAAGGCACCTCTATATTGCAAGAACGGTTGTCCTCTTTTCAAATAGCAAGTTCTGCAATACTTTGCATTGACTAATAAAAAAAAAAAGATTCAACCACATTCAATCTTGCAAAATTGTCTTGTGAAAGTTTGACTTACCCTCGCCACACCGAACTTCCAAAATCTTCAAGTGACTGTCCTACAGCCTCTAGAGATTCCTGCATCAAAGAGCGCATCATCAACTCAACCACCTATCGACTTCAGCTATTATTTTATGCACACATGAATCGCATGGAATAAATTGAGAAAGAATATAGATTAGCACTTCTTGTTCTTCAATTGGCTGTGTAAACAGGAGGTATGGGCTATGCCATCCCCACGTTTAGCTTCCAAAGCCCATTAAATTATGAAATTTTCATAAGAAGAAAAGCCCACATGAGCAATCTCATGACCATGCGAACCCTGCCTTTAGCTCACAAAGCCCATGAAATCAGGAAAACTCAAAAGGCCACGTGAGCAAGCTCACCACTATGTAAAACCACAAGTTTACCTCAAAAAGCCCATAAAAATTAAGAAAACTTTAGCGAGAAGAGAAGCCCACATGAGCTATTTTGCAGTTACGCAAACCCCAACTTAGTTCACAAAGCTCGTGAAACTATGAACCTTTTAGTAACAAGAAAAAATCACAACTGACCTTCAGCTCACAAAGCCCATAAAATTATGAAAACTTTGATTAGAAGAAACACCCACACACCATGCAAATCCCACGTTAAGCTCAAAAGCCTGTGAAATTGTGAGCACTTTTGTTAAGAAAAGGAACCAACCTGAGCCACCTCACCACTGTGCAAACCCATCTTTAGCACACAAAGCCCATGAAAGACGAAAACTTTAGTGGACAGAGAAGCTTTGAACTCACAAAGCCCATGAAATTATCGGAATTTTAGTAGGAACAACCCAAATGAACGATCTCGCAACTATCATGACCCCACCTTCAGCTTCCAAAGCCCATGAAAGTTATGAAAACTTTAGTTAGAAGACCCACATGAACAATCTCACAACAATGCAAACCTCACCTGAAGTTAAAAAGTCGATGAAATTATGAAATCTTTTGTTAGGAGAAAAACCCATGTAAGCAATCACAACTATACAAACCCCACCCTCATCTCTGTGAAAAACTTTAATAAGAAAAACTTGCATAAGCAATCTCACAACCATGCAAACCATGCCTGTGGCTTAAAACGCCCATGAATTAATCAAACCCTGAGTAAGGAGTGAAACTCACATCTTCCCCCTATCATACAATTTTACAAAAGATAGTGAGTTGGGGTAAACATTTACTTGTGCAACCACAGCACTTGTCTCAAGCGACTGTGGAAGAACCTTGACAGCGCGTGCAGTCACTTCAGCAGCTGCTGCAGTTTCCTTCTTCAATCCAAGACCAAATTCTTGAAGATCTTTTTGGTATGCTTGCAATACCTCTTCCGACTATTCCCACAGACAACAAGATTATTTCTTAGCATGCTTATACACATTATGAACATCATAACAATGCTTCATATTATCTTGCCAGTAAGTAGGAACACAAAATCACCTTTGTTGCAAGAGATTTAACAAAGCTCCCAAAACTCCAGCCACTAGCCATCCAATGATTCGAGGATGTCAGTTTCCAACTCTCTTTTCCATATTTTATGACTTATTGAGGAGGTAGATGAGACTAAAGCCAGATTCAATCAACCATCAAGCTAATCAAGTTATATTTTTGTTGCCTTCTATTTTTTTTATTCTATTCTTTTAAATCTCACTTCAAAAACTTTGCTAAAGTTGCTCGTTACGTGAATCAAAATCCCAATCAATTACCTTTGTTTCGATGAAGTGCTTGCTCCGCTAGATGTAGAGGGTTCCTGCAATTCGTATGCTATGTTACCTTCAAGCAACTAGCATGGAAGAGTTTTTTTTTCTAATTGGTTAAAAGCATGAACCGCAAAACTTAGGGGTGTAGAAACAAGATTGGTATTCAGATCAACAATAAGTATTTCAATCTCAATTTAAGATAGCATCAAAATCTCAATTTAAGATAGCATCAAAATTGATTAAACTACTTTAAAAAATGCAAAGAATCTCTAAAATAATGCTACCCATTTGAACAATATCTGTAGTAATGGGTGGACTCATACTAGACGAGTTCAATTCAGAAGGCACTTGATCATACAATCTACATGTATAATTTTTGGTTGCCAAAATAATTGCAAAGATTCATCAGGTATGAGGTCTATATATCGATGATCAATGTTACTTCTCGGGTAGTACTTGACATAAAGCCTTCAACCTGCTTCTAATTAGCTTCACTATTTTGTGGGTCCATGTATCTAATTTGACGTTCCCTTGACATGTTTTCCTTTCCAAATAATATTAAAATGGCCTTAAATCATTATCATATGACAACATTCAACTAGGACTTCACCTTATAAGCACCTTTTTTTGTTCAACTATACAATTAAGTCTTCATGTAACGGGCCTCTTACATTGTTAAGTTAAATGACGCTCTCTCTCCTTCTCATGCAAGCTAGGATGACTAAGGTGTTAGAACAAAGGAGGCATGCAATCCTCAACCTTAGAGTCACCCACAAGGTCTAAAACTTCACCATCCATAGTGAGGACCAAAAGTTATTGTTACACTCCCAAACCATAAGCTCGTCTAAACACCAAAAGCTGTAGTGTAGAATGAATCTCCTCCCATCCTTAGGTAACCCTTATAGTTCCTACCTGCCATTCCAATTCCAAGGCATGTGACATCCATGCATGGCTGGCCAGGCCCCCTGGATCCATAAGTGCGCGAACTGCTGAATACCACCCACTGGAGCCTACCGGTTACCACCTCTGTGCATTGTCGTGCCATGTAGCTGAACGACTGCCCACTCCAGTAAACTGCTTGATGGATTTCAGCAATGCTTCAATCCCTACTCTAATCCAAATCCATTCAGTTTGCCGATGCTCTATTCTCCAAGAGAGATTCGAAGAAACAACACAAGAAGAAGGCAGTTAAAATCGATCCAGTTCAAAATCAATCACAGAAATCGACCCAGAATCGAAATCAACAACCTGCTCAAAAACAAAAGGACTAATCACAAAATCCAGGACTGTAGAATTTTGAAATTCAACAACAATAAAAAGTAGCAGTTGGACCAACAAGCAAATGCAGTGGCTGAAACATCTCAAAATCCTGATCATGAAGATGAGCAGAATGCATTCATGGTGAACCATCAAAATTCTTATCAAGATGAAGAATGGTTCCTCAATTCTGGAGTAACCCAGCATATGACAAGCCATCAAGAATGGTTTCAAGATTATTCAGCCTACAATACTAAAAGGTTTGTTCACCTTGGTGACAATAGTTCACATATGATTGAAGGTGAAGGTACTCTTAGGCTGCATTTTTAGAATGGTGAATCCAAACTCATCTCAAAAGTTTTGTATGTTCCAGCTCTTACATCAAACTTGATGTTTGTCAGTAGGATCACTGATTTAGGACATAGAGTAGAGCTTGGATCAGACCATTGCAAATTCTCGATTCAATGACAAATCATGCTTTGAACAGTTCAGTCCTGATTAATAAAGAGTTGATTCAATCATGCATCTATTGCAAATATGTCTAAGCATTCTTTAGTTCTTGATCTTGTTATCGAAATAGGAATTTCAACCCTTCAGTCTGCCAAAGCTGTATAGTAAGAAAGCACACTAGAACACCTTTCAAATCAAATCAAAAACATGTTTCTAGCAATCTTTAGACATCATTCATTCCGATACATGTGGCCCAATGCAAATACCATCTCCATTTGGTGCTAAATTCTTTATTACATTTATTGATGATTTTCAAGAAGGACTATTGTATAATTTATGAGCATAAATCTGAAGCCTTCCATTTGACCCAGTATCGAAATTTACAGCAAGAAGCACTTCCCAAAAGGTATACCAAAACTCGAATTCAACCTGTCAAATTTATTGATGACTAAGAATAACACATGGACTGTCACTAAGTTGCCTGCAGACAGAAAGGTAATTGATTGCAAATGGATTTTTAAAATCAAGTACAAGGCCGATGGGAGCATTGACAGAAGGAAGGCTCGACTGGTTGCAAGGGGGTTTTCACAAATTCCCAACATTGATTACTTTTAGACTTTCAGCCTGTTGTGAAGCACTCCTCAATAAAAGTATTACTCTCATTTGTTGCTGCAGGCAACCTTGAGGTACATCAATTAGATGTACAAACAACATTTCTTAATGGAGTCATTGAAGAGGACATTTATATGATCCAACCATAAGGTTATGTAACCAATGGCAAGGAGGATCAAGTAAGCAAACTCCATAAGGCATTGTATGGCTTGAAGCAATCTTCAAGATTATGGTTCCACAGAGTTAACTCATCCCTTATTCAGCAAGGATTTCGACCCAGCTCTGCAGAATGCACTGTATATTTCAAGACCATTCAAGAGTCATTTATAATCAGCTCACTTTATGTGGATGATACTCTATTGTTCAGCAATAGTATCAATTTAATAAAGGATGTCAAGGAAATGCTATCTCGAGAATTTCAAATGACAGACCTGGGAGAAGTCGTCTATTGTCTTGGAATTCAGATCCACAGAGACAGGAAAAGGAAGCTCCTCCACATTACTCAACAAAGGTATATTTTTAATATGCTTTCAGGATTTCAACTCATGAATTGCAAGCTCGTATATTTTCCCATGGATCCAGGTCTAAAGTTATCCAAAGAGCAATGACCTCAAACCAAAGAGAAGAGCTTTAAATTGAACTCTAGGCAATGCCTTAGTGAACACATCTGCAATATTATCCTCCGTGGGACAATATTCAAGCGTGATGTCGCCATTATGAAGCTTCTCCCGAACAAAGTGATAGTGGATCTCGATATGCTTTGTTCTTGCATGAACTACTGGATTTCGTGCAATGGCAATTGCACTTTGACTATCCGTAAATAGGAGAATAGCTGAGGGCTGGCCATGCTTCATATCAACAAGTAATTGTCTCAGCCATATACACTCCATAGTGGCTGAAAACGTTGCTCTATATTTTGCTTCACTTGAGGATGTAGGTACTGCCGCCCTCAGGTACACCTGCTCAGGTATTGCCGCCCTCAGAAGAACATGCACCAGCTGTATCTTGCACCATATCTGCGGCCCTCAGATATGATCCCCTCATGGGTTGGACTAGCAGGCAAGGAAGAACGAGAATTTACAGGAGAAGGAATGTTTAAACAATCATCTAAATTTTCCATGCTTCCTAAAGAAGAATAAAAGCACAAAAGAAAGAGAATAGGAAAAGCTCGAAAACACACACACATATATCATAGAAAATCGCAAAAAAATAATAATTTCGCAATTCGTTGCAGCAAATTGCGATTCGCAAGCTAAAGGTACAATTGTAGTAGGTCACGCTCCTGTGAGGAGGCTTCCTGCCAAATCTGAGGCAATATGAAGCAAAAAAGTTGGTGAAGTTTTGACTTATGGGCAAAATCTGAGATTTCTAAGGAATTTTTCGTAGTTCAGCCCTTGGCTAGAAACGATCTAGAATTAGAATAGGCTTCCTAAAATCTGAACGGAGTCCGCCAAGTATAGAAGAAATTATGACAATTTTTTCTTAGAAATTTGCAAAATGTGAAAGCTGAAAATTTGCAACCACATTCTGAAGTTGCGTTTGCTTGATATACACCCAATTTCCTGCTTGTGGAAGAGTAATTCCCTTTTAATAGAACTCTCCTCCAATCTCCCTGCCACAAATCCCACAAGGCCAAAACTTGCCGATTTTTGGCACTTTCTCTCTCTAGAACAAGTTCTCCCTAAGCTCTGATAATAATTGTTACACTCCTTAACCGTAAGCTTGTCAAAACACCAAAAGCTGTAGTATACACTGTAGAATGAATCTCCTCCATCGTTAGGTGACCCTTATAGCTCTTGCTTGCCATTCCACTTCCAGGGCATGTGGCATCTACGCATGGCTAGCCAAGCCCCCTCGATCCATAAGTGCCCGAACTGCCGAATAGCACCCACTGGAACCTACTACCTACCACCCGTGGCCAGTCATGCCAAGTAGCAAAACAACTGCTTACCACCCATGCCCCGTCATGCCAAGTAGCGGAATAACTGCCCACTCCGGTTAACTGCTGACTTACCCTAGTCCCGGCCCGTAAAACTTGGACGGTCAAGTGTCACTGGGAGTTGGAAGGTCAACAAAAAAGGGAACCAATAATCACCCACCTTTATTGAACATTGTCTAATAGGGCACCTAACAAAGGGTAAGGCCATGTCCAACAAAGTAAGCTACTTAGTACTTAGGCCTCTTAGGCACCTAATTTCACATGGTACAATTGAAGTAAACAAAATAGGAATAGGCCACATTAGCCTTACCTGATGGTTGTTGCCACACAATCCAATTGTACTCTGATATGCTCTAATGTGATGCGGCTCGACATGGATAAAGAACAATATTCCAACAAACTGAACAAAGAGCTATAAGAGAACGTACCAAGAGATATCATGAACCAAATAGCTAGAGTGAATAATTGATCTAAATGAGAGCCATCATGTCATATCATGAGACGAACGTTTGAAGAAGGCTATGATGGTGAACGATGTGGGTGCCATAGGTCGTGGAGGATGTGTGTGAGTCCATGAAGCCCGTCGTATAGCCCTTGGTGCTCTAGGTCTCAATAATTACAACATTGTCTCTGGTTCGGATGTCTAGAAGGGATAGTCACCTCACTCTTGACTCTGCCTCTATGTTGGCAAGAGGAAGGAAGTAATACAAATCTGAATAGTACTCATATTGGGCTCGGTATTACAACATGTCACTATGTCACTCCTCAAACAGAACATCTCTTGTACCATCAATGTTACGCATCTTTGATCAACATAGAATGCCAATGAGCAAAGTGTAACCAGCATATGGAAGCGATTCCATTGGAGGGTTGATGCTTTGTATGTTTTGTATGAGAATCAATCAACATAAGCTCCGTAATGGAAGCGTTTCCAAATTGCCCTGAAAACTAGGACAGCGCTTCAATTACAGGTTTGATTTGTGTTAGTTCAGCGCTTCTATAGAGCTGACACAGAGAAATTGGAAGCACTGCCAATAAAGGGTAAATTGGGGTTATAAAGTATAGATCTAATATTGCACTTTGGTTGACTCTGTTACAAAGCATTATAAGCTTTTTATCTTCTAATAGCGGTGCTTCCATAGAAAGTAATACTGCACTCTGGAACCGCTGCCATTAGAGAATTGATTTGGATTATAATGCGTAAAACACACATTTCTTTTCTAATGAAAGCACTGAATTTGATAAAGTAGTAAGCTTACCATGATGAGATCCTGCATGCGGCCTCCACACAAGCACCACCTCTGCTATGCACTTCGCGATGCCCACCAGCAATCAGTTGGATTTTATCTGGAGAATTTGAACCTTGTGCCCTAACCCTAAAGCAGAGGAAACAACGTATCATAAGATACTGCACTGAACGAGGGAATCGCACAAAAATTACAAAGCATGGTCACAAATTAGCAGAACGACACTCATAAGATCATCATCATTATCACCATCAACAAAAAAAGTTATTAAATTAAGCATTTGCACAAATCCATGCCATGCTCACATCAGATCTGCAAACACAATACTTACAAAAGCTTCAAGAAAACTTCACAAAACCGAGGTCTTCAAAAGACTTTCCCTCCACCCACAATACAATCTGCCTCCCTCGCTCCCGATTAACTGAGTGACAACAACTAATCTGCAACCAAAGATGATCTTTCAGCACTCACCCGTGATCTTTAGAAAGCAGCCATGGATGCACAACAAAAACAAAACAAAACCAAAAAGCTTACACCAACCCAACCGGTCCACAGGGAGAGCGACGGGCCCTCTCACGATCACTCTCTCTCTCTCTCTCTCTCTCGCTTTGCGTCTGTGTCTCTCTCTCTCTCTCTCTCTCTCTCTCTCCTTCTCTCTCTCTCTCTCTCACGATCACTCTCTCTCGCTTTGCGTCTGTGTGTGTGTGTGTGTCTCTCTCTCTCTCTCTCTCTCTCTCTCTCTCTCTCACCTTGCTTTTATTATGGATATCTATCTTATGATCCCTAAACCCTAAAATTAAAACCCTAACCCTAATCCTAACTTTAAAGGAGTTTGCCTAACCCTAACTTTATAACACATCATTGAACTATAACTACGTAACAAATAAACTATAACTCATCTATCATTAACTTTCCATTACAACACACATTAATTGTAGCAGTATTGCAAAAATCAGCTCATTTTAACAAAATTTCACATAATTTGAGCATAAAACAACATTTCCAAGATCCACAATTGTTGACATTCTACAACAAATCCCATAGTCATATTATCCAAAATTTCGTAACAAAATATTCTCCACCAACAAGTTTTTTTTTTCCATGACAACCTATATTCTTCCGCAACTAAAAAGAAGACATTGTGCCGCACTTAAAAAGAAGATCCTTCAAATTGTTTCGAACTCACAGTCACTAAGTTCTACATGTCCATAATCATTTTTGTTTGATTCATTGGCATGTGCATGGCATCGTTCATGTTCACCGCTTGTTGCATTAGACATAACGTAGTCGCCTTCCTTATCTCAATTTCTTAATTCATTGTATGTTCAAGCAAGCTATCTAACTTTGGCGCAGATTGCTTGAAATTTCGGAAATCTATTTTCTTTCAAAAGAAAGTTAACATTACAGCCAATGTTACCACCATTGGCATCCTCATAGTTGTCCGCTCTAGTAATCTTCATTTCTTTCCTTTGGCATGGAGTCACCCACATTGCTCTTGGATAATATTTTCCAGTCCTTAACATTGCATATTATTCAGCATAGATTTCGTGTGGAAGAGTGAAAATATGTACTCTCTCAAAACAAGTTAGCTAGAGTCAACATGACTTGATTCTTCACCTCTAACGCTCCATATTTAATGTCCTCATCCCTTCTCTTATTTATGTCATCCTCACTAACACCATGGATCACGCATTGGGAGTGCTCTTTACTCAAATTCATATAGAAACCTTTTATACATACCAAGTATGTATGCCTTGCTGACGGAGAAACCTACATAATACTAAGTTACCAATTGGACTATCCTTTGGTCAACCTAAATACTGCTTGATTTGATGATTTACTATCAAGACACTAGATGCAAAACATTTGCAAATCATCTGAAAATGCGAATGCATCAAGCTCCCACCTCGCTCTAAAGGACATACCCTGGCTATGCACCAACCTTAAGAAATTTTCAATCATATCTAACAATTTTGAATCAACATCATTTCTTGCTACTCCAATTGTGATACTCAACTCAAACACCTTTTGGGTTTTGACAATCTGCGAGTAAATTTTTTCCGAGTTTCATTCTTTCCATGGTTCACCTATTATGTAGTACATGGCATGCCGTGTAATGTTAGCTGCATTTTGTCTCTAACTACAAGAAGATATTGACTATATGCAAAAATTTCAATGGATTTCAAAGTAAACAAACACGTCGCTTGCGAGGACCTCAATGTGAGATAACTTTGGAAGTGACATTGTTTGTCTCCACTCTGTACTACTAATAATTCTCTCAATGTCTCTTGATTGGTGCCATGACAATCTCTAGCACATATTCCTTCTATGATATTGTGTCCACTTTTTTTTCCCTTTTTTTGTCATGTATTAAAATTGGCTTTTAATTTTTCAATACCACAAAAGGCTTGGACGCCATAGCATGAGCCACCGTATCATGTGAATCATGCACAACCATTCAACTTTCTCATGTAAAACAAATTATATAGTCTATGTGATAATGCAAGTACCAAACCTTGTAGTCTATGTGGCAATTCAAGTATCAAAGTATCACTATTATGAACAATATCCACTCTTAAGGTATTACATTGTATTTTTGTGAATACATTACAGGTTTGATAGGTTGAAATTTTCAAATTATAAAATAGAAAGGGTATTTTCACACATTTGAGAACAAAATTTTAAATAAAAACATTCTTTTAAACTATTTTTTGCAACCTCCAAACATAGCACGTCGACGTGCTACGTTAAATAGCTACACACAAAAAATTGGCAACCTTCAAAGATAGCACGCCGACAAGTGGAAAAAAAAAATTAGCCTCCAAAAGTAGCAAGTCAACATGCACAACGAAAGAGAGAAAAAAAATCTCGATTTTGTTGTGCACGTCGGTGTGCTACTTTTTGGAGGCTGAAAAACAATTCAAGTTCAATTTTTTCTTAGTTTGGGATTCCATTATGGAGTTTTTAACTATGTACCAAACTGCAATTCTTAATAATAAAATATTCAAGTAGTGGCAGAAAAGAAAAAGTAGCACTGGCATGTGTTATCTTTTTGTTGAATCATGGCAAGAAAGAACTCACAAAATGCCAAGACCCAGATCTTGACCAAAAATTTGAAATGAAAGATCTTGGTTTCTTGCATTATCTAGGAGGGTAGAGTTATATAGGGACTAGATACAACTTCTACATGTCTAGAAAAATATTGTAACTCTATTCTTAAGAAGACCGATATGGTCATAAGCCAATAAAAATGCCAATTGCAACTTCATTGGAGGTAAATTGTAACCTTGCTACAAGATATAGTGATTCATCTTTTGACAACACTACTCTCTATAAAAACCTTATGTGAAACCTTATGTGGTTAACAATTACTAGACTTTACCTAAGTTTTTGCATTAGTAACCTTACTCAATGGCTTTTGACTAGAAATTGATAGTAAGAGCTAAAATCCAGCAACATCAGATCATATTGATGGCTATATTCCTATAATTTGAGTTGCATATGTGTGAGAAAGAGTTGCATGTCATGAATATCAACTCCTTGTTGAAAAAAAAATTGGAAAATTGTCAAAAAATCATCATTTTTGCAAGTTTTTTCATAAAGTCGAGTAGTAGGCTACAGAAAAAATACTTGTAGAGCTTGCAAAAGTTTAATCAAAGTCTTTAGAAGCTTTCCTTGAAGTTAGGGCCAAGATTTCGGTGAATACAAGTTGTAGAAGGTTGGAAAAAAGCCGAAAATAGCCTTTTTTGGTGATTTTTGGGGGATGAATTGTTCTCAATCCACAAGGGGATCGTGTTGGGAATTGTAACAAAATGTTTTGTACTCCTCTTGACCTATCTAACAAGCTGTTAGACCAATAATTTGGTGGCCAGGGGCTTATGCTCCGAATCCATCAACTTTGTAGCAAAACGCCCTTCTACAAATCAAGAAGTCTTCGTTCTCAGCCCATACTGCTTCTTAGGACTTGTATGAAGGCTTCACAAAAGTCTGATTGGCTGTTTAAGACTGTTTAAGATTGTTGGTAATCTCACTTTTGGGTCTGGGTTTAGGGTTTGCATGGTTTTGCATGCTTAGGCCTTGTAAAAATACGCCCTACTACAGATTTTCAGAAGCTATGTTTTTTCACATGTGAAGCTGAGGTGGCAAGTTGAAGTGTCAGTCATCTTGATCACTTGGTCTCCCATTGAATAAATAGAATACCGAGCAAAATGCTTTAGCATTTCGATAGTTCTAGGACCAAATGATGATGATGATGTCAAGTTTTAATTCTATTTAGTACCATATCGCAAAAGTTGGATGCTAGTGCTCATTTGGAAAAAACTAAGGCTAATCTTCCACCATCCTTGATTGCTTTCACATCTGACAACCCAGGGCAAATCAGCTATAACACTCATCAAGAGACGATGATGGCATTGCGAAATAACGAGTAAAAACAAATAGCAACTAATGATCAAACAGTTTTGGGCCAATCGTCTAGTCATGATGATTTAGACCCTGACCTACTGGACATCATCATATTTGTGATGTTGTTTAGGATCCACAACAATCGACATTACAAGATCTTGAATCATATAACAGATTACCACCTCATTATCGAGACGTCGTGAATTTTAATACTCAAATGAGTATTATGGATCACACAAAAGAACCAAGGCTTCAGGAGGAATAGTAGTAATTTCAAGGATAAAATCTTCTTATTTCCAAGGACTGATCAAGCAAAGATTGCTTATGTTTTGCTACACTTCGAAGGTCCATCTTATGTTTGGTGGAGAAAAGTTGAGACTGATCTACATGTTCAACCAACAGTCTAAAATTGGTTGCAATTCAAGCAATTATGTGTGAAAGATTCAACTAGTTTGATCATTTTGTCAATATTTTCATATTTGGCATATTGAGGCCAAAACTTGTTTTAGACTTAGAGAATAACTTTTCAAAGTTCATTAGTCTAAATTTCATTTGAATAAACACTTTTTGAAAGTGTGGGAAAGTTTGGAGGCGAGTTTTACGAGATTCAAATTTGAATAGTTGGGTACATTGAATTGAGATCCAAAAATAGTAGGGTTAGCATTTTGGAGGGAAAGCCAAGTGGCCAAATAGGGTTTGGACCTGCTATAAAATAATGTAAGTCATGGAGAGAATGATCTTCTCTCTTCTCTATCTCATTTCATGTTTATACATGGTTCTCTTGGGTTCTATTATCCATTGGTGCACTATATTGGTGATTGCATGCAATTTTATGTGTAGAATGATTCATAATTGCTATTTTTGGTTTCACACATGTGAATGATAGTAGCTTGCTGGTTTTGTATAGATAGAAATAATACATAATCATTTCATTCAAGTTTGATCAAGTTCTATTAGTGTTTGCATCTCATTTTGTGTGTATTTTTCAACATTGGTGAAATTGGTAGTGTATTTCTCTTTCTAACCAAAGATCTTTCAAGTTGATTGGATCTTAAGGATATGAAAACTTTCACATGGTATCGGAGCTTGTGTTTCAGGCTATGAAGGAGAAAATCAGATTTATCAATGATTTGGTGAAGATATCAAGTCTAGAGCATGCTAGAGGGGATTCTATACCAAAATCGAGTTTTTTGCTTTTGTAGATTGGATCTTTTGTAGATCAAAACCTTATATAGGTCTATAAACTTGATCAATTTTGATTTTTTTTTTTCACATACTAAATTTGGCCAATTTTTAGATCATTGGATCAGACTTAGTGGTGGCTATTAGATTGCATAATCAAAATTTCAGCATTTGCATATAGATTTGGAATAGTCAATTTTTTGTGATTTTGTCAAAACCCTAATTTTCATTGGATCTCTAGATAGTGAGGTTTCTAGACTTCATTTGAGTGTGTTTCAATCTTAGGAAGTGGCAAAAGTCATTAGATTGAGGATAGATCATAGGTTGATCAAGATTCCATGATTCTATGTGTTGATTTGCTTGATATAAGTGTTAGAAGAGAATTTGTGAGATAGTTTCAAATCTTGGTAATATCTTTTGAAAGAATTTGTTGTTGTTCAAAGGAGTGCTTTGTGCATTGAAACAAGTTGAAAAAGAAGATCAGGTCATTGCTACATGGCAACCTCAATTGGAGTCATGTTGGAAGCCAATGATAGGCTTATCTCAAGTAACTATTCATTGTGGAAAGTGAGGATGGAGTCACTTCTTGAGATGAATGATGTTTTGGATATTGTTGTAGGTTTGGAGGAGAGGCCAGCAACACAACAAGATCAAATGAGGTATGACAAGAGGGCCAAGAAGTCTCTACACATGATAAAGATGAATGCTACCTATGAGCTTCTCAAGGAAATTGGTAAGTGCACATCATCTTTGGAAGCTTGGAATTCATTGAAGAAGCTTTATGAATCCAAGTCTACTTCTAGAGTGTTGACTCTAAGAAGGCAAATCTTTTCTTGTTTGCAAAAGAATGAAGAAAGTCCAAGTACTTTTGTTTTGAGAATGAAAGCATTGAATGATGAGTTAGCTTGCATAGATGAAAGCATTAAGGAAGGAGAGCTTATTCAAGTAATTCTTAATGGCTTGTTGGATGCTCATGCTAACATTGTTCAAAGTATTGATATTCAAAATACTTTGCCAAGTTTGATGGATCTTCAAGAGATCTTGATCAATGAGGAATATAGGCTTCAAGCAAGAGGTGGATCTACATCGACACTTCAAGAGGATGCTATGTTCACAAAGGGCAAATTCAAGGGCAAAACCAAAAGTAAGTGGTCTAAAGGGCAAGATCAAGTGGATGCTTCTTCAAGTGGCAAAAAGAAGGATAGATCAAAGCTCAAGTGCTTCTATTCTGGCATCAAAGGACACTTTGCAAGTGAGTGCTACAAGATGAAGAGAGATCAAGGAGACAAGCAAGGTAATCTTACCCTTGATGAGGATGGTTTGAATATTCAAGATGTGAATGATGATGCTTTTGTGATATCTTCATGTATGCTTGCTAATGATGGAGATCTAGATCCTTGGTGGATTGATAATGGAGCAAGTTCACACATGACCTTTCACAAAGAGTACTTCACTTCTTTGTTGGCATATGGAGATGACAAGAGGGTGATCTACACGGCCAATGATGGTGGGTGTGCAATCAAAGGGATTGGAACAATTCCTATTTCTCTTTCTACAAATAGGAATGTTCATTTGGAGGATGTCTTATTTATTCCATCTATTACTAAGAATTTGCTTAGTGTGAATCAAATGCTAAGTAAAGGCCTCAAGGTGGAGTTTGATGGAGATGCTTGTTTGATCAAAAGGAAGGATGTCTTGGTTGAAAAAGGTAAAAGACAAGGGAAGTTGTTCAAACTAGATGCTTGTGTTATTGTTAACCAAGTTGGATGTGTTGCAAGGGAGCAAATACCTATTCAAGAGGTTTGGCATAAAAGGATGGGACACATCCAACTTCAAGTTATTGGAGGTATTGACCTTCAAGGCTCACATATGATCAAAATTGTAAGCAAGTAGTTTCTAGAAATTATGTTCCTTTCCTAACCTCTTTTTATGAGCCTACAAGTTTAGATCAAGCAAGGAAAGAAGAGGAGTGGATCCAAGCAATGGATCTTGAGTATCAAGCTCTTATAAAGAGTGGAACATCTTTTGGAGGATCTTCTTATGTGGATGGAGCTATGCAAGTGGATGGATGTTATCTTGCTATAAAATCAAGTAATGGATCTAGAAAACAAATTTTGTTCAATGACTTTGATGGTCAAGTTGAAGATCAAGAGGTTGATCTCAAAGGGCTTTAACTAGTCAAAAGGGAAGGTGGCAATTTGGAGCTAGTCAAGAGCATCAAAGGAGAGGTAATTGGCAAAGGTGTTACGGATCTATTTTTGTAGCATATTGAAAACTCAAGTAAGGTCAAAGGAGCAGAAAGGACGTGTTGTTCAAGTCTACTTTACTTGTTCTCTCTCATGTTTGAGCAATTTCATGTGGATGTGTGCAAATTGTCAAGATATGGTAAAACTAGCTACATTGGTGAGCATTGTTTTGATGTTAAATTTGTACTAGCATTCTTGGCTGGTTTTGCTGATGGAAATGAAGCTATTGGAGGCTCATTATGTCACTCATTCATGGTCAAGTCATCAAGTGATGATGGCATCTTATGGCAAGCTGGAGATGGAGGCTCATTCATGGAGTATCATGGTGGATACATGGCAACAAAGGACAAAGGAGGAGGAGACATGCAAGAAAAAGTTGATCATTCACATTTATTGTTTGTTTGCTATATTTCTCCAGAGAGTTCAAAGTTGAAAACATGGTGTAATCATTTCATTTACATTCTATTTGATTCTTCATGTTCTAGTTACATCTTGATATGTAAAATTGAAGTAAGAAATAGTGAAGCATCCCAAGTGGACACTATTCTTTATATCAAATATGTTTGGTCCCTTTGAGCATTAAATGATCATTGAAAGGAGATCTATTCTCAGGAAGAACATCATTCTTATGATGGATCAAATTTCTATGGTCAAAAAGTATGCTAGGAGCAAGCATATTGAGGTGCAATATCATTTCATTGCAAAGGAAGTGGAGCTTCAACATGTGTTTTTAAGGGAATGTGTAGTTGATATCTTCACCAAAGCATTGGGAAAGGACTTGTTCATGAAGCATAGGACATCACTTGGAGTGTTATCAAAGTCTATGCTAAAACTAGTTGAAGAGGGAGTGTGAAAGATTTAACTAGTTTGATCATTTTGTCAATATTTTCATATTTGGCATATTGAGTTCAAAACTTGTTTTAGACTTATAGAATAACTTTTCAAAGTTCATTAGTCTAAATTTCATTTGAATAAATACTTTTTGAGAGTGTGGGAAAGTTTGGAGGTGAATTTTAGGAGATTCAAATTTGAATAGTTGGGTACATCGAATCTAGACCCAAAAATAGTAGGCTTAGCATTTTGGAGGGAAAGCCAAGTGGCCAAATAGGGTTTGGACCTATTATAAAAGGATGTAACTCATGGAGAGAGTGATCTTCTCTCTTCTCTATCTCATTTCATGCTTATACATGGTTCTCTTGGGTTCTACTATCCATTGGTGCATTATATTGGTGATTACATGCAATTTATGTGTAGAATGATTCATAATTGTTATTTTCAGTTCACACATGTGAATGATAGTAGCTTGCTGATTTTGTACAGACAACAATAGTACATAATCATTTCATTCAAGTTTGATCAAGTTCTATTAGTGTTTGCATCTCATTTTGTGTGTGGATGCTGATTTTTCTACGTTGGTGAGATTGGTAGTGTATTTCTCTTTCTAACCAAAGATCTTTCAAGTTGATTGGATCTTAAGGATCTGAAAACTTTCACATTATGTACTAAGGTTTTCTTGAATCCATTTCAAGAGAAAATGTTCTTTCAACGTTGGTGCCCAGTTTAGGAAACTGGCTCAATCCAAGATTATAATCATGAATTTTGGCAATTGACACTCAAGGTCAAATTAGATGAAAGTGCACGTTTACATCAATATATCAATGGATTACAATCACAAATTGGACCTAATGTAGAAGAAAACCAAATGTACAACTTTAGAATCAACCATGCAATTAGCTTTAATTCATGAGCATAAATATCTTTCCACAGCTTAACAATTCCAGAATAGGGGATTACCACAATCAACACATCTTATAACATGTTTGGAGCTCCAAACTCTCAATCTGGTGCCTGTCAATTTTCCAAGCCAAACATTTCAATTGGAGCTTTTAGGGATAAGAGAAATAACAATAATCCCAACAAGGATACTATTGTGCATTATGTAACGGTCAAAGTCGGATAAACTTGGCACTAAAGCTGTTCGGAAAGGCACAATGTCTACAATGACAAAAAATCAAAAGCCAAAACATGTCCAAAGGTTGTCAGATGATCAAGAGAGAAAACTCCAAGCATTGGAACCAAGTCGTTTCCTATGTCCTTTCATATGTCCTTTCACAGAGCGCAAAACTCTAGAGCCGAAATAGAATAGAGCTACGTGTGCATGGCTTCAACTATTGACAAGTGTACCAGGCTCCCGGATAGCGATGTGCCTCTCGAGTCTCAGCTCCGTTTCTGAGAACAAAAGTTTGATAATATTTGTGTCGGTAAATCAGAATCGTGGATCAGAATGATTCCTGAATCAGAGTAGCAAAACTTTTCAAAATATCAGCTAATATAATCAGCTAATGTGATTTTGGTTTTGGCATGTTATTTGTTAGACCATTCTTTGTGAGGCTTTCAAAAAACTTGTACGAATGTACTATTCTATGTCATGAGCATATGTTGTTTGACCTGTTTATGAAAAACTGGCTTGAACTCTGAGAAGGTCGGGTAGACTTACACTTCTTTCTTGAAATTTTATAATTGGCATAAACCCAGAATAACTGTCCCTGATAAACATACATATATGGAAATGGGCCAGGGCAGGCTATTTACAGCTTAATATGACATCCTTTTTCCTTGTGACTTATATAAGAGACACTCCTTATGACTTGAAGGAGATTTCATATTGAATATTTGGGGATTCTCTGGAGACTAACATAGTGATCAGCTGAAAAGGTGTTACCAATTACCATTTTTAATGTACAAGAAACATGAGCTACATACTTTTCAACAAGTAAATTGCTCCCTAAGGACTCTTCTCCTCTGAAGAAATGCAAATCTTAACAAATTTTTGTTGGTAACTTTTCCATTTGCCTTGTGCCAGCTACATGGGCATCATTTGAGACTCATTTCCCTCAACATGAATACCTTAATTGGCTAAAAGATTGTTACAGTTTAAAGTATCATAGAGTTACTGCATAGTATACTAGCTGCTCATTCCTAAACACAGACAGCTAAACACCAGAAACAAATATTTTTGGCACAAAAGTGGCACTCCAGACACAATCGTCATGTAACATTCTCCATTTACCTTGTGGGTTCTTGCTAATTGGCAGAGTTCTAGCACGAATGCATTGGAAAATCTGTTTTATGGGCCAGATGATAATTCAATTGAGTGGATAATGATAATCCAAAACTCAATAAGTTGAGCAAGCTCAAGTGATGAGATATAAATTTTTCTTTTTTCTCTGCAAAGGAGGGACTTCATTAGTTTAGCTTTGCTCAATGTATGAAAGAAATGTGGATGTATATTTGTGAATAGGGATGTCATTATCTGTGCTATGCATCATGGGGTTGATGGTCTAAGACTTTGCAAGTAAACTCTATAAATTTGAAGATTGCACGTCTCTTTTGCCACCGATACGTTCAACTAATATGTTCATAATTTATTCGTATTCCCTTTTCTATATTCCATTGAACAATCATACCTTTTGAATCATCCTCTGTGAGTGTCTATGGTGTCGACTGACGTTATTCCCAATAGATTGTCTATGGCGTCGAGTGACATTATCCCCAACAGATAGTGTTGAAGGCTTTAAAACTCTGGTACAAAAGACAAAATAATTGGATTGGAACTCCCAACAATAATCTCTCTCTCTCTCTCTCTCTCTCTCTCTCTCTCTCTCTCTCTCTCTCTCTCTCTCTCTCTCTCTCTCTCTCTCTCTCTCTCTCTCTCTCTCTCTCTCTCTCTCTCTCTCTCTCTCTCTCTCTCTCTCTCTCTCTCTCTCTCTCTCTCTCTCTCTGAACAGAGAGAGGGCGGTGACATTCAATACCCACCCCTGCATGCTACAAATCAATAGCATGCAGTGTCTCAAGTTAGTTTCGGTTTGTCGGCATGCCAATAGAGATCAGTGCTGATATCAAAAGCACTGCTTTGTCTATGATTCAGCAATTCCCACCAGATGTGGCAACAAAAGAATGTGTGGCGCTGTCTCTTCCTCCTCATCTCCACCTACCACCACCGCCACTTCCTCTTATGTATAGCCCCCTCCGCCTGTTTCTATTACCGCTCCTCTTCTGTTCCACCCACATCGATTACTTCTATTTCCATACTCGTCTCCTCTGTTGCTACTACTTCTACCTCTGTTCCAATTTCTATTACCTCTTCCATCACTGTCGCATCCTCCATTACTCCTGTTCCCACCGCTCTCCCTCTCCAGTTCAACCCTTCTGACTCTCAATTGTCTTCGGACACTCTGGCATGGATGCAAGTCATCAACTTTTCACCGCCATGCCAGACCATTTCTGCTCCATCTTCGCTCCACACTACACTCCAGTTCCCCTCTGTTCCACCCATTCTCTTGTTTGGACATTAGCCACGATCTAGAGTACTTTTGCTGATGTCATGATATCTGATCAAATACTTGTACCCCAGTCCCCACCCATGTTGCCAATTATGTTACTCCCACCCCATCCCTTTCACCATCAAAGGTTGCCGAGGGCAACCAACCATTGCTTGATGATGCATTTGTGCAAACAATATTCAGTCCATCACCAGATCGGGCAGATCGCAATGCCCCAGATGACAAAAGGTCCTCTGAGAATCTTATCGAAAACAATGACGACGACACTGTACCGGTCGTCGAGGCCACTACCACACAAGCCCCTATTAGTGCCAACGTACCGGTTGTTCCAACGGATTTAATGACTGTGTACCAAGCCTTGGGAACATACATCTAGGACACGGTAGCATCTAGGGCCACATTGGACAGCCGGGTACTCCACTTGGCAACAAACAACACCCAACTACGAGCGAAACTCACGAAGCTGTAGCAAGAGCTCCTTATAGCTCAACAACACGAACAAGACGGACACCAGAAGATCGCCAAGCTGCAACAGAAGGAGGATGGCCTAAATCAGTATATCCAAAGCTTCTCCAAAGTGCTGACAGATGCCTCACAAAGGTGCGAGAGCTTCAGTCTGAAGCATCCCAATGGCTTGCTCCCCTCTAGATGCAACTACAAATATATGAAACAGAGAATGCGCGCTTAGGGGCAGAAGTGAAAGCCCTATAAAGCGAAAAACTCGTCTGGTTAGCTCCAGACTCAAGACTGCTCTCTCAAACAAAGATGAATCTCTTCAGGCGTTAGGTGCAGGTGTATAGCCAAACCTTGAACAGCTTCCAGACAAAGTTCGACAAATATCGGGCAAGCACAACTCACGAGCTCGCCCAGGCCAAGCAAGCCCTCAAGGCTTGCCAACAATATATGGAGAAGAAGACTCAACCAACCCCAGTGGTTATTTCAAAGCCACCTATTTTTTATGCTGCATAGGCAAGCACTAGCCACAGGACCAAGGCCAACAGGCAACAAGGGTGATAAGTCAGGATCAGGGGTCAGAAGGCCAAGACCAAGAACCTCCTAATACGTGTGCTGAGACACGGGACCAAGGCCAAGACACAGGTCCCAGCCATAGCCATGAGGAAGGACAAGCCTCCTCATCAAGAGGCTCGTGTACCATATCTACTAGCCGGGCCTTTCGACGCCCAAAGTCCGTGGAGGAGAAAATCAACGAATTTCTAGCCAAGTATCCCCACGAGTCATCAAGAGACAGCTGGCAGATCTCATTTTCGACGTAGATAATAAAAGGCAACGAGTTGCAAGCACTACCCGCTTTCCAACCACAACCAGAGTGGGGCCAACAACTCTTTGAATGGGACCTTGCGGCCATCAGGGCCTATGTAACAAGTCCACAACAGCTCAGGTGAACGCGCACTTCCTGCCATACACACGACGATCCAAATGGGTGGAATGTGACACCCCTCTAGACAAGATCACCATCCAGAACTTCAATTTGCCAAGGATTCATTCAGAGCATTTTTGGAATATGGATTTAGACACCCAAAGGGCTCTCACCTTGTCTACAAATAAGTATTTCAATTGTCCTGACCTAACAGTCCGCGTGGCAGCCACTTACGCTCGAGACTTAGAGCATTTAATGGGAATTGAAACAAAGTGGGACAATTTTCTCTCCCCCATATTCTTTGATCCTAATAAGGTGCTAGCCTCTGAAAAAGTTGAAGATCAGCTGCCAGTCACTCGAGTCTATTACTGAGCTGCATTCCTTGGCGATCCCTAGACGAGCAGATTCCAAGCGTGGGTCAACCAAAACTGGCTCACAGGAGTCCCCAAGTCTCTTCACACGTCCAAGGACTTGAAGAAACTGGACAGAATCAATTTCATGGAAGATGTCACAGGCACCCTGATCCACCAAAGGCGGGCCAAGAAGACTCTCTACTAAACCGATAGAGTGCTGAGGGACCGACACTTTCAGGATGTGGGTTCTGTTGGGGGTACTCCCAAATTGTAAATAAATAATATTGGCCAATAAAATGTGTTGCGAGGGCATGACATCTTGCGTGTATAAGCCCATGGCCCAATGAGCACGCAAGTTGAGCTGTAAATAAAATATTAGACTTGGGCCCCTTTGTAATTAAAATAAAACTTGAGGTCCAAAGTCAGTTTTAAACTTAGAGTTTACTTTTTTAGAGTTGGGTCCAATTTTGGACTCACATGAATCTTGTGATTTTTATTGTACTTTTTGTGGACCCTTGGATCAAGTTGGGTCCAAGATGAATGGTTCGGATCTATGTGAATATTAGCCAATAGGATTTTGGGGCAAGGGCCTTCCCCATTTATAAAAAGACATCATTTTGTACTCTAATTTCATGCTTAATGAGAAGGAGGAAACTCTATCAATTTTTTAGAGAGAAGCATCCTCAATTGCTATTCACTATTTGCTAATGCTCTTTTTTGTGTTTTCCATTGCTTCCTATTTTCATGCTTATTGGTTGTCATAGTTAATGTTTTTCCATTAGCAAGTATAAGGAGCATATGAGCTAAACTCCACTCTCACTCTCACTCTCTATCTCTCTCTTTCTCTCTTCTCTTCTCCATCTCTTCTATTCTTTTCTTCTCTTTCACCAAAAATCATGATGAATGTAGTTTAGGGGAGTAGGGTTAGGGGTGTGTAGTGTTAGAGGTGGTAGTGTTAGGGAAAAAGTAAGAAACTAACTAAAAGTAACATCTATTCATAGTTAGGCACCTATCCAGTGATCTAACCCTTGTTGACAAGCGGGAGGGCTGTTTTACGCAAGATCTTCAACCTACAATGTTGATGATTTTATTATCACGGTCAATGATGAGAATCTCATTCATTATATCAAAGACAACTTGTGCAAGCAATTTAAGATGACAAATTTAGATCTTATGCATTATTGATTGGGTCTCGAAGTATGGCAAAATGGCAATGATATCAGGCTATGTCAAAGAAAGTATGTGCGCGAGATATTAGAGAGATTTTGCATGATAGAGTGCAAACCTTCCATCACTCCTTGCGAAGCTGGTAAGAAGTTGTCTCGTGTTGATAATAGTGCACATGTTGACGCTACTTTATTTTGTCAACTAGTTGGGCGTTTGATCTATCTTACAACTACACATCCTGATATTTGCTATGTTGTAAGTCTGCTTAGTCGATTCATGTCATCACCCACTATGGATCATTGGAAAGTTGTGAAGAGAATTTTGAGGTACGTGAAAGGTACACCTAACCTTGGCTTGGTCTACAAAAGACAAAGCACTTTACCTAAGTTGCAAGGCTATGTTGACGCTGATTGGGCAGGAAATGTAGATGATAGAAAGTCAACAGCAAGTTATGCTTTCAATTTTGGTAGCGGTTGTTTTTCATGGTCTAGCAAGAAGCAGGACATAATTTCTCTTTCTTCTACAGAAGCTGAATATAAAGCGTTAAGTTATGCTACTCACGAAGCTATTTAGTTGCGTAAGTTGTTAAGTGAGATTGGCATGAAGCAGGTACATCCTACTATTATTTTCTGTGATAGCCAAAGTGAAATATAGTTGGCTAAGAATCATGTCTTTCACGCGAGAACAAAACATATTGAAGTGAAATATCACTTTGTGCGTGAAAAGCTACAATCTGAAAATATAAGTATTACACATTGTTCTACGATGTTGCAAGTTGCTGATATATTTACGACAGCTTTAAGTAAAGAGAAGTTTGAAACTTTTAGAGCTAAACTTGGCTTAGATTTGGTTATGTAAGAAGCTTTTACTTATGATACTATCATGGAGGTATGTTCCATGAATAGAGTAAACCTTAGAATAAAGAGAGACGTTGATCATTGAGGGAGAGAGTTAAAATAACAATGATCGACTTATACAATGCTTTTTAATTTTGATGGTACCACGTGTGCCCAATTCCAGAATTATCGGGCCGTCTTTCTTTTACGAGCCCTTTGAATGCTCTTAAGCAATTTTATCTTTGTACTTGCTAATTAGTGTGAATATACAGTTTGTGGGAGAACGATTCTGTCTTGTTGCACTTAACGTTGTGTTGTGGTTATTGATTCGGTCGGGTCTTTTAAATCTTATTCTCAACTTAAGAGTAGCTTATGAGAAGAATTTGGGAGAAAAATATGTGATAAAACAAAGATGAATTGATTTACACAAGCTTTTTGAAACTTGCTTATTAAGTTTCCGTGCTCAACTTGTGCATAAAAGATGACAAAAAGATTGACATAATAAAAACTTACGTGATAAAGATCTTAACGAAGGTGATAGATTTTTACTCTATGCAACAAAGAAGATCAAACCTAGTAAATTGAAGTTTCAAGGTCAGGGACCATATGTAATAACGAAGATTCATGCAAATTGATCTATACAATTGGAAACTTTGGAAGGGATACCATTATATACATTGGTAAATGGTTTAAGGTTAAGAAGGTATGATACTGATACTTTCATAGTGCAAAACTAACTCATCTGATAAGTTTATTATAAATAGTATATATATATATATATATATATATATATATATCTATATATAAAAATATTTTAGAGAGAGGATGTAAGGGTTGTCGTAAAAAAATTAACCTTGTGCCGTCAAAAATGTCACACTCTGTCCACAAAAAATGTCACGCATTCACAAAGAAAAAACCTAAAATCTCATGCTAATTTTTGTGTTGACACATGCACACACACACTTATATTTCAAATTTTATATGCCCCGCTCTCTCTCTCTCTCTCTCTCTCTCTTGATTGAGATGCAACGTCGAGATGCAACGTCCAAAATGCAGAAGCTCCATCAACGAGCAAATCAGCGAGCAAAGCAGACATCATCAGTTTATCAAGGAAGCATATGATAGAGTATTGACAGAATCAGACGTTGTCATAGTTTATGCAGGAAAGAGACTGCTCCTCAAAACAAAATGGCACTCAAATAGATCAGATCATTCTTCTCCTTTTATTAGATTTCAGAAATGTAAAAAGGAGCCTCACTATCCTTGCAGGTTCCCTATCTCTTGATGACAAGAATATAGAGAGGCCGTGATGAAATCAAACCAGTAGTGCGATGGTCAGCGACCTTCCAAATTTACAAATGATTGGTAAATTCTCTCCTTCACAACTATTCTCATGGATTTGCTTATTGAGTGACAGATCTCTCCTTCTTATAGCAGCAGTTAGCCTTTTGATCAGATTTCAGAGTGCTGAATTATGCCTCAGGTAGGTGGGTTCAAAAACTTCATGAATTCAGATAGCTGCGATGGCCTCCATCGCGGCAGCAAGCCGAGTAGCGCTTATACAAAATCAGCTGGGTGGTGCCTTACGGTAGATGACCATCACTGATCAGCGAGGCTAAATAACATGACCTTCAAAGCAACAGGTGGGCAGCAGTTAGTGTGCTCAGCAGCTGGCAGCGGAAATCGCAACGATGGCCTCCTTCACGGCAACAGACAACAATACATAGATAAATGGGAATAAGCCGCACTCAGACCACAGAGCATTTCCTCAGTTGATGAAAGAAAGCTTCTATTCTTTCTTCAAAACTTGGACCAGGTCGCTACAGCCCATAACATCTTTCAAGAAAGTGTAGCGACTCAGCACTAATGAGCAAATGTATCTATATTAAGAAAGTGATGCATATGATTTAGAGGTAAATTTTGGGGCCAAAGCGCCAAGATACATATGATATAGACCATGGAGACAGTCTCACATAATATTAAAACTTCAACAATAAAATCTGCTAACTTTCTATGTTGAACATGGAATTTCTGTGTGTTAGTCTTTTGGATCATAGACCAATATCTTGGAAACAAGTAATTTTAGGAGAAAGATTGCACTTCCATTCTGTGCTTTTCAAAGAGAGAGAGAAAGATAGAGAGAAGAATATGATCTCATATTGTAGGTCTGAAGGTACAGCAAATATCTGAAGATACAACAAATATCTCTGTTTTGATTCGAACAAAACTGTTCACTTTGTATGGACTCTGGCATATGTACAACTTGAACAATAAAACTGATAAAGCTCCTATGTAAAACACAAGCCTCTATACTTTAGATTCGTCTGCCAACATGATATAGTCAACGTGATTTTGTAATGCTTGAAAGTCAAGACTCAAAAATTTGGTGCATTCAGTGCCTTTATTTTCATTGTTGAACTGAAGACGATTAGAATCCACTTTTGCTTTTAAGGTGGAATTGAAATCATTAGAATCCACAGAACGTTACGTTTTTTCCATTGTGCATAAAACATCCGGAAACTTCAGGGTGACACAAGTGAATCACAGAGCAAATGCATCCTCTCTTTCCTCCAACCTTACATGATACATACATTTTTTCCAAACATGCTGGTCCAGGTGCTCGACACACTACAAAATGTACCTCAAAATTTAATGATGGTTTTGCCAAAAATAATAGAGAACCAAAAATTATACCTCTGAAATATAATTTGATTCTAACTTAAGGATTCTTATAGCATTTTAATATTATCTGAGATTGTCGATGGTCTATATCATATGTATGAACTGCAAGAGGAGTTTGATTTATAGAAAGAAAAAGAAGCTTACTCCAAGGCTGCAAAATCCTTCTAGGTTTTTGATATTGAGCAACAGTCGGCATAGTCTGAATACGAACATATCCCTGTGAGAACAGCATTGAAATCAAAACTGTTTTGCGGTTTTTTTGGTTGAAAGTAGCGACATTTCCCAAAGAGCCTGAAACTCTTGCTTAAAATCTCCTGCATGAAAGAAAGTCACATTCTTCAAAGTTAAGTTTTTATTGAACATTCTAAGTCTAATAGCCTGTACAATGCAACTCAATCAAGTGAGCATTTTCATTATAAAATTTGTCATGGTATCTAACTGAACACTTCATGCCCAGGTAAAACACAGTAAAACAGCTTGATTTCCTACATATATTTGAATAAATCTTAACTAGACATCTAGCCTTTAATAACTGGCGTACTTACCGGAAAGGATGAGCACTATCAAAAGAAACGCACTGTGAAGATTCTATCTTTTGAGACACATTCCATTATGCAACCTGTAGAAAAATCTGTTGTGATCAAAATTTCTTTTAACTACTAGAAGAGCAAAGAAAGATATGCTAAAAAGAATAGAATCTGGTAATTGGTCGCTTTGTCTCTGTCGCTACTCTATTGGAAACTACACACGGGTTCGAGTGAACTCAACACAGGAGAAATGACTAATTAAAATGATGCAGAATATTTATTACATGGCTTTCTTATTTATTTTGAACTACCAAAGTTTTACCCATAAATCATGAACATAAAAATTTTCTATTTGTCTTGTGTTTTTATGCATTGATTGGGTTCTAGTCTTTGTTCTTGTTAGATTTCTTGATGTAGATGTGATCTAAATACTATCTAATCTTGTGTAGATTGATAGGTTGATCTCATCTAATACCCAATCACACTTGTGGATATGATTTAGATCCATTCTTGGTCCTTTTTGCTGTACTTTGACGTGGTATTAGTGTGAAAAATTCAACAAATTCACACGTGTGGGGATCCATAAGAAATGTGTGAATGATCTTGACCATGCTTTGTGGTGGCACACAGATCACCTGCAGACCAATCCTGCAATCTATCAAAAGATCTGAGGCTAGAGCACAATCTAGAATGCTACAAATCAAAGGAAAACTAATTTCTCACAAATAGAGAGAATACATAACCAAAATAATGTATGAAGAAGACACCAATCTTGAGTTGGAGAGAGAATATCAAACCAAGCAAAATAGCATGAGATCCAATTTTGACATTATGACATTATCTATAAAATTTCCAAAAATAGAAGATGGGCCACTAGACTTATTCTCCTCAAGAGAGAGAGAATATTCCCTTTAGGATCCCCATGCAACCCATATTGAGCTATTGACCTCCAATTCTTGCATGAAAGCAGTCATTCACTATGCATATGCTCCTATGTCCAATTATAGGTCTGGGTCCTCATATGATTATTAATTACTTTACAAGCCAAGCCCGGAATGACGAGGCATAGCCAATAACCATATACACCTAGAGTGACCGGCTATCCACGTTAGGAATTATTCCGATTCCTTGTACTGGACATGGACGTAACATTATCAAAGCTTGATTCATCATTAGATATGAATGAGAATGCTATGTACATATATAGGAAAGCTAAAATTCATGGTACTACTTGCAGTCAATGCATTCCCTACACCTAATCAAGTGTAAACTATTACCATATTGACACCTAATAGCTTGCATGTTGTAATTGCACCTAACTCCTACCTACTCAATTTCTCAGCTATGAACCTACAAAACTACATGCATGTGTCCACTAGTATATTTGCATGCTTGCATGTGACTTCCCTAGATGACTTGGACATGTGTAGAACATGTATACTGACTTGCATGTTTGCATGTTGCATGCATGCACACTAACTGATTTTGCATGTCATCACATCTAGATCTACCTAACTCAAACTCGCCCTAATCTACAAGGTCATGTGCTCAATTCACATACCTTTGATATATAAAATGGAACAAAGTGAAATATGACCATCAGACATTGAGCATGTCATGTAGCTCGAGTTTGTACATGCTAGAGAATGATATTTACAACTTGCAAATGCACAAGCAAGATGATTTTCCTCATCAACCCCAATGGACAAGTTGGATAGCTTTTTATTCTTCACACTCCTCCTAAATAGTTATCAACTTGGCTTGATCACTTGAACTTGAAAATCTTCAAGGTTGGTCCAATTGTTGAGGAAGAACCTTTTTGTGTGTGGATTCTTTGCTTTTGATTTGAGATGAACAAAGAATCCATCATAGCAGCACCCTTACCATAATCATGATAAGATCTCTTTGACAGAAATCTTTTCCAAATGCCTTTGAAAAATATTCCACCAATCTGCTACTATGCCAATGTGCCTCCTCCATGATTGATGTCGATCCTGGGTTTGCAAAGTCCACATGCATGAAGTTGGCTGCACCAAAATCTGAAAAATTCGAGGCCTCCAAGCCTCATAATGACCACAAAGATCAAGATTATACTTTGAGCAATATTCAAGATTAAGCACACTAGCTTCATTAGTCCAATCGTATTGAACTCTATCCACAAAGGACCTATTCTTGAAACCACACCCAAACTTGATCAAATTGAGGCTAAATACTTTCTGAAGGATGTAAGTGTCCTCATTGGATGTTTCACTTACTCTCAAAAGAAGTTCACAATATGTCTCAAAACATGAAAAAACTCCTTTTTTCAAACTATGAGTACTAAACTCATACTTGCTCTTACTCAATTTAAGAGCATACAAACGATGATACAATATCTGGCTTTCTAGATATTTTGGAATCATAATCAAGTCACCAATGACAAGAATTCATTTTAAGCTAAAGACTTCATTCAAAACTAGAATAGTCTTACTTGATCTTTGAGATAAGCAAATCTCAACTAAGCAAGATACATCATCAATCAAAGAAAGAGAACCATAGGTGAGTAGAATACAATGAATACCACCTTAACTTATCCTTTCATTTCCATGAAATAAGATCCACAAGGACTCGGCCTTGTACAATGATGAAGATCTTCTTGGACATGCATGTTGAGGATGTTGAATTCACACGTGTGGGACGCCCTACACATGTACTTTTGATCTCCTAAGCCCAATAACACCATAAAGATCAGACTAGCATTGATTGACAATAGGAAAGCTGATCATACAAGAAATATCATTGTGTTACAAGTAAGATATGTCAACAAATTATGAAACTGAGTGCAATAAATGCCTCAACTCAGCTAGAGAGAGAATATGAATGTACAAAACCCGAGTAGAGAGAGAGGGCACAAAGAGCTTAGTCTCCAAATTTGCATTACACACAAATTTCATCATCTTCTCAATGAGAGTACATCACATATATATAGATCCATGGACTCTCCTCCTACTCTGAGTTGAATTGGGGTTATGAATCCACCTCTCAAACTATCTAGACTTATTCAAGCCACCTCAATATGTCTACTTGTGCCACCTAGTCTTTTCATGCATTAAATGTGGCATGCAAAGTACAAATGGCAATTCCTATGGTAGCTCAAGTTTCTACTTCTACCTACCTTGAATATTTTATTCTAAGATGGGTCTTTACTAAGCCAAAAAAGCACAATTCATCTTTGGCATCTTTAGGACCCCTACTTACAACATTAGATAGATTTTTCCAATATTTTGACACTCCTCCTAAAAAGGTATCTAATGTGGATCAAGCATCGATCTTGAGATAAGACCAAGATTAGATCTACGCTTTGAAAGCACTTTTGCACAATGGCTTTGTGAGAAGATCAGCAATACATGAAGATGTGTCAACATGTTCCAAGTTGATTTCACCTCCAATGAGCTTTTCCCTTAAAAATGTTGTGCCACTTCTATATGCTTGCTTATTGCATGAAAAATAGGATTGTTTGCAAGAGCTTGGGCCGATATGTTGTCAGACTTGATCAAGGGAAGATCATCCTCTTTGATGCACTTTAGCTCCATGATTAACCTTTTGATCCAAAGCACCTCTTTAGTTGTTGTAGTGAGTGCTTTGTACTCGGCCTCACAAGAAGATAGAGATATGGTATCTTGTTTCTTTGAAAGCCAAGACACAAGATTGCCTCTAAGAAAGATAGTATATGCATTAATGGACTTTCGATCCATTTTATCACTTGCAAAATCGGAATCCGAATAGCCAACAATGGTTAGATCTTCATTCTTGTACAATAAACCATAATCTTGAGTAGAAGATACATATCTTAGAACTCTCTTGGCCCCTTCATAAGGTGTCATGGATGAAAAAGAATACTTGGAGCTACACATATGTGAGCAAGCTCCACTGTCAATGTACCACGAACCATCCTTCTTGAAAGGTGATGAAGAAAAACTTGAGACCATAAGAGATCCCTCTCCATCACTTGCATGAGCATCTTCCTTCTCTTCATTGGAAATGTTGGCTTGCTTGAATTGACTCTTCTTCTTGAAGCAATTGGTGGCATAATGCCCCTTCTTCCCACAAAAGAAACACTTGATGTTTTTCTTCTGCTTGAGAGGACTCATCCTCTTCTCCTTTCTCCTTGGAAATAAGATTGTTCTTGCTTGAAGAGGGTTGGTGTTGATTCTTACTTCTTGTCTTGTGCTTGTCCTTAGTAAAGAGGGCTTTATCATCAATTGTGAGCGACAGTCTTTCCATTTTCAAGAGTTTATACTCTTGTCTTGATTCTTTAGAAATGAGCACACTTTGGAGTGCTTCCAAACTTGGTAGCTCCTCCTTAATGGCATAACTCTGAACAAGGTTGTCATATTACTGCTTTAACCCATTAAGTATGACTTGAACAAGTTCATTTTGGTTGATGGAGTCTCCTATGCATGACAATTCTCTATGGAGGTCTTTAACTCTCATTACATAAGCTGAAGCACATTCATCACTTCTCTATACACTTTGAAGATTTTGGTTTCTTAGTGTTAGAAGTCTAGAAGTATTCTTTGCCTCATAGATGGACTTGAGAGTATCCCAAGCATTTTTGGCATTAGTACAAGCACAATTTCTCTTAAGATGTCATTTGAGACATTCATTTTAATATAATGCAGAGCCATCCTAGCTCTCTTTTTGTACTTTGGAATTCTTGAGGAATTTGTGGTTCTTCTTCAATACCAAGTACAATGTCCATCACATATTGTAGAATTAAGACAGATTCCATCCTAACCTTCCAAATTGAGTAATTGGAGGTTGACAATATTTCACTTGCTTCTAATAGAAAGACACCCATTGAAGTCATAAATAATGATGGAAGTCAAAAAAGATGGATGAAAAAAATTGCTTATCTTATCACTATAGGAACCAATCAAGGGCAAAAAACCAAATCCTATGTAAGACAAAGCAAAAAACTGTGAGATAGATCTCATTAGTTTGACAATCTCTCTAAAACAAGATTTGAATCATCAAAGAAGTATGGCAAAAGTTATAATTCTCTGAATTTCACACATGTGAAATACTCCAAAAATGTCAAATTGACTCAAATACAATCTATTTGTGTGAAACAATTTCCCTAGAACCTATAAATTTTGTCTAAATCAAATATAGATGAGATTGGTCAACTTTTGGATGATTTTTGTGATCATTCAAGGAATAAATGGCATGTACTCGTGATTTGCCACAGGTCTAGGCGCGCTACCTACGACTCTTAAAAAGCTTATAGCTTTTGATTGGCTTATCCAGCTGCCATGATTCAAATTGCATCAGATTCCACACATTTCTAGCTTTCTAGTGGGCCAATTTGCATGAAATTTGGATCTAAGGTGAGAGAGAACCACCAAACTGAAATTGGGTAGATTTCACTTGTGCTAGCACCTGAAATTTTGTACAGTACCTGATCTGGATCATTCAAAGTGGTTTGAAGCTCTAAATCACTAGAAAACTGCAAACTAGCTAGAAAGTAGAATCTAGACAATTCCTAGCTTGAAATCTGATCAAATTTGCAAACTTTTGATTAGATTTGCTTGTAAATATTAGGTAGGCTCTGACACCATGTTGAGACGCCCTACACATGTATTTTGATCTAAATAATACCATGAAGATTAGGCTAGCATTGATTGACAATAGGAAAGCTGATCATACAAGAAATATTATTGTGTTACAAGCAAGATCTGTCAACAAAATATGAAACAAAGTGCAATAAATGCCTCAACTCGGCTAGAGAGAGAATATAATGTACAAAACTTGAGTAGAGAGAGAGGGCACAAAGAGCTCAGTCTCCAAATTTGCATTACACACAAATTTCAGCTTCTTCTCAATGAGAGTACATCACATATATATAGATCCATGGACTCTCCTCTTACTTTGAGTTGAATTGGAGTTATGAATCCACCTCTCAAGCTATCTAGACTTATTCAAGCCACCTCAATATGTCTAATTGTGCCACCTAGTCTTTTCATGCATTGAATGTGGCATGCAAAGTACAAATGGCAATTCCTATGGTAGCTCAAGTTTCTACTTCTACCTACCTTGAATATTTTATTCTAAGATGGGTCTTTACTAAGCCAAAAAAGCTCAATTCATCTTTGGCATTTTTAGAAACCCTACTTACAACATTAGATAGATTTTTCCAATATTTTGACAGAGGATACTCCTCCTCAAACCTCGACCTCATCAGTACTTGATTACTCACCATAACAATGACTTGTGATGCAATAAGAGACAATGAGCTCTCAACCTCTTCCAAGATAGAAACTAGATCTTCAAAATCAAGAAAATCTCCTTGCTCAAACACCTTCAAGATAGAGAGTGTAAAGGCTATGTAGCCTTCCTTGGTGGATAAGCATCCAACCATGATCCATAGACTAGGATCTACATCCTTCTTTCCTTCCAAGAAATCACATGCAAATCAATAATCTTCAAGAACACTAACGTACACAACCTTAGGCTTATAACTGAACAAGACTCCATATAGTGCACTCCTTCCATTAGCTCCATAACTCCATAAAGTTTTGCATAATGGAACATACACATCCACCATAAAACTTGAAGGGACAAGACATAGCCAAATGTAACTTGTGGAACCATCAATAGTACATGCAAAGCAAGAAACACCTTCCTTGCTTACTGATAAAGAAAGATGAACATCTGAATGTTCCAACTCCATAGGATGTTTTGTCTTGGTAGAAGACATCAAATATGGATCCATATGTGATTTTTCCATAGAGAATATGCCACTCTTGGCTTGATCTCCTTGACTATAATAGGCATAGATTTGAAATTGGAAACATGCAACCTCCTATGCCATACTGCCTCCTTGGAAATAGAAGTCATCAATGCAACATCACATGCACTTGCATTTTCATGCACATCTAGCTTGAAAATGCCTCCATATCTAGATCCACTTGCAAGGATCTTGTCTTCTTTCTTTATGAAACAACTATTGACATTAAAATCCACTTCAAAACCATCATCTAACATCTTTCCTACAGTAATCACCCTCTTGGTGAGATTAGGAACATAAAGTACATTGGAAAGTGTAAAATTCATAGAAGATGCAAGTTTAAAGGAACAACTTCCAATTCCTTCAATTGCACATGCATCACCAACACATGTGTATATTGCTTTCTTAGGATTTAGAACAGATTCAATAGAAACAAAAGAATCCTTGGAGCAACTCATATGAGTTGTGGCTCCACTATCAATATACCAAAATACATCATTAAAGGGTAAAGAGAAGAAACTAGATGCCTCTCCACAACTTGCATGTGAGTCTTCTATGATAAAATTGGCTTGATCTTCTTGAGTCTTCTTCTTGAAGGTAGAAGAATGAATTGAATCATCTTATACTCCTGTATAGTCTTTGTGCCTTGCTTTGTCCTTGGTGAAGGCTTGAGAAAAACTATTCTTGCTCCTCCCTCTTGACTTGATCTTTGCTTCATGAATGTTCTTAAGAGTTTCCCAAGTCTCGTTGGCTGAGGTACGTGAACTTATTTCTCTCAACATCTCATCAGAGATGTTCAATTTGATGATATGAAGAGAAATCCTTACGCTCTTCTTGAATCTCTGAGCCTCATCATAAGCTTCAAGTTCAACTTCAATTCCTGATACAATGTCCATTACTCCATATAGAGCCCACAAAGATTCTATCCTATCCTTCCAAACTGAATAGTTGAAGGTACCTAGTCTCTCACTAGCTTCAAAGAGAAAATCTCTTATAGATGCCATGAATGTCAAGACTCTTGTAAATTGGACAACAAAATGGAATTGAATTGTTGCTTCTCTTTCAATCTAGAATCTAACATGCAAAGTTGATCCAACCTATAAATCATGCAACAAAATATGTGAGACCTATCTCACAACAAAGAATCAATCAACTTGAATTTGGATCTAGCCTCTATCAACTGATGAAGTACTTACAATTCTGATGTCAAATTTTTCCACGAGTTTCAAATGAATGAAAAATACTCAAGAAACACACATTCAACTCAAAACACAGCACTTTGTGTGAATGATGTATCTATGACAACAGAAATTTGTCTTACCCAATTCTATCTCAGATTGAGTACCAAAACTGTGAATAATGAATCATGCATGCAATATATTCAAATCAAAAAGTGTCCACTCGGGTTTTGGGTCTCTCCCTACGCTCTTTAAGAGCTTATAACTCCTACTAGGGTCATCAGAATGAATTGAAACAATATGCAATGGAAAGATGTTTCTTCTAGCTTTCCAACAAGCTATAATGTCAGTATCTTTGGATCTAACATAGAGGAGATAGATTCAAATGATGTATTCTGGTACATCCTCTGTTCTGGACTGAAAATATTAGTTCTAATCTCATTCACCAAAAAACTGTTCAAGAAAAGATAGCAAAACATTGCTAAACAGCTTCCTAGCTTGAATTGACAGAAAAATCTTCATACATCTGATGTTAGTAGCATTCAAAGCATGGTATGGCTTTGATACCATGTGAAAAATCCAACAAATTCACACGTGTGGGGATCCACAAAAAATGTGTGAATGACCTTGACCATGCTTTGTGGTGGCACACAGCTCACCTGTAGACCAATTCTGCAATCTATCAACAAATCTGAGGCTAGAGCACAATCTAGAATGCTACATATCAAAGCAAAACTAATTCCTCACAAATAGAGAGAATACATAACCAAAATAATGTACGAAGAAGACACCAATCTCGAGTTAGAGAGAGAATATCAAAACAAGCAAAATAACATGAGATCCATTTTTGACATTATGACATTACCAAAGCTTGATTCATCATTAGATATGAATGAGAATGATATGTACATATATAGGAGAGCCAAAATTCGTGGTACTACTTGCATTCAATGCATTCCCTACACCTAATCAAGTGTTAACTATTACCATATTGACACCTAACAGCTTGCATGCTGAAATTGCACCTAACTCCTACCTACTTTGTCCAAATGTCAATATCTCAACTATGAACCTACAAAACTACATGCATGTGTCCACTAGTATATTTGCATGACTTGCATGTGACTTCCCTAGATGACTTGGACATGTGTAGAACATGTATATTGACTTGCATGTTGCATGCAGTGATTGCATGTTGCATGCATGCACACTAACTGATTTTTCATGTTATCTACTTTTATGCATGTCATCAAATCTAGATCTACCTAACTCAAACTCGCCCTAATCTACAAGGCCATGTGCTCAATTCACATCCTTTGATATATACAATGGAACAAAGTTGTACATGCTAGAGAATGATATTTACAACTTGTAAATGCACAAGGAAGATGATTCTCCTCATCAACCCCAATAGACAAGTTGGATAGCTTTTTATTCTCACAATCAGAGCCAAGTAAAAGTGTATTTAAGACATTGATCTAAACTAAACCCAAATTGGTAGGTTTTTGGAAACATGCTAATATTGAGGTAGCGAGTTTGAATGGATAGCTAGAACCATTATATACCAAATCTTGCTGTGGGCTGCATGTGTACTTTCCACACGTGTGTGGTCGTATAGAACTTGTTTTGGACAATTCAGTTTGGTGCATTTGGAACTTCATACACCCAATTTTGAGTCAATTTAGTGCATTTTTCAAGCTTTCACTTGCATTGTTTCTATTCCATTGATTTGTTCTTGGTTTAGATCAATCATATAGGTGGATTAAAACTTGTTTACAGTACATTGTACAAAGAACTTGTCAAGTGTTGGTTATCTTATGGATAGTGGATTAGATGTACATTTCAAGCATGGAGCATGCTAGATCTTGAATAGTGATAAATGTATTGCTAATGGTTTTAAGCAAGGAAGGTTATTTAAGTTGGATGCTAATGTGATGGTTGGAAGTGTAAACATGGCAAGGGAGGAGCTCTTTCAAGTGGAGCTATGGCACAAGAGGTTAGGCCATCCTAACTACAAAGCTATGGAGACCATGATGAACAAGGAGCTGGCAATTGAACTTCCCAAAGCCATATCCAAGTGTGGCAAGCTTTGTGAAGCTTGTGGACTTTCCAAGTCTCATAAGCAATCTTTCAAGAGATCTTTGACAAGATCTAACTCTCCTCTTGATCTTATTCACTCGGATGTGAGCTCTTTTTCACATGAATCTAATGGTGGAGCCCTTATATATGTTTCTTTTATTAATGATAAATCAAGATACTCTTAGATTAACCTCTTGTCTAAGAAAAGTGAATTTTTGAAACCTTTGTGAAGTTCAAAACTCTTGTAGAAAAGCAACTTAATGCTAGCTTGAAAGTATTAAGATGTGATAATGGAGGGGAGTACATCTCCAATAGTATGAAAGAGTTTTGTCAAACTAATGGCATTAGAAGAGAGTTTACTTGCACATACACCCCACAACAAAATGGGGTGGCCGAGAGGAAAAATAGAACACTATGTGAGTGTGCTGAAGCATTGAGATTAGATGCATCTCTTCCTATTTCATTTTGGGAAGAAGCTATTTTATGTGCAAGCTTTCTATGTAATAGAATGACTAATAGTGCCATTGGAGGTTTCACACCTTATGAAACATTGTATGGCAAAATGCCAAATCTTAGTGATTTGAAATTTCTTGGATGTACTTGTTATGTACACATTCCTTTAGAAGTAAGGACAAAGAAAGATGCTACTTCATTTAAAAGCATTTTTGTTGGTTATAGTGAAAATAGTAAAGGTTATAGGATATTTGATCCTACTACCAAGAAAATTGTTGTAAGTGGAGATGTACTTTTTGATGAATCTCTTATTGGCAAAGAGAAGGTGCTTTCCAACAACTCTCATCCTATCAATGATCATGCTATGGTCGAGGAGGAGCTTCAAGGAGTTGAAGACCAAGAGGATCTTGCTCAAGATCCAAAGGAGCCAAGAAGATCAACAAGAGTGAGGGCCAACTTCATCAAGGTTCACTTATAGTGACAAAGGGAAGCAAAGGAAAGATTCTCAACTACACACCTCTTATTCTTTCTTGACTACTATGCTTGAGGAACCAACATGTTTTGAAGAAGCAAATAAGTCTCAAAGTTGGAAAAATGCTATGCAAGAAGAGTTTGATGCTTTGTTGAGAAATCAAACTTGGGATCTTGTTGATCTACCTTATGGAAAGAAGCCTCTTACTTGTGAATGGATATATAGATTAAAGTATAATCAAGATGGCTCCATTCATAAGTATAAAGCTAGACTTGTAGCAAAAGGATTTTTGCAAGTCAAAGGCATAGCTTATGATGAAACCTTTGCTCCTGTTGCAACGCTTGTAACCATTAGATTGATCATATGCCTTGCTACTTCTTTCAAGTAGGAGCTCTTTCAACTTGATGTGACAAATGTTTTTTTGAATGGATTCTTGGAGGAGGAAATTTACATGCGCCAACCCGAGGGCTTCATCAAAGATGGAGAAGAAGTCAAAGTGTGCTTTTTGAAGAAGAGTCTTTATGGACTCAAGCAAGCACCTAGAGCTTGGTACTCTAGGTTGCATTCTTATCTTATTTCCATTGGATTTGTTGTAAGTTCTTATGAACCATTATTGTGCTACAAATGTAATGATGGAAAGCATCATTTTAGTTCTATATGTTGATGATATAATTCTGACAGGAAATGATCTTGATGGCATTAGAGATGTAAAAATTTCTTTTTCTAGTGAGTTTAAGATGGTAGATCTAGGACTTATAAAGGTCATACTTGGAATAGAAGTTACTAGGTGCAATGATTTTACTTTCATATGTCAATCTAAGTATGCTAGATCCATCTTAGAAAAGTTTGGCATGAAAGATTGTAAAAGAGTTGTAACTCCCATGGAACTAAATGTAAAAGTTTCTAAGGAAAGTGATGAAGCATCCTTTGAGGACATCACTTCCTATAGAAAACTTATTAGTTCCTTGATCTATTTGACCATCACTAGACCAGATCTTAGCCATACAAAGTCCACTAATAAGTCATTGAAAGAGTGCCAAAAGAGTGTTAAGGTACATCTCAGCTACTAAAAAAACTTTGGCATAGCGTATCAAGAGACTAATATTTCTTTGAGAGCATACTTGGACTCAGATTTTGCAGGTGACAAAGTGGATAGAAGATCCACAAGTGCCTTTGCTACATTCCTATGTGGAGGAGTCATACCTTGGCTTTCCAAAAAGCAAGATACCATCTCTCTTTCATCAACCAAATCCGAGTATAAATCTATGACAACAACAACAAAGGAGATCCTATGGCTAAGAAGACTTTTCGAGGAGCTTCAAGTGATCAAGGTTGAAGAAATTCCATGCACTTATTGTGACAATCAAGTAGCCCAACAACTTGCCAACAATCCAATCTTCCATGCTTGAACCAAGCACATTGAGATTTCACATCACTTTGTGAGAGAGAAGGTACAAGAAAAGGAGATCAAGCTCATCCATGTTTCATCTTTAGATTGTGTTGCTAATATACTTACTAAACCATTGGCAAAGGATCCATTTGTGAAGTTAAGTTTAGCACTTGGAGTTGTAGATAGATGTATGCTAGATTTACCAAGCTGGATTTTGAGGAGTGTGAAAATGTCAAAATCATGCTTGATCTAGGCCAAATTCATGTACATATCATGATTACACATGTGTGGAGCCTGTTTTCACGTGTGAAATAAATGCATTTATCATTTAGATGAGTCATATAGGTTGTACATACTATTTCATTTGAGAGGATAGTGGCTAAAATGGCCAAAATCTAGTTTTCTAACTATATGCCACTTGACATCATTTTATTGGTAGGAAAAGCTATTTCACATGGGTAGGAGTGATCTCACACATGTGTAGGACTTCCCATATGTGTGAAAATATCAGTAGTAGGTGAGATCCAGCTTGTAGTAGATATTTGTGGAAGTCTCTATAAATTAGAAAAATTGCCTAAAATCAAGGGAGGTGGCTATAAGTTAGGAAACTTGGTCCATGTGCCATATTGATGATTATTGGTGGATCCTTTGATGAGTAGACACTCTCACACGTGCCAAATCAGCTGAGTAGGCATTATCTCTTGTGTATATATAGTGGCTCATTTGGCCATAATCAATATGGAAGCTAAATCTTGGTTTTGGAGCAATTCTAGTGTTTTCTCTCTATTTGTCTTGTGTTTTTATGCATTGATTGGGTTCTAAGATTATTATACTCTATTATCAGCTTGTTGTCCGTACTCTGATAGGTTTTCACACGTGTGAAACCAGAAAGTACAATTTTTGATCAATAATGATTGTTCTTGTTAGATTTCTTGATGTAGATGTGATCTAAATGCTATCTAATCTTTTGTAGATTGATAGGTTGATCTAATCTAACACCCAATCGCACTTGTGGATCTAATTTAGATCCATTCTTGGTCCTTTTTGCTGTACTTTGAGATCCACTGATGACAAACTCTGAGCTGGTATCAAAGCATTAACATTAGAACTTTTCTGATTCTCTAAGTGGTTTTATGTCAGAGCTATTTCTATAGCCTGATAAGCTTCCCATAGAACCTGACTTTACTAGCCAATAGAGTAAGTGCTTTATTGTCCTATAAGTTTTCATTAGATTTTCATTCTTAAGTCACTGATAGTTACCACTATCACCTTGACTAATCTTCCACATGGATTCCCAAGGGAAACCCAATTCTATCATGGAAAAGCTTGATGGAGCCAATTACCATATGTGAAAATTTAAGATGAGAATTGTGCTAATGGATAAGGAGTTGTATGACATTGTAGGATTATGACTAAATGTCTCTAAGTCAAAATCCATGCTAGACGTGGCGCTTTCTACCTCCTTGATTATTACTCAACTAGTATTAGGGATGCCTCAGAGGCAAGACCCGAAGCTGACGATGCTGCAATCTCCCAATGGAAATTGAAGGATGGCAAAGCATTCATGCTCATCATCCTCAACATATTAGACACTCATATCGGCCATGTGTCTGAAGCTCAGACCTCCAAGGAAGTTTGGGACATCTTGAGCACCTTTGGCTTTTCCAACCAGAGATTTGCATATTGTATGAAGTGCGAGATATAGCTTCTAAGCTACATCTCAAGAAGAAATTGTACTCCCCCAAGATGAAAAATGGTGATTCTCTCTAGAATCACATCAACTAGATCAAGAACCCATTGAAGCAAATGGTCACTGTTGGATCTATCATAGACGATCAAGATGCAGTAATGAAACTGCTTTCAAGCTTGCCAAGCTCATATGACATCTAGGTGATGATCATTATGACACATCCAGAGCTGACTCTTTCAAGAGTCATTGCAATGTTGTTGAAGGAAGACACTCGAAGGAATGAGCCCTCCAGTTCCTTGACTGTTGACTCTCACGGCTTGTACACCAACAGAGGCTCGACAAAGCAGAAAAAGAAAGGCCCAAAGCTATTGAAGCAACATCAGAAGTTGACACAATATCAAAGTAGTCAAACCCCCTGACAAAGAAGAAGCTATTCTGCAGATACTACAAGAGATCCAACCACAAGATTCAAGGTTGTCGTATACTTCAAGAGAAGAACAATAGCAAGGGGCAGTCGAATCAAGTGAAAAATGCAACTGCAGAAGCACCATAGCCTAATCAAGAAGCAGATCATTATGCCTTCATGAAAAGCCATCAAAGAGCATTAGATGATAACTCCTAGTTTCTTGATTCCAGAGCCACACAACATATGACCAGCCATATCGGCTGTTTTGAGTCCTATATGTCTTATAGTACCAATAGATATGTTCACCTGGGCACCAATAGTACACAAGATATTAAAGGTAAAGGTAAAGTAAGATTGAGCTTTGCAAATGATCAAACTTTCTAAAGTCTTGCATGTACTGAATCTATCTACAAATCTATTCTCTGTCAGCATAATTGTAGATCTAGAACATAAAGTAGAATTCGAATGTGATCAGTGTAAAGTAGTCGATAGGACATGCAAGATCCTAGCACTCAGAAAGAGGCATGGATACTTGTACAGATTAAGTCATTGCTTTTCTGCATCTAGTCAAGCTCTCAGTACTTCTATTCAAATAAATAAAAGTTTACTTTGGCATTATAGATTGGGTAACTTGAATGATATTTATGTAAAGCAAATGTCTAAGTAATCCATTGTTCTTGATCTCAACTATCATAATAGAAAAGTCAAATTACTTGTCTGTCAAGACTGTCTAGTTAGTAAATAGGCTAGGAAACCATTTAGATCAAGCCATCAACATATTGCTAGAGGATTACTAGACATTGTACATACAGACATTTGTAGTCCAATACAAAATCCTTCAATGAAGGATGCAAAGTATTTTATAACTGTTATTGATAAATTTTCCAGAAGAACTATGGTGTATTTTATCAAGAAGAAATCAGAAGCCTTTAATTGCTTCACGTTCTTCAAGGAGCATGCATAGAAAGAATCTGGTAAAACAATCAAAGCCCTAAGATCCAACAATGGTGAAGAATACATCTCTACCGAGTTCAAGGAGTACTGTCAGAGCCAAGGCATTGAACAACAGTTTATCACTCCTTATTCGCCTTAGTCAAATGGTGTCATAATATACTTATCTTATAGTAAGGATATGTAGTATAAAAGATTGTCGTTCTCCAAAGAGACTGCTTAATGTTGTGATTTTAGATGTTTTTAACTCATTTAATGTTCTTGGATTAAAATCTAGTTGTCAATAGACATTCGATGAATCGGCAACCAGTATCAGATGTGTAGTCTACACGCCATTGCAACTCAAAGTTAAATTGCAGCAACAACCAAATATGAACTTTATCAACAAAAATTCTGAATTCTCTCGCAAGTACCTTGTTTATTATTTTAGACTTGGTCACACGAGTTCATTTGGTTTTTGGAGAGTCGGCAGGATCTGCTTTTGCCTTGAGCTCCTTCGCCTTAATTGCGTCCTTTATCTGGATCTGCAGGGCTTCGTGTTCTCTCTTCAGATGGTCATTCTCAGCTACTGAGTTGCGAAAATCCTCATGGGCTTCCACTCTTGATCAGTTGAAAACTTGAGTGTTGTTGGGGTCACTTGTTTGCACTTGCTTCCCCTTGTGATAGTTTGACACCTCAACCATAAGCTTGTCAATATTTTTCAAGGCTTGGATGTGTTCATCATGTGAATTCACATGAGGGCGTCTATTTTATGTGAGCTCTTTAAGATCAATTAACTCCAGTACTTTTCTTCGTACAAGGGTTGAAGGAGATCAATTCTGAATGTCTCCTGTAGTGTTGCTTGGGCTTGCTTCCACTTAGCTGCATCCATTTGATGGTGCCAACATCAGAGCAGCACTATAGAGTGTTCTCTACACTTATTCAAGTCAGCTTTTCTATATCAAACTGCTATTGCAGATCTTCCTTCTTCTGGTAGAAGTCTACCTTATTCGGAAGAGCAATTCGTTCTGAATCAAATGTAGACATCTGCTTTATTGCAGTAGTTAGTTCATCCTTGATCTTGTCCAATTCGGACTGAAGAGACAACGTATATTCATGAGCTTTTCAAAGAATCAGCTCAAATTTTTTATTACTCTGTTCCATATTGTTGAGTTGAAACATGAGCTTTGTCATCTTCTTCTTAATATCTTTGTTTTTCCCCTGCATTTTGGCAATCTCCAAAACTGTACTCAGCCACCTGTTGCACAAAAAATTGGCACACAACAAAGCTTGATCCCAAAATGGTTTGTGAAGATTAGCACTTAACCTCATAGCTTTAGCACTTCACATAGAGTCCTATTCTTCTTTCAGCCACTCCATTTTGCTGTGGGGTCCTTGATGTTGTATACACCCTCTTGATCCCATGCTCATCACAAAAGGCCTTGAACTTGGTAGATATGTACTCACCACCATTGTCACTCTTTAAGCACTTGATCTTTGTGGAAAATTGGTTCTCTCTTGCATTCTTGAACTTGATAAAGACATCATACACTTCATCCTTGCTCTTTAGTAGATAGATCCAACAAAATGTTCTAAAATCATCAATGAATGTTACATACATCTTAGCTCCACTATTGCTAATTGTAGTAAATCCATGAATATCCGAATGTACAATTTGAAAAGGCTTTGTAGATCTAGATATAGATCTAGTATAAGGTAGTCTATGTGACTTAGAAAAAGCAAAAGACTCACAAACATGATTGATGCCACTTAAGAAACTTGAAAGACCTATCACAATCTTCTTCCTAGCCATTACCTCCAATGACTTGAAGTTGAGGTGTCCCATCCTTTTATGCCAAACCTCTTGAATAGGTATTTGCTCCCTTGCAACACATCCAACCTGGTTAGAAATTACACAAGCATCTAGTTTGAAAAACTTCCCTTGCCTTTTACCTTTTCCAATCAAGACATCCTTCCTTTTGATCAAACAAGCATCTCCATCAAACTCCACCTTGAGGCCTTAACGTAGCATTTGACTCACACTAAGAAAATTCTTGGTAATAGATGGAATAAAAAAGACATCTTCCAAATGAACATTCCTACTTGTAGAGAGAGAAATAGGAATCGTGACAATCCCTTTGATTGCACACTCACCATCATTTGCCGTGTATATCACCCTCTTGTCATCTCCATATGCCAACAAAGAAGTGAAATACACTTTGTGAAAGGTCATGTGTGAACTTGCTCTACTATCAATCCACCAAGGATCTAGATCTCCATCATTAGCAAGCATACATGAAGACATCACAAAAGCATCATCATTTGCATCTTGAACATCCAAACCATCCTCGTCAAGAGTAAGATTACCTAGCTTGTCTCCTTGATCTCTCTTCTTCTTGTAGCACTCACTTGCAAAGTGTCCTTTGATGCCACAATAGAAGCACTTGAGCTTTGATCTGTCCTTCTTTTTTCCACTTGAAGAAGCATCCACTTGATCTTGCCCTTTAGACCACTTACTTTTGGTTTTGCCCTTGAATTTTCCCTTTGTGAACATAGCATCCTCTTGAAGTGTCGATGTAGATCCACCTCTTGCTTGAAGCCTATATTCCTCATTGATCAAGATCTCTTGAGGATCCATCAAGCTTGGCAAAGTCTTTTGAATAGCAATACTTTGAACAATGTTAGCATGAGCATCCAATAAGCCATTAAGATCACTTGAACAAGCTCTCCTTCCTTAATGCTTTCATCAATGCAAGACAACTCATCATTCAATGCTTTCATCCTCAAAACAAAAGTACTTGGACTTTCTTCATTCTTTTGCAAACTAGAAAATATTTGCCTTCTTAGAGTCTTGGATTCATAAAGCTTCTTCAATGAATCCCAAGCTTCCAAAGATGATTTGCACTTACCAACTTCCTTGAGAAGCTCATTGGTAACATTCATCTTTATCATGTGTAGAGCCTTCTTGGCACTCTTGTCATACCTCACTTGATCTTGTTGTGTTGCTAGTCTCTGCATCTTGGACCCAACTTGATTCTAGGGTCCGTAAAAAGTACATTAGAATTCACAAGATTCATGTGAGTCCAAAAGTGGACCCAACTCTAGAAAGTAAACTCTAAGTTCTAAAATGACTTTGGGCCTCGAGTTTTATTTTAATTATAAAGGGCCCAACTCTATTATTTCTATTTACAATTAGTTCGCGTGTTCATTGGGCCAGATGAGCAAAAGAAGTGGGATCGACGAGATGCACAAGCACATTCCGTCATTGCATTATCAGTGAAGAGATCTATCCTTCCTCATATTAGATCATGCAAGACTTCCAAAACTGCTTGGGAGACTCTTGCCAAGATGTTTCAAGTAAAGAATGCGGCAAAAGTGGTATATCTTCAAAATCAACATCTTCAAGAAGGTGATTTGCTTACAAACCACTTGACGAAGATGAAGGATCTTCGAGAGGAGGTTCTTAGTATTGATGAGGTGATTGAGAACTCACAATTTGTATCTATTACTCTCAACTCTCTTCCTAATTTTTACCTTCTATTTGTGTCATCATTGAGCATTTCTCTTAGGGGACAACAAATCTACTTCGACGAACTTGTTGGCTTACTTCTTCAAGAAGAGCAAACAAGGATCAACTCTGGTGAACAAGAAGATCAAGCTTTCTTTTCAAAAGGTAAGGACAAAGGGAAGTGGAAAGGGAAGCCTTCTTTCAAAACTTCCAAAGATGATCAAAAATCTAAGGAAGCTCAAGATCAAGGCTCCAAGAAGAAGGGTAAGTGCCACTATTGCAAGAAGTTTGGGCATCACATCAAAGATTGTAGGAAGAGGCTTGCAAAGGAAAAAGAGAAAGGTAACGATACAAGTACCGCAATCATTACTTTGGAACAACAATTTGAAAAGGAGGATAATCTTTTCAATAATCATTATGCTTTTGTCACTAATAATCTCATCTCTCCTCAAGACAAGATTTCTGCCACTTCAAATCTTGCTGGTTTTTCAACAGAAAACAGCTCATCTTCAGCTTTACAAGTTGCTGTTTTTTCATCTATTGATTGGGTGATTGATAGCGGTGCCACACGCCATATGACTTATCACAAAGCTTGTAAAAGTGCATGATGGAAGCAAAGTTCAAGGTGTTGATAACACCTCTTATCCTATCAAAGGTATTGGAGTGATCCTCTTTATCTTACCCAATGGTGAGGAGAAGTACATTTGTAATGTACTGTATGTTCCAAAAATAAAAAAGAATCTCATTTCAGTGTCTACAATTATGAACCAAGGATTGGTTGTGGAATTCAAAGAAGACAAATGTCTTATCAAAGACCCAAGAGAACTCTTATGATCATTGCTTCGGGAACATTACGTGGTGGATTGTTCCTTATGGATACCTATGAGCAAAGAGCTTCATCATCTTTTTGTCTTGTTGCATCAAGTTCACATTCTTTGGAGTTGGCTGAATTATGGCATGCTAGGTTTGGACATCTCAACTTTGCTAGCTTGAAGATGTTGAAGAGATTCAATATGGTTGAAGACATTCCTAATTGAGCATCTCGAAGGACATGTATGCGAAGGATGCATACTTGGAAAATTTCAAAGGCAAGCTTTTCCAATTGATGGAACTATTAGAGTTGATGGCAAATTTGATTTGGTTGATAGTGATGTACGTGGTCCAATGAGGACCGAATCCATTGGAAGGTGTAATTACTTTGTTACTTTTATTGATGACCTTTCAAGATTTACATGGATTTATCCTATGAAGGCAAAATTTGAAGTTATTCAACGCTTTAAGGATTTTCTAGCAATGATAGAAAACCAGTTTGGGCACTCTTTGAAGATCTTACGTACCGACCGAGGAGGGGAATATATAAAGAATACGTTCGGTACTTATCTTCAAAGCAAAGATATCTGTCATCAAATGACAACCCCTTACACACCTCAACAAAATGGTGTTGCCGAAAGAAAGAATCGCAATATCATGGAGATGGCTTGATGCATGCTCAAGGCAAAGGGCCTACCTCACAAGTTTTGGGCTGAAGCAGTTATAACGGCGGCTTACATTAGTAATCGGTGTCCTACTAAAGCCTTGAAGGTATTAACTCCTTATGAAGTTTGGTATGGTAAGAAGCCTATTGTTTCTCACTTACGCATCCTTGGTTGCACGACTTATGCTTTCATTCCCGATAAACTAAGAACCAAGCTTGATGATAAAGGAGTTAAATGCATATTTATTGGCTATAGTAGCGAAAGCAAGGGCTATAGGTTGTTTAATATGGATACTAATAAAATCATAGTGAGTCGTGATGTTCATTTGGATGAAAAGATCTCCTATGATGTTGCGTCCACTCATGTCATGAAAAGGGACTTCCCCCATGATGCATATGTTGAAATATTTTCAGATTTGGTTTTGCCATCTAATCATGAAGAGGAGGGACTGCCATCTACTTCTAGTGGACAACCCACTACTTCAATTTTGCAGCCCATAGTTCATCAAAAAGAACCTATTTATGGTGAAGATGTTGAAAACATTGGACATCAAGGTCCAAGTTTGGAACACTTTGGACAACAAAGTGTTGACAAAGGTAAGGTTGTTGGACAGCCCAAACCAGTTCCTAAATGGTTGTTGCAGACTTTGCAGGACAACAAAGTGGATCATTTCTATGAAGGGAAGACTCGTGCCTCTACTAAATTAGTAGAATTTGTTGATTTTTTTTATTTTGCTCTTATTTCTATTGAGGATGGTGCAATAGAACCTGTTTTTTATGAGCAGGCCAGAGGAGTAAAATGTTGGGAGGATGTGATGCAAGAGGAGTACAACTCACTCATGAAGAACCACACTTGGGTTCTTGTTGATTTTCCACATGGGGCTGGAATCTTCATCTCTCAACAACGATACATTGAGCAGATGTTGAAACAATCTTCGTTTTTCAAGTCACCGCAAGTTGATGCATATGATGGATGTATTAGTGAAAGGTTTCTTGCTTTGTTCGTTAAGGGTGAGCATTTGTTTGGAGAGAATTTTTCATTACTTGAAGAATCTTCTATGTCATCCCATACCTCTTCGAGGGACAGCTTTGATGACGCCATCATTGATGCATCTCTTAATAGTTTGCCAAATTTTTATGATGAAGACGTTGAACAGTAGGTTCAGTCATCTTGTCTTGGTCATTTACAGCCTATTTTACATCATGAGTAGTCTATTATGCTTCGGGAACAGCCTGTGGAAGATTATGGACAACATGGTCCATGTTGGGAACACTTTGGGCAGCAAAGTGTTGAACAGCCCATAACTGCTCCTTGTCGCCTATTGGAGACTTTGCAGGACAGCAAAGAAATGTCTTACTATGAAGGAAAGGCACATGCCTCTTTAAAATCAGTACCTCTTGCTGATTGTTTTTGTTCTACACTTACTCTTCATCATGATGTTGGTAAGGTTTGGGAGGATGTGATGTCAAAAGAGTTTGGTACTCTTTTTTATTGTCCTTATGGTAAGAAGTTTTTTCGAATGATGTGGGAGCCTATAATGGATTACAAGTCCATGTTTCGACTTATTGTCGAGTTTTTGTTGGTTCCCTACATCGGATGGAGCATGCAAATCCTCACCCTTCGACTTGATGCTTCATTATTACGCATTCTTTTCCTTTTATATGTTGGACATGATTGGGGATGAGATTTCGACTACTTCGGTGCGAAGTTTATTTGGCGACATGAAGTTCGGACAACAATTTGCATTTTTCTCTTTTGAGAAGTTACTTCATGTTATGTTATGCATTTCCATTTAAGGAGGGTGTTGGAATGTAAATGAATTGCTTACATTACCATAGGTTACTTTGACCCAAAAGGTCGAGACTTGTGTAACCATGGTCATTTATTATATTAGGCCTACTAAACTTAGAGTTAGCTAAGTTAGTATAGAATTAACTTGGTAGGGACTCATGGGTCCACTAGGCCTAATTGTGACAGTAAGTACCCCAACTTGACATATTGGAGGTACCTTATTCTTTCTATGTAACTTATAGAAAGTTGGATAGTCAATAGTCAAGTAGTTGGATAGCATATAGTCAAGTACTTGGATAGCCAATAGTCATGAAGTTAGATAGTCATCTTGGACTATATATATGTGTGCATCCCATTTGTATGAGACACTTTTGTAAGCAATACTGAGTATTCTCCTTGGCTGTCCACGAGTTTCTACAAGAGGGTTTCTAGCCATCTTTCTCTTTCTTTTGAGAATGCTTTGTGTGATTGAATAGTTAAGATTCTGGATCCTTAGGCTTCTATTTCCTACAACTTCCACCCAAGCGAGCCATCCAACTCAGCCAACAGGTTAGAGCCCGTTCCCCAAGAGCTTAACCCATTCACGTTCATGCAAGGAACACTCAGAACCACAAGCCGTGACAGATATGGAGACATCCAGTTCCTGGACCGAATGGTCCCGACAGCATACTACTGGCGCCTCGAACCGAATGGTCTGAACGTCATACCGCTTGTGTCCCGGGATATGACCCTCAACTATGTGCCTGATCAAAAAGTTTGAAGCAGCTTTACAATTGGCGCTTTTACCGAACACTGAAACCCAGAAGGTAATCAAAGTCAATTTGAGGAAAATCCCACTTTATTAATAAATCTGAGAAGGTTACATTTCAAGTGTGTGACCGACCCTAGTCTCCGGGGCGCTGGCATGCCAAGGCAGGCGCCAGGACAACATTCCAACAAGGGAAGCTGAGACTTGGCTGGAGCTCGCCCTGAGTCGCAACCCGCATTCCCCTATAGTATTGGTGGGATTTGCCACCTCCCCTCATACCAAGTGCTCTTTTTGCAACTTTGGCCTAGAAAGAATCTAATATTTCCATGTGTGTCATCATTGCCATTAAATTTTTAACTTTTGTGTGGTTCTGCCTTCCATCCCATGTAATTGTTTGGCTATGAAATCTTTTTAGTGTTAATGATTTCAAAGTTAGTTGCTAAAAGATCGAACGTGACAATTGTCATGATAGTTTCGTTTGATTTCTGATAGGCATAGTGATCATTAGAAGAAGGATCATCCTGTTGCATTCAATAGTTCATCTTTCAATTTGACTTGATTAATATCAAAACCTCTTTCTTTCTTCCAACACAACCAATCCAGGAGCTTGTTTTGTATAAACTTCATGTTGAAGTCCCTATTAAGGAATGCTGATTTTGCATCCATTTGGTGTAGATTGCATCTAAACATAGCCCCTAATGTGATGATCATGAAAAGTGTATTCCACTTAGCTATGGAGGCAAAGGTTTTTTTCACAATCTATGCCCTTGTTTAGTGCATATCCTTTCATGAAAAACCTTGCCTTATGTTTTACTAGGGTTTCATCCTCATTATTACCTAGCATTAAATACTCATTTATTATCAATGAGATCTTTACCTTCAAGAAGATAAGCTATCTCTCATGTATCATGCCGCTTGATGGAATATATCTCCTTTTGCATTGCCTTTTGCCATGTCTCGTCATCTTTGTCTTTCTTATAGCAAGAGTTCATTGGTTTGTGCAAGACTAATATGAATTCAAAAAGTTCCATCATAGAGCTCACACATGTGAAATCAGCCCTCATTAATTGAGTGCTACTTCTCAAGGATTGATCCAAATTTGATGTTCTATAGCTTGTTGGATAGGTATTGAAGAGTAGAATGTGTTGCTCAAGTTTCTAAATCAATTTGATTTGTTTTTAGAAGAGTTTTAGACAATCAGAGGGTTTGAGAGAGTACTGAACTCATGGGATATGCCAAAGTGAGCACACATAAGTTCTTTTCACCAAATTCATAAATTTTCACTGTCAATCAAGAAGAATTGGATAGAAGTGAGTATTTTGAGGTCTTAGACTTTTCATTTCTCACAAATTACTGTGTTTGAGTTGAAAGTAAGGTCCTAGAGAGTTTTTAGTTCTTTGAAACTCGTGGGAGAGATAGACTTCTTACTTGCATGTGCCTCATTTTTGTAATTGAAGCAATAGATTGATTTTCTGTGTTGAGAGTTTGATCTCACACTCTGTTGCTAGATTTCATAGGTTGGATCAACATCATCAGTGTTAGACCCTAGGTTGAGATAGCAAGCAACATCTTTCAACTCCATTTTTGTCATTACTAGAATTTCTCATAGAGAAGATGTCTTCATCTGGTTCACATTTCTTGGAGCACAGTGAGAGATTAACATCTTCCAATTATGCAATGTAGAAGATAAGAATGGAATCATTATTGAATCTACAGGATGTAATAGACATTGTGAGTGGAGCTAAAGAAGAACCTGCAACACCTAATGAAGCTGCAATATTTCACAAAAGAACCAAAATTGTCCTTCATTTTATAAAAATGAATGTAACCAATGAAGTGTTAAGAGAGATCAGTACATGCTTGGGATACTCTAAAGACAATCTATGAAATCAAGAATACTTCTAGATTGCTTACACTTAGAAACCAAATCTTTCTAAGTTATCAGAGAGTAGATGAGAGTGCTTCATCATATCTAATGAGAGTAAAGGATCTTCATAAAAAATTAGTTGGTATTGGAGATGATCTTAAGAACACTGAATTTGTTCAAGTAGTCCTTAATGGACTTAGAGATGAGTATGACAATATCGTGTAGACTTATGCTGTCAGGGAGGATCTTCCATCCTTGGAGACACTGCAAGGTGTTCTCATTGTTGAAGAAAGCAGGCAAGAGAACAGACTTTCATTGAAAGATGGTGGAGATGATAAAGCACTCTTCATCAAAGACAAGTCAAGAGGCAAGGTCAGAGGACAACAACACTTCAAGAAGGACAAAGCCAAAGAAGGTGGTGAGGATCAGTCCTCACAAGCTGCAACATCCAATGGCAAGAAGAAGTACCCAAAGATCAAGTGTTTTTTTTGTGGCAAGAAATGAACTATGCATCAAGCTGTTTCAAGAAGAAGAACCAATCTAAGCAAGCTAACCTTACTAATGAGGATGAGTGTGAGGGTGTTGAGAGTAAAAGAGATGATTGATTAATGATGTCTACTTTTTCATCTTTTCCTTTCAAGAATGAAGAAGTCTGGTGGATAGATAGTGGGGCTAGTTCCCATATTTCTAGTTCTAGAAATTCTTTCACTATTCTCATGTCATATCTAGGTGCAAAAAGATCAATCTATATTGCTAATGATGTAGAGTGTAGAATTGAAGGAATAGGTAGTATTCCACTTCATGCATCGTCATCAAATCTTTTTGCTTGTCTGATGTACTTTATGTACCTAGACTAAATGAAAATCTCATTAGTGTAAGACAGTTGTTTGATAGTGGATTGGATGTCAAGTTTCAAGCTGACAAGTGTATAATCTCAAGAGAAAATGAAGTTATTGCTAGAGGATCTGGAATTGGTAAGTTGTACAAACTAGATTCTAGGGAGAGTGCTAACATTTCAAATATTGCTTATGAGACCAAGGTTCTTCAGGAGGATCTGTGGCATAAGAGATTAGGAAATCCTAATTTCAAAGCCATGCAATCTATGATCAAGGAAGGAAAAGCTGTTGGACTACCAAAGACACTGTCAAAGGAGCTTCAACCTTGTAAAGCTTGTGTTTTGGCAAAATCACACAGAAGGCCTTTTCCTAGATCAAGCATCAAAACAAAGCAACCATTTGAACTCCTGCACTTTGATGTTCATTTCTCATCAACAAAGATCAAAGGAGGAGAAAATTGCTTTGTCTCCTTTGTAAATGATTATACAAGATATTCTTGGATCTATATGTTGTCAAAGCTTATGTAGAAAAGCAATTTACTTTCAGTTGAGAGCTTTGAGAAGTGACAATGGAGGAGAATACACTTCCAATAAGTTTAAAGACTTTTGTTGGAGAGAGGAAATCCAAAGAGAGTTTTCTTGTTCATATACTCCTCAATAAAATGGAGTTGCTGAGAGAAAAACTAGAACTTTGTGTGAATGCGCAAAAGCCATTAGGCTAGAAGCTTCTCTACCTAAAGAGTTTTGGGGAGAAGCAGTTGCATGTGCAAACTATCTTTGTAATAGGCTTTCTAATCTTGCAATAGGAGGAAAAACACCATTTGAGATGTTGTATAAGAAAAAGCCTAAGGTAGATCATTTTAGGATTTTTGGCTGTGTATGCTTTGTGCATGTACCTCTAGAGACTAGGAAGAAGGAAGATCTTAGTGTTGTTAAAGGAATTTTTGTAGGATATGCATCTACTAAAAAACCATACAAAGTTTATCTTCCCTCTACTGACAAGGATATTGTTAGTAGAGATGTGATCTTCCATGAAGATGAGAAGTTTAACTTGGATGATGCACAAATCAAGGAGTTTCATGCAAGATCTACAATCATCAATCTTGATGCAACTCAGGAAGTGGTGAGGCCGAGGCTTGAGGAGGAGCAACTTCAAGCAACCACACCAAGAAGATCTACACAAGAAAGATCTAAACCAAGGAGGCTTACATATGATGAGGAAGGAAGGCAAGTGGAAGGTGAAACCTCCTATCATGCTCTCTTCATATGAGATGAAGAGCGTAAAGATGTCCAAGAAGCACATAAATCCAAGATGTGGGTTGAAGCAATGACCCAAGAGTTTGAAGCCTTGATGTCAAATAACACATGGGAGCTTGTGGAGCCACCAAACAACATGCATGCGTGTGGCTGTAAGTAGGTTTTCAGAATCAAGTATAATCATGATGGATCTATCATAAGTATAAAGCAAGACTTTGTGCCAAAGGCTACTCACAAATCAAAGGTCTTGACTATGAAGACACCTTTGCACCAGTTGCAAAAATGGTAACAATCAGAGTACTCATATCTCTTGCATGTTTTCACAATTGGGGTATGTTCCAAATTGAAGTTTCTAATGCATTTCTCAATGGTTACCTTGAGGGGGAGATTTGTGAAAGATTTTAGATCATTATGATCCAATCTACTTGAATGATCTTTGGTTAGAAAGAAAAATACACTACCAATTTCACTAATGTAGAAAAATTAGCATCTACACACAGAATGAGATACAAACACCAATATAGCTTGATCAAACTTGAATGAGATGAAAAAGTACTATTGTTGTCCGTACAAAACTAGAAAGCTACTATATTTCACATGTGTGGATCCAAAAATAACAAATATAGATCATTCTACACATAGAATTGCAAGCAATCACCAAGATAGTGCACAGAATGAAATGAGATAGAGAAGAGAGAAGATCACTCTCTGCACGAGTTACGTCCTTTTATAACAGGTCCAATCCCTATTTGGCCACTTGGCTTTCCCACCAAAATGCTAACCGTACTAATTTTGGGTCTAGATTCAATGTACTCAACTATTCAAATTTGAATCTACTCAAACTCGCATTCTAACTTTCCCACACTTTCAAAAACTATTTATTTAAATGAAATTTAGACTAATGAACTTTGAAAAGTCAATCTCTAAGTCTAAAACAAGTTTTGGCCTCAATATGCCAAACATGGAAATATAGCAAAATGTGATGAAACTAGTTGAATTTTCCACACTTCCTCTTCAACTAGTTTTAGCATAGACTTTGATAACACTCCAAGTGAAGTCCTATGCTTCATGAACAAGTCCTTTCCCAATGCTTTGGTGAAGATATTGTGAAAAATGCAAAAATAAGCTTGGTAGAGGCCAAAAATCTTGTATATAGATAAACACACGTGTGGAGCCTGTTCCCACATGTGAAACTAGTGTACTTGTCATATACCATAATTATATATGTTGTACATATGATTTAATTCAAGTTCTAGTGGCTAAAATGGCCAAAAACTAATTTTCTAGACATATGACACATGGCATCAATCTATTGATTGCATGAGCCACATCCTTTGGTTAGGTGTCATATCCCATGTGTAGAGGACAAATCACACGTCTGGAATAAGCTAAAGTAGACGAATTTTGACTTCTAGAAGATTTCCAGGTAGATCTCCATATAGAAGGAAAATGGACCAAAAGTGCTCAAAATAGAAGGTTTTGTCCAAGGGTCAGTTTTGCATGATGAATCATCATATGACAAAGCACTTCACACATGTGGGATCAGAGGGATGATCAGTACCGCAAGCTCCCACTTATTGTATATATAGAGCCACATTTGGCCCTAATCATAGTGAGGCACCAATCTTGATTTTGGAAGTAATTTTGAGTAATCCTCTCCATTTGTCTATATTTGTTTTGATTGTTTTGAGGTTCTATCAATGTGTACTTGATTTTCATGTTGGATTCCGTACTTAGACAATGTTTCACACGTGTGAAACCATAAAGTACACTTACCTTCAATTAATGATTGTTCTTGTTAGAATTTTGTGTCTAGAATTGATCTAGATTCATCTTAATCTGAAGTAGATTGATAGATCAAGTAATCTGGCAACCAATCCCTCTTGAGGATCATACTAGGATCCACTCTTGGTACTTTTTGTACTTTTTCCATAGATATCAGCTACACATTTCCTTGAAGACACATGTTGAAGCTCCACCTCGTTTGCAATGATTTGCTCCCTCACAAAGTGATATTGTATCTCAATATGCTTGCTCCTAGCATGAAAGATAGGATTGGATGCCATTCTTTGGGCTGATTGATTGTATTGGGCTCTCTAAAAAATCTACCAAGTGAAGATCCTTGATCATCTTCTTGATCCATACCATCTCCTTTGTGCAATGCGTAAGAGCTTTGTACTCGGCCTCACAAGATGACAATGAGATAGTGGCTTCTTTCTTGGACATCCATGATATAGCTCCATCACCTATGAAAATACAATAAGCACTAATGGATTTCCTATCTAGTACATCTCTAGCATAGTCCAAATCTGAAATCCAAAAAGATTAGGTGATGATCCCTCATACAATATGCCAAGATCTTGAGTTTCAATGATGTACCTCAAAACTCGCTTTCCTAGCTTCCAATGCTCCTCAATAGGATCTTGCATGAATTGACTCAATCTTCCAACAAAATAGCTTAGATCAGGTCTAGTAATGGCTAGATAGATGAGTGAAGAGTAGTGTCCTCGAAGGATCTTTCATTACCTCTTATAGTTATCTTTACATGAGACTCCATAGGTGTATCAATAGCTTTTGCATCTACCATATGAAATCTTTCTAGAATAGAATTAGCATACTTCTCTTGACAAATGAAAGTAGATTGAGAAGATCTCATGACTTCTATTCCCAAAATGTAGTGCAGATTACCAAGATCATGCACCTCAAACTCCTTCTTAAGAGCATTCTTGATATCCTCCACATCTTGATTGTCTCCACCACTCAAGATGATATCATCCACATAGATTAGCAAGATGGTAACATCATTTCCAGCAAAACTATAATAAAGTGAATGATCATAATCACTCATAACAAAGCCTTGAGAGAGTAAAAAAATGCTAATCTTAGCATACCAACTCCTTGGTGCTTGCTTAAGGCCATACAAACTCTTTTGTAGAAGACACACATGATTTGGCTTTGTTGATGAAATGTAGCTCTCGGCTTGCTCCATGTACACTTCCTCCTCAAGATCACCATTTAAGAATGCATTCGAAATGTCCATTTTCCATAGATCCCATCCATAAAGTGTAGCAAGTGAAATGATGACTCGAATGATTACCATCTTTGCCACGGGTGCAAAGGTCTCATCGTAGTCAGTCCCTTGTTGTTGAGCATATCCTTTTGCCACTAGCCTTTCTTTGTACTTGTTGATAGATCCATTTTGGTTTGTCTTCACCTTGAAGATCCATTTGCATCCAATAGCTTTCTTGTCCTTAGGCAACTCCACCAATCTCCATGTTCCATTCTTCATAAGAGCTTGATACTCAAGATCCATTGCTTGGATCCACTCCTCTTCTTTCCTTGCTTGATCTACACTTGTAGGCTCATCCAAAGAGGTTAGGAAAGCAACATAATTTCCAGAAACTACTTGCTTACCCTTTTGATCATATGTGAGCCTTGAAGGTACTTGTCTTTCCCTTGATGTTCTCCTTGGCTTTTGACTTGATGAAGGTCCATCATCACCACCATCCAAAGTAGGATCCTTCTCATCAACATCAAGAATGTTAGATCCATCCACTCTACCATCAATCATGCTTGAAGACACTTTTGGAATGTCCCCCTCATCAGAAAATGGCATCTCTACGAACAATCACTTTGTTAGTAGAAGGAATGTAAACCTTGTAGGCTTTACTCACCTCACCATATCCAACAAAAATACCTCTTTGAAGATGGATCCTCCTCGGTCCTATCATCAAGAGTAATGTTAACATAGCATGTGCATCCAAAGGTTCTTAGAAAGTTGACACTCGGCCTCCTCTTGAATAGCATCTCAAAAGGTGTCCTTCCATCCAAAATAGCACTCGGCCACCTATTGCACAAGAAATTGGCACACAACAAAGCTTGATCCCAAAATGGTTTGTCAAGATTAGCACTTAACCTCATAGCTTTAGCACTTTCACATAAAGTCCTATTTTTCCTTTCAGCCACTCCATTTTGTTGTGGGGTCCTTGATGTTGTACACTCCCTCTTGATCCCATGCTCATCCCAAAAGGCCTTGAGCTTGTTAGATATGTACTCACCACCATTGTCACCTCTCAAGCACTTGATCTTTGTGAAAAATTGGTTCCCCCTTGAATTCTTTAACTTGACAAAGACATCATACACTTCATCCTTGCTCTTTAGTAGATAGATCCAACAAAATCTACTAAAATCATCAATGAATGCTACATACATCTTAGCTCCACTATTGCTAATTGTAGTAAATCCATTAATATCCGAATGTACAAGCTGAAAAGGCTTTGTAGATCTAGAAATAGATCTAGTACAAGGTAGTCTATGTGACTTAGACAAAGCACAAGACTCAAAACATGCTTGACATCACTTAAGGAACTTGGAAGACCAATCACAATCTTCTTCCTTGCCATTACCTCCAATGACTTGAAGTTGAGGTGTCCCATCCTTTTGTGCCAAACCTCTTGAATAGGTATTTGCTCCCTTGCAACACATACAAATTGGTTAGCAATAACACAAACATCTAGTTTGAGCAACTTCCCTTGCCTTTTACCTTTTCCAATCAAGACATCCTTCCTTTCGATCAAACAAGCATCTCCATCAAACTCCACCTTGAGGCCCTTACTTATCATTTGGCTCAAACTAAGCAAATTCTTGGTAATAGATGGAATAAACAATACATCCTCCAAATGAACATTCCTATTTGTAGAGAAAGAAATAGGAATTGTGCCAATCCCTTTGATTGCACACTCACCATCATTGGCCATGTAGATCACCCTCTTGTCATCTCCATATGCCAACAAAGTGAAATACTCTTTGTGAAAGGTCATGTGTGAACTTGCTCCACTATCAATCCACCAAGGATCTAGATCTCCATCATTAGCAAGCATACATGAAGATGTGACAAAAGCATCATCATTTGCATCTTGAACATCCAAACCATCCTCGTCAAGAGTAAGATTACCTTGTTTGTCTCCTTGATCTCTCTTCTTCTTGTAGTACTCACTTGCAAAGTGTCCTTTGATGTCACAATAGAAGCACTTGAGCTTTGATCTATCCTTCTTTTTGCCACTTGAAGAAGCATCCACTTGATCTTGCCCTTTAGACCACTTACTTTTGGTTTTGCCCTTGAATTTTCCCTTTGTGAACATAGCATCCTCTTGAAGTGTCGATGTAGATCCACCTCTTGCTTGAAGCCTATATTCCTCATTGATCAAGATCTCTTGAAGGTCCATCAAACTTTGAACAATGTTAACATGAGCATCCAACAAGCCATTAAGAATCACTTGAATAAGCTCTCCTTCCTTAGTGCTTTCATCTATGCAAGCTAACTCATCATTCAATGCTTTCATTCTCAAAACAAAAGTGCTTGGACTTTCTTCATTCTTTTGCAAACAAGAAAAGATTTGCCTTCTTAGAGTCAACACTCTAGAAGTAGACTTGGATTCATAAAGCTTCTTCAATGAATTCCAAGCTTCCAAAGATGATGTGCACTTACCAACTTCCTTGAGAAGTTCATTAGTAACATTCATCTTTATCATGTGTAGAGCCTTCTTGGCCCTCTTTTCATACCTCATTTGATCTTGTTGCATTGCTGGTCTCTCCTCCAAACCTATAAAAATATCCAAAACATCATTCATTTCAATAAGTGACTCCATCCTCACTTTCCACAATAAATAGTTACTTGAGGTAAGCCTATGATTGCCTTCCAACATGACTCCAATTGAGGTTGCCATGTAGCAATGACTTGATTTTCTCTTTCAACTCGTTTCAATGCACAAAGCACTCCTTTGAACAAATTACCCTAAAAAAACATAATACCCTAACAAAAAATATAAACTTCTTATAGAACCTTCAAAAGAGTTTATCTTGTCATAACTCTCCTCATGGTAACTGTAATAATGGAGCCGTAGACTACCTCGCAAAGGAACCGTAATGCTACTATAACTTCATATGTTTGGTTCTCCCAACTGGCATTGTTTGAACGTAATTCCTGCTTTCATAATATCAAACAGAGACTAAATCAATCCTCTATTTATACACAACCAACCGCCACCTATGAAGCATCACAATGCACATGGAACGGTTTGCTCCAATCTGGCGGTCGAAGAATGGGTGCATTAACCAATGTGTCAACTAAATCCTTAAATGCCTTATAGCACTTAATAGTAATTTTGTATACTGTCTCTTTTTCAAAATCTCATATAGCACATGAGTTCCGTCAAAATATGAGTAAATAAAAAAAACGGCGATGATATCCCGTCATTCCTAAAAAGGTTTGCATTTCCTTTGGAGACTTTGGAACCCGCATATTCTTAATTACCTCAATCTTTGCTGGATCAATTGACAAACCTTCTTTCGAAACAAAACTCCACGTTGCACACAAAAAATACATATTTCTGGATTCAAACTAATGCCAAATTCATAGCATCTCTGAAAACATTTCTCCAAGTACTCTAGATGATCATATACATCACCGTACTAATATAAATCATCCAGAAAAATTTTCATAAATCGATCCAAATAATCATAAAATGTCTTTGTCATGACCTTTTGAAAGGCCGCTGGCGAATTTTTCAACCCGAATGACATTACCTTGTATGCACCCCATTCTGTAATAAATGTTGGTTTTCCCCTATCTTGCTCAACAATTTGTATTTGGTTATATCTGCTAAATCCATCAAGAAAACTATACAGCTCATGTCTTGCAACCTCGTCCAAAATATGCTCTGTTAACGGCAATGGAAAATAATCCTTTATCATAAATGAGTTGAGCTTATGGTAATTATTACCACACAAACTCGTCAATTGCCATTTTTTCTTGGAACAATCACAATAGGACCCAACCATGGTGTGTAGTCAATAGCATATATAAACCCAACTTTGACAATTTTCTCAATTTTCGCTCAAGCCTGTTCCGCATGTTTTGGGTTCATTTTATAGTGTTGTTGACGTACATTTCGTGCATCAATGGTGACATCGATGGTGTGCTGATAGATTTCCTTTGGTACACCTCACAGTTCATCATAGGACCATGCAAATACCGCCTTGTACTTCTTGAATAGTTCAATTGCTCATTGAATATACTCTAGATTGTTATTAGCACCAATTGATATGTACTTTGGGTTGTCTTCTGTCCCTAAATCAATCTTTATTAGTTCTTCTCTGGAATCCTGAGTAGGATGCAACCGCGTAGGCTTCTCTTTCAATGTTCAGAACTTTTCAATAATCTCAGAAAAACTCTACGAAAAGTAATCCCTATTTGAATCCTCTACTATCACTTGTTCATCTTTTTACAGTAATTCTATCGAGTCAGTCTCAACTCCTTCCGCAACAAATAAATTAACAACTATAGATAACAGATTTGTCAAGCATAAATCTTCTTCGAATTCCTCTGTCACGTTTTGACTCCCACGAGTCGATGAACTACAAAATCCAACCTCTCTTGATGTGTTTGTAATTGGATCTTTTTGCCTTCTGCAAGAATTGTAACTATGCTTGTTGCCCAGTCATGTACTGCTTTAGCAGCTTGCAACCAGGGTTGGCCTAACAGGACCGAATAGACATCTATACATGGGTAATCTCATAACAACAAAATTCAAGAGAAATTTCAATCCCTTAATATAGACAAGAATCTTCTGAATTTCTCTGGCTCGAGAATCACGTGTATGGTTAGCCATACGTATGACTAAATTGCTTCTATGCAACATGATGTTCTTTAATTTGTTATAGGTCTCCTCGAAAATGATATTCACTCCCGTGCCACCATCGATTTGAGCTCCCTTGATACTCAGTCCTTGAATATTAATTTCCAATGTAGGTACAATATCTTGATCCGTGGATTATCCAATCACATTGACAAGCATAGGGGGAAGTCCTTCCAACATCTTGAATCTTGGCAACTTCGATCATATGGATTCTGCCAAATAAGGTGCAATTTGCATCAACTGGCCTACTATCACCTGAAATTTATAATTATGAACAAATTTGGCAATTTGGTCTATGACATCTACCAGCTCTCGGGAAGGATTCGGCCCCTGTGTCTGGCATAGCTGTTCCAGCACATTTTAAGTAACTTTGGCCATCTAGGCAATGTCGGGATTAGTTACCTGACTAATGCTTGGTCTGGCATCCTCAACAACTCCCTCTCAGATTACCGCCTTCCCTTTATCCTTATGTTGAGTAACTACCTGTACATTAGCTAAAAATGGTTCCTTCACTATAAATATTTGTACGGATGCATGTTGCTCAAGACCATTCATCTCGCCAGAATTCTGAGGTGGATTTTGTATAGCGTTCTGATCATTTAAATGATTATTAACAAGCTGAGACAATAAGGTCATTATAGCATTAGAGTCTTCGATCATTGAACCTTTTGCCACCATCTGCTCCAACAGAGTCTTGAATTGATTAATGTGATTCTGAATAGAATCACTTTTTGACATTCTGAGTGAGAAGAACTTTCTCCTCAGATGCAGCTTTGAAGTGACATCCGTCACTTTGTATAGTGTATTCAGTATATCCCAACCCTCTTTCAAAGATTGGGCTTGTCTGATGCAGCCAATCTGCATGTGTCTACCCTACTTGATCACAACTTTGAAGTCACTGGATCGATGCAATTGATTCCATAGCCATGCATAAATTATGAGTTTTAGAATTAGCCTTGTGGAAGCGTATGAAGCATGGAAAGTAGAGCGACAAATCAACAAAGGATGTCAGTCATACGAGACAATTTAATCTACGAATAATTTTATCTACAAGCAAGAAGAAATTTGAGCATGAAAATAATGTGCATTAAGCATGACATACATGATCTAGATTACTGGAACATTGATTATTCACTTGTGAAGAAAATGTAGTCTGAATGCAGTCAAAGCCGCTTTCTTCCTGAATCAATACTCTGTGATAACTGAGAGAAAGAACAAAACAATCGCACTCTGGATGATTGCTTGATCTGTTACAATGTCTATTGAGCTAACAAATCTCTTCTTGTCTGAATGTCTAATGCCTAACCGAGCAACTAATAAGTTGCTGGATATATATACACATGGCTGCTGACTAATTACAAGAATAGTTAATCTGAACTTTACAATTGGAGTTAAGGCACTACGTGCTTTTGGAAGTCGACATCGGACAATATCTAATTCTATTATAGATTTTGTCTGATCATGATGAAGGTACTGTTGAGCCAACGAATGTTCAAGTCGACTATTGGAGTTGATAGTGACATATGCCTAGTTGGTGAAGTTGAATTGTCGATGTTGGATGTCCCAAGAATAGTCGGTGTAGGACGAGTCGAATAGTTCATCACCAAACCTATGAATCTCATCAAATATGAGATCATGACTTATGCGCATACATCATCCAAGTGGATCTTAACATCTATGTACATTAGCTTGCTCTTCATACCCAGTAAAGATGTGGCAACGACACATGATTTCTCAGGCCATATCGAAATAGGAGGTCATCGTTCCAACAGATAAAAACAATGATGATAAATTGTAGTAGGATTTGGATTTGCTAGGGAGTTGAAGAATAATAGAGCAGTTCAAATTTGTGTTGGTAATGAATGTCTATATAGGTGTCGTAGACAACCATAAATAATTGCAAAATGATTAGGTGTCTGAGACAACCATGCAACTCTTCGTTAATGGTATTCATGATAGTAGAGAAAGAAGAGTGAGAGGTAATTAGACATTTAGCGCAAACGCAACATGACTAAAAATAACGAATCTATATAATAAATGTTGTAGTAACAATGATCAGATCACAAGACAGTTGTGTTGGAGTGTGTGATCCTACTTACAAAAATAAGTAATTGCTATATTCAGAATATTTTACTCTCTCTCTCTCTAATCTCTAACTTTGAGGAGTCAGATACCAATCTTAATTCTTTCCTATGGTCTTTTAATGTGGATCAAAAGAATGGAAAGGTGTGACTTGGAAACAACAATACATAGTGAATTGAAGGATTAAGCAACATCAAAGTTCAACATGCATCAAGTTTAAGGGGTAACATCAAGGATGAATTGTTGGTTCCTAACTTGGCAAATAAGCTGTTATGTGTCAGTTGCTTAATTGTTTTGAACTATAAAGTGGAGTTTTATAAAGACAAAATTTTGTCAAAGATTTGAAGAATAACTGAGTGTAGTAGCTTAAGGCACATGTTCAAATAACAAACTCTATGTGTTCGAGACTACAATGGAACAATTTGCTAACACAAGTAGGGATGATGATCCAAAATATTGGGCACTAGTGGAGTGTGCCATGTATGACACCATCTTCGATGCCTAATTGCAAATTTTCAATAATAACCATATGGGTCTGGTGGCCATTTTTAATAACCTTGTTCGTTGACAAATGGGTAGTCGGCACCATCCAAAAAGGATCCCAAGATAGTTGTTGTTGATTTTGATCCTCATAGATAGGTGCAGCTGCTAGCAATGACATTGTTAAAGCTAATGACAAGGTTATAGATTTTTTTTTTGACGTGAATTTTAAAATTTTGTAACTTGCTCAATACTTAACGAAATGAAAAAAAGATTATATCTTCTGAAAGAGCTTTCAATGATCTACAACTATCCTTATTCAGAGCAAATTATAGAAAATAGAAAGTTGGGCAAAAAATGAGTCAAACAAGGTAGAAAATCAATTTTTTTTTTGAAATTCCTGGTTTTGAATTATGACAAGTTTACAGAATTTTGTTGCCAAATTCGAAAGTTTGTAACTTGCTCAATACTTAATGAAATAAAAAATAAATAAATGTCCAAAAAGTCCTTTCAATGATCTACAAGTCTATCTATTCAGATCAAATTACAAAGATCAGAAAGTTAGACAAAAAATAAATCGAGTAGGACAAAAAATTAAAAAAACATAAAATGCAGTCCCCACTCATTTTTTGATTGTTTTTGGATATAAATCTCACAAATCACATCCATGATGCAAAGCTGACCCTAGCATGCTAGAACCAAGATGCCTAAACGCATTCTAACAACCATCCAAGCATCATAAACATGCTGAAAATGAAAAATTGGCGTTACTCCTCAGCAAAGATGCCAAAATTGTAGCGAGTTAACCTTAACCACCAAGATCAAGCTTACTCACACACACACACACACACACACACACACACACACACACACACACACACACACACACACACAAAGCATAACAAGATTCAATCCCAACAATTAGCAAATCCAAATAACATAAAGATTTCAAGAAAGCATGAGAGGTGGAGCAAGGAGAAGAGCAAGGACATCCAATCGACAAATCAATAAAGGTTCCACTGTGAAAGAATTCAGATCATTGATGATCCAAATCCATAAACTGATCTTGGGTTAGAAAGAGAACAAATCAGTAATCCTACCAATGTAGAAAAATCAGCATCTACTCTATGAATGAGATGCAAACTCTAATAGACCTTGATCATACATGAACCAAATCATAAAGTATTGTTGTTGTCTATGTACAAAACCAACAAGGTACTGTATTTCACGTGTGGATCCAAAAATAGCAAATATATATCATTATACACATAGAATTGCAAGCAATCACAAATATAGTGCACCAATAGATTGTAGAACCCAAGAGAACCATGAAATGAGATAGAGAAGAGAGAAGATTTGCTTCTCCATTTGTTACATCCTTTTATAACAAGTCCAAAACCTATTTGTCCACTTGGCTTTCCCTCCAAAATGTAAACCCTGCTATTTTTGGGTCTAGATTCAATGTACCCAACATTCAAATTTGAATCTACTCAAACTCGACTTCTAACTTTCCCACTAAGTCTAATATAAAGTTGGCCTCAATTTGTCAAATATAGAAATGTAGCAAATATGACTAAACTAGTTGAATCTTTCACACCCCCTCTTCAACTAGTTTTAGCAAGGACTTTGATAATACTCCAAGTGATGTCCTATGCTTCATGAACAAGTCCTTTCGGTGACAATATAAGCTACACATTTCCTAAAGGACACATGTTGAAGCTCCACCTCCTTTGCAATGACTTGCTCTCTCACAAAGTGATATTGCACCTCAATGACATGAAGAATCACATAGAATGTAAATGAGATGATTCCTCCATGCTTCCAACTATGAATTCTCTGAAAAAATACAGCAAACAAACAACAAATGTGAGTGATCAACCAATTCTTGCTTGCCTCCTCCATTTTTGTCCTTTCTTGCCATGTATCCACCATGAAACTCCATGAATGAGCCTCCATCTCCATCTTGCCACAAGAAACCATCAAACCTTGGAAATCCATGAGTAAGTGAGTACATCAATGATAATAATTTAGCACCACATGACTCCATAAACCAAGAAAGTTTTACTAGTCCATCTTCAAGATCTACTTGACACAAGAAAATGACCATGAATTCACCAAACATTGGCACCAATTAGCTCAACACTTGAGAACTTAGTCATGGATGAGTGATATAATGAACCTACAATAGATTCATTTCCATCAACAAAACTAGACAAAAATGCTAGTACAAATCCAACATCAAAATGATGCTCACCAATGTAGCTAGTTTGACCATATCTTGACAATTTGCACACATCCACATGAAAATGCTAAAACATGAGATAGAACAAGTATAGTAAACTTGAACAACACTTCCTTGTTTCTCCTTTGACATTACTTGAGTCTTCAATAACGTGCAAAAATAGATCAACCTCTTTATCATCAACTTGATCATCAAAGTCATTGAACAAGCTTTGTTTTCCAGATCCATTACTTGCTGTAAAAACATGAAAACATCCAATAGCTTTCTTGTTAGATAACTCCACCAATCTCCATGTTCCATTCTTCATAAGAGCTTGATACTCAAGATCCATTGCTTGGATCTTCTCTTCTTTCCTTGCTTCGTCTACACTTGTAGGTTCATCAAAAGAGGTTAGGAAAGCAACATAATTTCCGGAAACTACTTGCTTACCCGTTTCATCATATGTGAGCCTTGAATGCATTTGTCTTTCCCTTGATGTTCTCCTTGGCTTTTTACTTGATGAAGGTCCATCATCATTACCATATAAAGTAGGATCCTTTACATCAACATCAAGAATGTTAGATCCATCCACATCATCATCAATAGTACTTGAAGACACTTTTGGAATGTTCCCCTCATCAAAAATGACATCTCTACCAACAATCACCTTGTTAGTAGTAGGAATGTAAACCTTGTAGGCTTTACTAACCTCACTATATCCAACATAAATACCTTTCTTTGAAGATGGATCCTCCTTGGTCCTATCATCAAGAGTAATGTTGACATAGCATGTGCATTCAGAAGTTCTTAGAAAGTTGACACTCGGCCTCCTCTTGAATAGCATCTCAAAAGGTGTCCTTCCATCCAAAATAGCACTCGGCCACCTATTGCACAAGAAATTGGCACACAACAAAGCTTGATCCCAATATGGTTTATCAAGATTAGCACTTAACCTCATGGCTTTAGCACTTTCACATAAAGTCCTATTCTTCCTTTCAGCCACTCCATTTTGTTGTGGGGTCCTGGATGTTGTATATTCCCTCTTGATCCCATGCTCACAAAAGGCCTTGACTTGGTAGATATGTACTCACCACCATTGTCACTCATCAAACACTTGATCCTTGTGGAAAATTGATTCTTCCTTGCATTTTTTAACTTAACAAAGACATCATACACTTCATCTTTGCTCTTTAGTAGATAGATCCAACAAAATCTACTAGAATCATCAATGAAAGTTACATACATCTTAGCTACACTATTGCTGATTGTAGTAATTCCATAAATATCCAAATGTACAACTTGAAAAGACTTTGTAGATCTAGTATAAGGTGGTCTATGTGACTTAGACAAAGCACAAGACTCACAACATGATTGATGCCACTTAAGAAACTTGGAAGACCTATCACAACCTTCTTTCTAGCCATAACCTCCAATGACTTGAAGTTGAGGTGTCCCATCCTTTTATGCCAAACCTCTTAAATAGATATTTGCTCTCTTGAAACACAACCAACCTGGTTAGCAATAATGCAAGCATCGTATGATTCTCATGTATGGCATCAAAGACTAGGGCATTTAAACATGAGGTCTATCTTGTATATGCATCATAATAGTATGGTCAAAGATATGAGAATTAATGTTGTCTCCACAAGAAATCAGATTATCTATGAAATGTGCTTACTAGGAAAACAACCTAGGACAAGATTTCCTAAAGGACAAGCCAAAAGGGCAAAGTCTATTCTTTAATTAATCCATAGTGATTTACGTAGTCCTATGAGTGTGCCCTCTTTGGGTCAGACTTTATATTTTATCACCTTTATTGATGATCTCTCCAAATTTACCAGAATTATGTTCATCAAGAACAAGTCTAAGGCATTCAATTGTTTCAAGGAATTTAAATAGTCCGCCATTTCATCAGACATATACTCTCTCCTAGAATCAGATCGTAGGGTCTTGATCCTATGACTAGTTTGAGTCTCAGCTCATTGCCAACTACACAAAACAACAGGACAGAGCAGCTGAAATAAAAAATTGAACACGGTTGGAAGCAACATGATCCGTGATGTCTGATGCTCAGTTACCCAAGAAATTTTGGGATGAAACAATTTCTACAGCCAGCTATCTACAAAATTATTCCAACACAAAGGCAGTCGACTCTAAAACTTTGTTTGAAGCCTACTATGGTTACAAACCAAGTCTGAAACTCCTTTGTGTGTTTGGATGTCTATGCTATCCCCAAACACCATCTGATCTGAGGAAAAAACTCGATCTAGTCAACTGCAAGAATATTTTTATTGGTTACTCAATAAGGCATATCTCATCTATGATGTTGAAACTGGTCAGATATCAGTCAACCGTGATATTGTCTTCCTTGATGACAAGTTCTATGATTTTAAACAAAAGCAACAAATACAGGATTTGTCCCAACAACTCCATTCACCATCGATAGGCCTGGACCTACAATTGTTCACCACCCACAAGTTGAAGACATCCCTATCATACACCCAAGAGAATCATCTACTCAGGAGCCTACAGTTCAAATATCTACTTAACAATGAAAACAACATGATCGATTTGTTTCTCAAGAGTGCCTCTGTTGTAGAAGCATTGTCAATGTCAGATGCAGACAAATGGAAAGCTGTCATGGACGTTGAGTATAACTCATTGATAAAGAACAAGACCTGGAGTTTTGTTGATATTTCTACAGGTACAAAATTGATTGACACTAAATGGATCTTCAAATTGAAGCTCAAGCCAGATGGATCAATATCCAAATGGAAAGCCCGACCGATGGTTAAAGGATATGGAGCAAGTATACGTAATAAATTATACTAACACTTTCAATCCAGTGGTAAAGCATCAATCTATTTGAACCTTGTTGGCTATAGCTGCTGTAGAGGATCTAGACATTCATCAAATGGAAGACGTCCAGACATCATTTCTTAATGGATACATTCAAGAGGATATTTATATCTATCAACCAGAAGGTTACATCCTTCAAGATCAAGAGCATATAATATGTATATTGGAGAAGGCTCTCTATGGGCTCAAGCAAACTCCTAGGGCCTGGTTTGAAAAACTTAATCACTTCTTGTTGCAACGCCAATCTACTTCTTGCTCTAAAGATTCAATTAGGCTCGATTCACTACCTACTTGGTATGGAGATCACCATAGATCACGCAAGCAGAAGGATTACTATAAGTCAAGAAGCCTATCTAACCAATGTACTTCGTAGATATGGCATGGAGGATTGTAAGCCAATAGATTCACCCATGGATCCATGATTCGAGCTATCAAAAGACATGGGCCCTAGAACCAAAGCATAATAGAAAGAAATGTGTAAATACCCTTATCAATCAATAATCGGATCAATAATGTATTCTATGATCTGTACTCAACTTGATCTTGCATATACGGTAAGCACACTATCACAATACATGTCAAATCCAGGCTTACAATATTGGAAGGTTCTTCAAGGAGTATTGAAGTACATTCATTTTACAAAGCACTATGCTTTATGCTATAATGGAAACTCAGAAGCTACGCTCACATTAGTCACCTATTCAAATTCTGACTGGGTAGGAGACGTTGGCACTAGAAAGTCCCCATCTGGTTACATCTATTTCCTTGCAGGAGGACCCATCTCATAGAACAGTAGAAAGCATAAATGCATTTCTTTGTCTTCTACAGAATCTGAATATGTTGCAGCTCCATCAGTAGTGAAGGAGATTATTTGGCTCAGAAGGTTGTTACAAAATCTACAATTTTCACAAATCAGTCCAACTATCCTCCAGTGCAGCAATCAGAGCTGTATAGCTCTACCTTTGAACCCATGAACTCATTCTAGAACTAATCACATAGAAATTCAGTTTCATTTTTTTAGAGAGAAAGTTCAGAGGAAAGAAGTTGTACTAAGTTACTATCATATTAACAATATGCTGGATAACATTTTGACAAAACCCTTGTCAAGAGAGAAACATTCTACTTTGGTAGATATGTTAAATCTCAATTCAGATTCAGATTCATAGTAGTAAGTTTAAAGGGGAGTGTTGGAGTTAATCTTACTCCTACTTACTCTAACTACCCTCTAATTCACTCAAGGAAATCACTCTCTTACAAACAGTTTGCAGAAATAACTATCTTTCACACAGTCTACAGTTTTACATGCAATCTTCAATAGACAAGGAATGGACCACAAGGCACCGCAAGAGCATCACTTGTGTTCGCATGCAATTGCAACTTATGAAGGGGATGGACCACAAGGCACCGTAAGATCATCACTTGCGATCACATGCAGTTGCAACTTATGAAGGGGACGGACCACAAGTTGCAACTTACGAAGGGGACAAACCACAAGACATCACAAGTGAGTCATTTGCGGTCACTTGCGAAGGATATCCTACAGATATGCACATACAAAACTTGTCTACATCTTCATGCTCTTGTGAATAACCGTTCTGTTGATTAACTACAAAACTGTTAATGATCTTGAAATTATAATTAGAATAACACAAGATCATCAAACAACTATATAAGGAATGACAAAAAAAAAACATTTACAAGATTGAAATTCCAATACTCTAATAGACCGAAGTGAGAAAAAATTCTCTCCTTGCAGGGAGCAATGACTCTCCATTTCCTTATTATGTGGTGATTGAATCGATGTGAGTTTTGTACAATATGTTTTGATCTTAAGATTACACATCAAAAAAAAAAAAAAGATAGTTATTGATTGTATTTAATGATTTGCCTTTTATTGATTGATTTGTAGAATAAAAAGGATGATGGTTTTTGGAAAGAAAGGAGTTTTGATGAACACAATCAAATGAGGTATGTGGTCAATCTTTACATGGGGATTTTGTGATTTCATTTAAATAAATGGTTTGTTAAATTTCAATGTTAATTTTGTAGTATATGTTTTGTTCTTGATACTAGATTACACAAACTTTGACATTAAAAGAAACAAGAACTATATATGAGTTACTTAAATTGTGTTGTTAAAACAACAAACATTCTGATAACAAAAACAAGATCATAATGCATCCATTGATGGTGGCCGATGGCCTAGTACTGTTCACCCTGGCATCCCTACAACAAGGGAACACCAAGAGTATTAGACAACATTGGTGCCATTCACAACGTTGTCACGCCAATTGGAGCCCATTGTGCCACTACCACCCCTGTTACTGTTGACCTTTTTTTTTAGGGTCCTCAAAGATGACATATAGATGATCGTACATCAAAGTAAACCCCAGACATTGGCTAAGGAAGTAGACAAGGCGATTGTGGTTGCCCATACATCTCATTTATCACAAGCAGTGAACAATTTGAAATTGAGACCTGAGACATGAAGAGGAGACCTAATCACAGTTGTAGTTTTATCAGACATAGTGGAACCCCAGCCCATATAGGTGGTTGAACCCTGATAGGGTAGAAGCACACAAATCCAGGATGTTCGAAGGCTCCAAGGACAGATGCCAGATAGAGGCTTTGAGAGCACCAGCTCCAATGAAGAGATAGGCAATATCCAATCCATGTTGAAAGCATATATGGATGTTATGAGCGAAAACATGCAAACCCTAGCAACAAATGTGAATTTTCTTAAAGGAAACTAGAACCTAATAGGATAAAGACATTCCATAGAGGGCTCAAGCCCCTTAGTGTGCTGATACTACAGAGGGAACCACTTGAACCGTAATTTTTGACCTAGTTATAAATTTCCTCTTTGATTTGGTGCACCATTGCCATCATTGCCTCCTAGAACCCATGGATGTGTGTCGTTTGCTTGTTTTATGCTCCCAGGATAACAATTGTAGCTAGCACGGATAGCATATGTGCAATGTAGGATGTAGGCACATGAGAGCGTGTGCATAGAGCATATGTGATGTATGCAAACAACTCAGGAGCAATGCGTAGCGATTCAATGCACACAATTAGGGTAGAAACTTGCTAGGAAAGAGTAGCGCAACAAAGTGTAAGCGCTTCTAATAAACAAAGTGTGAATATGATGTGCGCAAATTAGTGATGCATAAAGAGTGTATGGAGCCAAAATAGTACATAGCGACCTAAGGGACTATGTAGCAAACTGAGGCATAATAGTAGAGCTTTTGTGCAATTCTATTGCTCAAGCTACAAAGAGTTCAAGTTCATGTTGGAAAAGATTGGAGAATAGCGATAAAAGAAAAATATCAAACCCACATGTCATAGATTGTAGCAGTGTCTCGAAAAGGAATGTGCATTGCCCACATTTCACAATTTCGAAACAATGTGCAAAAAGAAACATCATCTACGCTTACAACAAAGGGGAGATGCCACCTGCTACAATGTTTATGACATGGAAAAATTGAAAACAACCATAGATGATGCACATGCAAATAGTGTGCATATCTAGATAGTATGTGTAGACACTATCTGCATGCGCAAATATTGTCTACGCTAGTAGATATTGTAAACAAATAGGGCCCAACATGCAATAGTGGATAGACAGTGCGCAAACACCATCTACAACATAGGAGGTAGATGATTTGTATAGAAAAACATTTAGTACATTGGAAGACAATCGCAATAGGCCTAGAGGCAGCAGAGGTCACGCTACCTCTATGCATAGGTAGCCTAGTACCATAGCAGCAATAGAGGTCGTAGGCAGTATATATAGTCTACATTGAGGGAGCTCTCCCATTGCTCTTGTCATAGCCTCCACAAGGACCGTTGTGGTCCCAAGTTATTGTCATGTGAGTGACACTGCATCAAGATGGGTTGATGACATTGATTGGTTATTGTAAACGATGATCCGTGAGTGGAAATAGGTAAAACAACCACTATGAATGTCACAAGCTGCACAATGAGGATTGGGATTGTCATGTTGAGAGAAAGTGAGCGACTGACTGATTGTGTGTACGACCTTTTACTCACCCACCTTCAACCCTATTTTCAGGCAAGACAAGGTAAACAAAAGATGAAATCACATGAGATCATAGCTTAATTCAGAAGTGTAATGCATGCTTATGATGAAAACATTAACCCTAAATCTTAATGATCACATAGCTCTCTCTCTCTCTCTCTCTCTCTCTCTCTCTCTCTCTCTCTCTCTCTCTCTCTCTCTCTCTCTCTCTCTCTCTCTCTCTCTCTCTCTCTCTCTCTCTCTCTCACACACACACACACACACACACACACACACACACACACACACACACTCACACAAATAACAATAACATTCAAATCCAACAAATTACAGCAGAAACAAATAATGAAAATAAGAACATAAGAGATGGAGGAAGAGATTTAAGGACCTCCAATTGCCAAAATGGTAGAGGTTCCACCTTCTTTTGATTAAACATAAAAATGAAATACATGACACCACTATTTATAATGCACTATTTATAATGGAGAATGGGCAATTGGCCTCTTTGGCTATTTGTCATTTGAATTCGAAAAATGGTGGGAAACACCCTTTATTTAATAACTTGACTTTTAGGCCTCTAATTGATTTAACTCCTGCAATGGCCTAAAAGTCAATTATATTGCTATCTATTTAATGAAATAACAATGACGTGATTACTGGGTTAAGGTTACACACGTAGGGTGCCAAATCCCTCACACTTATTTAACTAATCTAGATCTATCAAATCTATGTACAAGATACGATTTACGGTATACCACCAAGCTCCCACATTGTGATATACATTTAGTAGTCTATCTATATATATATATATATATATATATATATATATATATATATATATATATATATATATATATATATATATATATATATATATATATATATATATATATATATATATATATATATATATATATATATATATATATATATATATAGCCTTTTAGACACATTTGCCAAAAATAGTGGTGGGTAGAAATCAAAATTTGAATTTTTAATCTCCGTGATGACCAAGGTGATTGGAGAGCCTTTCGAAATTTTATTCAAAGACCTATTGTGGAACTAAAAAGCCATGTACTAGGAAATTTATTTATTTCGAATGTAAAAGAAAATTGTAGGCATTACTATCTACAAAACCACAATATTTTGTGACAAAAACATGAAACCAAACGTTGACTACCAGAAACTTTGAGAAACCGCCCTCACGTTTCCTTTGATATCTTGCATCTTTTAAGGAATGTTGGTTTTTGAAAACTTGTCTTTTTGAAACTCTAACTATAAAATGCAACCTATGACAAGTACTTAAAATTGGCATTGATTTTAGTAGTTAACTTGTTAAAAAAGAACTAACACATTCAAAAACAAAAATTAACGCATTAGTTAAACTAGCTATTGCTAAATTGTAATTATCATAATTGAAATTTCCAAAATCCTCAAAGACCAATAGTATCCAACTATTTCCTCAAGCCTTAACTAATAGGATCTTGCAATTGTGCAGATAAGCTACCAAACAATGTAAGCTATCAAGCATCACAAGCTAAACAACAAGACAGAGAACTCAAGCAAAGTTGAAAGTGTGTATATCATTTCTCCAACACATTACCTAATATATTATACACAGGGATTTCCTTTTTTGGGGCAAGGTTGTCACCGAAGGGACCAAGTCTCCACACTAGTGCCAGTACGCAGCGTGTACATACATACAATATCATGCCCCCCACCCCAAAAAAATATAGTCGTTGTTTATGCAAGATTGTTTAAAGGGCAGCAAATAGTCACCCTTTATACCACAATTGCCTAAAGGACAGCCATTTGCCACCCTTTATGTAACATAGCAATAAAGAGTTACCCTTTTAGCATTCTATTCATGCAAACATTGGTTAGATGTCCAACCATCATTTGGATAGTGCATAAAGAACATTAAAGTGCACCCTTTACTTTCTCTTTATAACTAAAGAGCAGCCATGAAGCCACCCTTTATGCATCCATTTTTCAATGACCGCCCTCGAAGCACTCCCAATGTTGGTGGCCACCCTTTCAGCATGCTTAAAGAGTAGCCTATAAAATGGTCGCCCATAAAGTACGCCCTTTATACATACTTTTGCAGTAGTGCAAAAACACTCATAGAGAAGAAAGAATTCCACATCCGGTCTTTTGCTATGCTCACATAGCAAAAGTTTCTCTTGCTATGCTCAACATAGCAAGAGAGACTACATGGAAGTTTCAAATATTTAAAAAATTAAAAATAATAAAATAATAAAACAAAAATGGTACCAACCTAGAGCACCTCATACTTCAATGTTTGGAGTATCCATCAATGATCTTACAATATCCAGTACTTTCAATTGTTTACTTGTTCCAATTTTAGTCTATTCTCTGAATCATACCGTGGTTATCATATATCGATACATTGCAATGTGTTTAGTTCATTGACGGAATGATAGTTGAGAAATTGGCCTATGTGAACTTTTTGTTTGCGTGAATGTCACGAGAGTCTATTCACCCTAACGCTTTGAGAACTTGAGGACAACAACAAAACAACAATGCCTCATACATACAAAGAAAATCTCTGACATTTTTCATTCTAGTTAGCAATTCTTATAATGACAATCCAGGCTGTAAACAGCTCAGATAGAAAAGCTCCACAGAGGTTTAGATGTTGCTTGATAATTGGCACATTCAATGTCCAGGAATCAAAAGGTGGTTGGGGCAATAACACAGTTCCTAAATAGAAGCATTGGTGTCTCCAAAGAGTAATGATTGAGAGTACA
>CM055093.1:83791373-83909787 GCA_029204225.1 Diphasiastrum complanatum | reverse complement strand
TCTATACAGCAAATGATGAAGCTTGTAAGATTGAAGGAGTTGGTAGCATTCCCCTTTGCTTAGGATCTTCCAAAAAGATCAACATAGAAGGTGTTTTGTACATTCCTACAATAACAAAGAATCTACTAAGTGTTGGCCAAATGGTAGACAATGATTTCAATGTTGACTTTGCTTCAAATGAATGTTTCATCAAGAAGAAGGGTAAGATAGTGGCTAAGGGCACTAGACTTGGCAAACTTTATAAGCTGGATGCATATGTGGATACTAATGTTGTCATGTTGGTCGAAAAGAGCAAGATATCTACCTTTACTTTATGGCACAAAAGACTTGGACATGTCAACTCGGGTTCCATGGAGGCTATGATCAAGGAGGAGTATGCTTTAGGCCTACCAAGGTCTATTGGGAAGGAAGACAAGGTTTGTGAAGCTTGTGCCTTATCCAAGGCACATAAGAAGGTGTTTCCTAACTCCATCACAAAGTCATCTCATCCTCTTGAACTCATACACTCGGATGTGCACATTGCTAGCACCAAATCTAATGGAGGTTCATCCATGTTTTTAACCTTCATTGATGACTACTCAAGATATTGTTGGGTGTTCTTACTTTCCTTCAAGTCTCAAGTATTTGATACTTTTGTAAAGTTCAAGTTGTTTGTGGAAAAGCATCATAATCATAGCATCAAGATTCTTAGAAGTGACAATGGTGGAGAATTCATGTCCAATGAGTTCAAGGCCTTTTGTAAGGAGGAAGGGATCAAGAAAGAGACTTCTTGTCCTTACACTCCTCAACAAAATGGAGTTGCTGAAAGAAGGAATAGAACATTATGTGAATGTTATAAGGCTTTAAGATTAGATGCTTGTTTGCCCAAATCCTTTTGGGGTGAGTCTCTTGTATGTGCAAACTACTTGATGAATAGGGTGTCTTGCAAAGCAATTGAAGGCAAAACTCCTTATGAGATGTTGTATGGAAAGAAACCCAATCTTAATCACTTGAAAGTTTTTGGGTGTATATGTTATGTGCATGTGCCATTGGAAACAAGAACCAAGGAGGATCCATCTTCCACAAGAGGGATCATGCTTGGATATGCAAGCTCAAGCAAGGGCTACAAAGTCTATCTCCCATCCTTGAACAAATATGTTGTTTCAAGGGATGTCATCTTTGATGAACATCATATGCATATGCTTGAAGAAGGCTCAAGTGCTCCAACAATCAAGAAGAAGATGGCCGAGGAGCAAGATCTTGGTTTTGAGGAGGAGCTCATGGAGGAGCAAGCACCAAACCCACCTATCACAACAAGGAGATCTTCAAGGGCAAAAGTGGAGCCATCAAGGCTCACATATCAAGGCAAAGGACAACAAATTGAGGGTATCTCATCCACTTCTTATGCTTTATCTAGTTTTGAAGAACCATCTAATGTTGAAGATGCATTGAACTCCAAAGAATGGTATAAAGCTATGTTGGATGAGTATGATGCCTTGATTGAGAATGAAACTTGGTTGCTTGTTGAGAGACCTCAAAGGAATGTAATAGGATGCAAGTGGGTCTTCAAGCTTAATTTGAATTCAAATGGGAGTGTTAACAAACATAAAGCAAGATTAGTTGCAAAAGGTTATGCTCAAGAGAGAGGGATAGACTATGAGGAAACTTTTGCACCCGTGGCCAAGATGGTCACAATAAGACTAATCATTGCACTTGCATCACATTTTGGATGGATTCTATGTCAAATGGATGTCTCTAATGCTTTCTTGAATGTTTTTTTGGAAGAGGATATCTATATGGAGCAGCCACAAGGGTTCATCAAGCATGGAATGGAGAACAAAGTATGCCATCTCCAAAGAAGCATCTATGGCTTGAAGCAAGCCTCGAGATCTTGGAATTCAAGACTACATTGCCATCTTATTTCACTTTCTTTTGTTCAAAGTGAATATGATCCCACTCTTTACATTAAGTTTGATGATGTTGGTATTGTACTTTTACTCATTTATGTAGATGACATCATCATTAGTGGAAATAGTGTTGATGGTATTGAAAAAATCAAGATAGATCTATCCTTAGAGTTCAAGATGGTAGATCTAGGGAGTCTTCACTTCATCTTAGGCATAGAAGTACTTAGAGGGTCTGATTTTATCTTTATAAGTCAAGTAAACTATGCTCAAAGTCTTTTGAAGAAGTTTAAGATGGAAGTATGCAAAAGTGTTGACACACCAATGGAGCAAGATGTAAAAGTGCCAAATGAAGATGATGAAAGATCCTTCATGGACATCACTTTGTTTAGGCAACTTATAGGTTCCTTAATGTGGATCACTATAACTAGACCAGATCTTAGCTTTAGTGTATGTAGGTTGAGCCAATCCATGCAAAAGCCATTGAATATCCATTGGAAAAAGGCTAAGAGGATTCTAAGATACATCTCGGGTACATTGGATTTTGGGATTCTATATAGAGGAGATGTGATTAACCTTCATGCATTTAGTGATTCAGATTTTGCAGGGGACAAGAGGGATAGGAAATCAACAAGTGCCTATTCAACTTTCATAGGAGAAGGTGTGGTTTCATGGCTTTCAAAAAAGCAAGAAACTATATCTCTATCTTCAACCGAGGCCGAGTACAAAGCTTTGACAACCACTGCAAAGGAGGTACTTTGGATCAAGAGATTATTGGTGGAACTAAAGATCATGGATTCAGAGGAGGCACCAATCATCTACAATGACAATATATCAGCCCAACACCTTGCATCTAACCCAATCTTCCATGCAAGATCTAAGCACATTGAGATATGCCATCACTTTGTGAGAGAAATGGTGCAAGCCAAGGAAATTGCTTTGGAGCATGTTCCAAGCAATGAATGTGTAGCTGATCTACTTACTAAACCACTTCAAAGACACCTTTTATGAAGTTCAGATCATCACTTGGAGTGATTAGTAAAGCAATGATTGAACCAAGCTAGATAGTGAGGAGGAGTGTTAAAAATTCACAATTCTAGCTTGACTAGTTTTGGTCATATGACTTGTAAATAGTTAGATGGTCATGATGTGGCTTGTCACACGTGCCAAATAGCATAGGATTCCATTCATAAGGATGTTCTCAAGTAGACCTAAGTGTTAAAACCTTTGGAATGAGTCCAAATTATGCTTAGATACAAGGGAGAAAAAATAGGAGCTATTTTTGGTAATTTTTGCATTGTTGAGGGATCTCCAAGATTCCAACCCTAACTTGGTAGGGATGAAAGATCCACCAAAATTAGCATTAGGGATAGGTTTAGGGCTACTAATACCTGCCCAAAACCGTGATGGATCATGTATATATAGGTGATGATATCTCACCAAAATCAATCAAGCAATTTCATGATTTTTCTCTCATAATGGTGCAATTGCTCTCTATGTTCATAATTGTTTGAGTACTTGTGATTACTAATGATTATAGGATTGAATGTAGGTCTGGTGTACAGTACTCAGATTGTGGGAGGCCGTACTTTCACACGTGTGAAGCCTTCTTCAAGGATTTGGGCCATTTAGTGAGGTTCAAGCATAGATTTTTGATGGATTTTGATGGTTCAACTTGTGCTAATCTTATGAAATCATAATCTAATGTTTCCCTCATCATTTCAAGTGTTTTAGGATCCTTATTTGCTGTAATTTTTACAGATTCAATTTGGATAAGTTGGGTACATTGAATCTAGACCCAAAATTGGTAGGGTTAGTATTTTGGTGGGAAAGCCAAGTGGCCAAATAGGGTTTGGACATGCTATAAAAGGATGTAGCTCGTGGAGAGAATCATCTTCTCTCTTCTCTATCTCATTTCATGCTTATACATGGTTCTCTTGGGTTCTACTATCCATTGGTGCACTATCTTGGTGATTGCTTGCAATTCTATGTGTAGAATGATCTATATTTGCTATTTTTGGATCCACACGTGTGAAATACAGTAGCTTGCTGGTTTTGTATGGTTTTGCTTTTGTAAATTGGATCTTTTGTAGATCAAAACACTAAATAGGTCAATATACTCGTTCAATTCCGTTTTTTGAATTCACATGCAGGATTTGGCCGATTTTTGGATCATTGGTTCAGCCTAAGTGGTGGCTTATAGATTGCATATCAAATTTTCAGCATTTGCATGTAGATTTGGAATAGTCAATTTTTTGTGATTTTGTCAAAACCCTAATTTTGATTGGATCTCTAGATAGTGAGGTTGCTGGACTTCATTTGAGTGTGTTTCAATCTTAGGAAGTGGCAAAAGTCATTAGATTGAGGATAGATCATAGGTTGATCAAGATTCCATGATTCTATGTGTTGATTTGCTTGGATAAGTGCTAGAAGAGAATTTGTGAGATAGTTTCAAATCTTGGTGATTTCTTTTGAAAGCATTTGTTGTTGTTCAAAGGAGTGCTTTGTGCATTGAAACAGGTTGAAAGAGAAGATCAGGTCATTGCTACATGACAACCTCAATTGGAGTCATGTTGGAAGCCAATGATAGGCTTACCTCAAGTAGCTATTCATTATGGAAAGTGAGGATGGAGTCACTTCTTGAGATGAATGATGTTTTGGATATTGTTGTAGGTTTGGAGGAGAGACCAGCAACACAACAGGATCAATTGAGGTATGACAAGAGGGCCAAGAAGGCTCTACACATGATAAAGATGAATGTTACCAATGAACTTCTCAAGGAAGTTGGTAAGTGCACATCGTCTTTGGAAGACTGGAATTCATTGAAGAAGCTTTATGAATCCAAGTCTACTTCTAGAGTGTTGACTCTAAGAAGGCAAATCTTTTCTTGTTTGCAAAAGAATGAAGAAAGTCCAAGTACTTTTGTTTTGAGAATGAAAGCATTGAATGATGAGTCTAGCTTGCATAGATGAAAGCATTAAGGAAGAAGAGCTTATTCAAGTGATTCTTAATGGCTTGTTGGATAACATTGTTCAAAGCATTGCTATTCAAAAGACTTTGCCAAGTTTGATGGATCTTCAAGAGATCTTGATCAATGAGGAATATAGGCTTCAAGCAAGAGGTGGATCTACATCAACACTTCAAGAGGATGCTATGTTCACAAAGGGCAAATTCAAGGGCAAAACCAAAAGCAAGTGGTCTAAAGGGCAAGATCAAGTGGATGCTTCTTCAAGTGGCAAAAAGAAGGATAGATCAAAGCTCAAGTGCTTCTATTGTGGCATCAAAGGACACTTTGCAAGTGAGTGCTACAAGAAGAAGAGAGATCAAGGAGACAAGCAAGGTAATCTTACTCTTGATGAGGATGGTTTGGATGTGCAAGATGCAAATAATGATGCTTTTGTGATGTCTTCATGTATGCTTGCTAATGATGGAGATCTGGATCCTTGGTGGATTGATAGTAAAGCAAGTTCACACATGACCTTTCACAAAGAGTACTTCACTTCTTTGTTGGCATATGGAGATGACAAGAGGGTGATCTACATGGCCAATGATGGTGAGTGTGCAATCAAAGGGATTGGCACAATTCCTATTTCTCTCTCTACAAATAGGAATGTTCATTTGGAGGATGTCTTGTTTATTCCATCTATTACCAAGAATTTGCTTAGTGTGAGTCAAATGCTAAGTAAGGGCCTCAAGGTGGAGTTTGATGGAGATGCTTGTTTGATCAAAAGGAAGGATGTCTTGATTGGAAAAGGTAAAAGGCAAGGGAGGTTGTTCAAACTTGATGCTTGTGTTATTGCTAACCAAGTTGGATGTGTTGCAAGGGAGCAAATTTCTATTCAAGAGGTTTGGCACAAAAGGATGGGACACCTCAACTTCAAGTCATTGGAGGTAATGGCAAGGAAGAAGGTTGTGATTGGTCTTCCAAGTTCCTTAAGTAATGACAAGCATGTTTGTGAGTCTTGTGCTTTGTCTAAGTCACATAGACTACCTTATACTAGATCTATTTCTAGATCTACAAAGCCTTTTCAACTTGTACATTCGGATATTCATGGATTTACTACAATTAGCAATAGTGGAGCTAAGATGTATGTAACATTCATTGATGATTTTAGTAGATTTTGTTGGATCTATCTACTAAAGAGCAAGGATGAAGTGTATGATGTCTTTGTCAAGTTCAAGAATGCAAGGGAGAACCAATTTTCCACAAAGATCAAGTTCTTGAGAGGTGACAACGGTGGTGAGTACATATCTAACAAGTTCAAGGCCTTTTGTGATGAGCATGGGATCAAGAGGGAGTATACAACATCAAGGACCCCACAACAAAATGGAGTGGCTGAAAGGAAGAATAGAACTTTATGTGAAAGTGCTAAAGCTATGAGTTTAAGTGCTAATCTTGACAAACCATTTTGGGATCAAGCTTTGTTGTGTGCCAATTTCTTGTGCAATAGGTGGCTGAGTGCTATTTTGGATGGAAGGACACCTTTTGAGATGCTATTCAAGAGGAGGCCGAGTGTCAACTTTCTAAGAACCTTTGGATGCACATGCTATGTCAACATTACTCTTAATGATAGAACCAAGGAGGATCCATCTTCAAGAAGAGGTATTTTTGTTGGATATAGTGAGGTGAGTAAAGCCTACAAGGTTTACATTCCTTCTACTAACAAAGTGATTGTTGGTAGAGATGTCATTTTTGATGAGGGAAACATTCCAAAGGTGTCTTCAAGCATGATTGATGGTAAAGTAGATGGTTCTAACATTCTTGATGTTGATGAGAAGGATCCTACTTTGGATGGTGGTGATGATGGACCTTCATCAAGTCAAAAGCCAAGGAGAACATCAAGAGAAAGACAAGTACCTTCAAGGCTCACATATGATCAAAAGGGTAAGCAAGTAGTTTCTGGAAATTATGTTGCTTTCCTAACATCTTTGGATGAGCCTACAAGTGTAGATCAAGCAAGGAAAGAAGAGGAGTGGATCCAAGCAATGGATCTTGAGTATCAAGCTCTTATGAAGAATGGAACATGGAGATTGGTGGAGTTGCCTAAGGACAAGAAAGCTATTGGATGCAAATGGATCTTCAAGGTGAAGACAAACCAAGATGGATCTATCAACAAGTACAAGGCAAGGTTAGTGGCAAAAGGATATGCTTAACAACAAGGAATTGACTATGATGAGACCTTTGCACCCGTGGCAAAGATGGTAAGCATTCGAGTCATCATTTCACTTGCTACACTTTATGGATGGGATCTATGGAAAATGGACATTTCAAATGCATTCTTGAATGGTGATCTTGAGGAGGAAGTATACATGGAGCAACCTGAGAGCTACATCTCATCAACAAAGCCAAATCATGTGTGTCTTCTACAAAAGAGTTTGTATGGCCTTAAGCAAGCACCAAGGAGTTGGTATGCTAAGCTTAACACTTTTTTACTCTCTCAAGGCTTTGTTATGAGTGAGTATGATCATTCACTTTATTATAGGTTTGCTGAAAATGATGTTACCATCTTGCTAATCTATGTGGATGATATCATCTTGAGTGGTGGAGACAATCAAGATGTGGAGGATATCAAGAATGCTCTTAAGAAGGAGTTTGAGGTGCATAATCTTGGTAATTTGCATTACATTTTAGGAATAGAAGTCATTAGATCTTCTCAATCTACTTTCATTTGTCAAGAGAAGTATGCTAATTCTATTCTAGAAATATTTCATATGGTAGATGCAAAAGCTATTGATACACCTATGGAGTCTCATGTAAAGCTTACTATAAGAGGCAATGAAAGATCCTTCAAGGAAATTACTCTCTATAGAAAGCTAGTTGGTTCACTCATCTATCTAACCATTACGAGACCTGATCTAAGCTATTGTGTTGGAAGATTGAGTCAATTCATGCAAGATCCTAGTGAGGAGCATTGGAAGCTAGGAAAGCGAGTTTTGAGGTACATCATTGGAACTCGAGATTTTGGCATATTGTATGAGGGATCATCACCTAATCTTTTTGGATTTTCAGATTCGGACTATGCTGGAGATGTAATGGATAGGAAATCCATTAGTTCTTATTGTATTTTCATAGGTGATGTAGCTATATCGTGGATGTCAAAGAAACAAGCCACTATCTCATTGTCATCTAGTGAGGCCGAGTACAAAGCTCTTACACATTGCACAAAGGAGATGGTATGGATCAAAAGGATGATCAAGGATCTTCACTTGCTGGATTTTTCAGAGAGCCCAATCATCTTTTGTGACAATCAATCAGCCCAAAGAATGGCATCCAATCCTATCTTTCATGCTAGGAGCAAGCATATTGAGATACAATATCATTTTGTGAGGGAGCGAGTCATTGCAAAGGAGGTGGAGCTTCAACATGTGTCTTCAAGGGAATGTGTAGCTGATATCTTCACCAAAGCATTGGGAAAAGACTTGTTCATGAAGCATAGGACTTCACTTGGAGTATTATCAAAGTCTATGCTAAAACTAGTTGAAGAGGGAGTGTGAAAATTCAACTAGTTTCACCACATTTTGCAATATTTCCATATTTGGCATATTGAGGCCAAAACTTGTTTTAGACTTAGAGGTTGACTTTTCAAAGTTCACTAGTCTAAATTTCATTTGAGTAAACACTTTTTGAAAGTGTGGGAAAGATAGAATGCGAGTTTGAGTAGATTCAATTCGAATAAGTTGGGTACATTGAATCTAGACCCAAAATCGGTAGGGTTAGCATTTTGGTGGAAAAGACAAGTGGCCAAATAGGGTTTGGACCTGCTATAAAAGGATGTAACTCGTGGAGAGAGTCATCTTCCTTCTCTATCTCATTTCATGCTTATACATGGTTCTCTTGGGTTCTACTATCCATTGGTGCACTATCTTGGTGATTGCTTGCAATTCTATGTGTAGAATGATCTATATTTGCTATTTTTGGATCCACACGTGTGAAATATAGTAGCTTGCTGGTTTTGTATGGACAACAACAATACATAATCATTTCATTCAAGTTTGATCAAGTTCTATTAGTGTTTGCATCTCAAATTGTGTGTAGATGCTGATTTTTCTACATTGGTGAAATTGGTAGTGTATTTCTCTTTCTAACCAAAGATCATTCAAGTAGATTGGATCTTAAGGATCTGAAATCTTTCACAGTCGATATTGGGAATATGTGAGAATCCTTTTGCTTTCCACGAGTCGAGATTTCATTTTGTTGATACTGTCGTCTGCTTTGTATTTGATTTTAAAGATCCATTTGCAGTTGATTATCGTTCTATTTGCTGGCAGCTCGATGATAGTCCATGTATTGTTCCTCAGTAGTGAATTGTACTGCTTACTTATTGCTTCTTTCCAGATGGTTTGCTCATCGACACTGAGAAGTAGTTCAGTTCCAACTACTATTTCCCAAAGCTCCTTGTGGTACGTTTGGTGTGTTGCTTAATAGTGTTCACAACACTATAGCGGAGTTTTGTATGATTATGAAGCCAGTCATTGGGTTCTAGTTACAATATGGCCATAGATTATACTAGAAGATAACATAAGTTTGAATCCATTCACCTCATGAGTTATCGATCTCAAATATTCTTTTCAATGATATTAATGTTTTTCATTTATTAATTCTCGTATTCTCTCCAATCAAGCAAACTTTGTATACAAATATTTTATCATGATTTTATTAAGATACGTATGATGTTGCTTTAGAAGTTGATAGATCACAATTAGAGTTCAATTTGGTGTATTGTATGAAATCATTTCCATTATCTTTCAATTTGAAATATTTAGTATGATCTCCAATTACACATTAGTAAATTTTATACTTTCCTCACTTATATTCAAGATGTACCCTATTCACAAGAAATCATTGGCATTTATACTTACTGTAATTCATTCATGTATGCAATTGCCATGATCTAATTGCGAAAGCTTGACCATCTTTTTCAATGGTTTTGTCATGATTTGTATGTGGTTTTGGAAATATATAATATATATATAGCTCTAACGCTGATTTTCAACCACTTTGAGCGGTAGCTTTTCCATGTTTCTCAATGGATTAGCAATATGGAATTTATTATGCTTGTAGATTGCCATTATGTTTGTTAATCATAGAGCATATTCTGTACACCAAAACAGAAACTGAAATCTATTTTATGTTGACTGTTTTTCTACCTCAGACCGTAAATCAGTAAGTTATTACAGATTGTAAAACTGAAATTTTTACTGCAGAAGGTAAAGCACTAGTCATTTTTTTACTGCAATACACATTGAGGTTAAATAGACCATTCAGCTTTTCATTATTTGATTTCATTCATAGCCATTTCAATGATACATATCCTAACTTTTACTCATTTTGTATATTTATTACTCAGTGAATTAAAACATGAGTGAAAGCATAGAATAACAATAAAAACTGCCTCAGTCTTTTTGCTTATGCCTTAAGTTTCAAGGAACTGTCCTATAGGCCAAAGTCATTCTTCAGCAGGTCCGGTTCAATATGTACTTCATTGTTTCAAAGTGACTTTGAATATTTTCTGTGAATGCATAAAAGTCCTTTCAAACTAGCCGTCTCCATCTTTTATTTGCCGGGTCATCTTCTTCACCTTTCCATGAATCGAACAAGAGAGAGATAAATCAATGGACAGAGATATGAAAAGAGAGAGATTAGAGAGTGCGACTGTGAGAGAGAGAGAGAGAGAGAGAGAGAGAGAGAGAGAGAGAGAGAGAGAGAGAGAGAGAGAGAGAGAGAGAGAGAGAGAGAGAGAGAGAGAGAGAGAGAGAGAGAGAGAGAGAGAGAGAGAGAGAGAGAGAGAGAGAGAGAGAGAGAGAGAGAGAGAGAGAGAGAGAGAGAGAGTGGTAGATCTGCGGCTATAGGAAGAAATATAGAGAGATGCGCAGGTAGATAGATGGAGAGCAGGTGTGCAAGCAAATGAAGAGCGCAGCAGGATGAGGAAGGAGAGAGATATGGAGCAACTGAGAGAGAGATGGAGGTGTAGCGACTAAGAGAATGAGGGGAGGTAGCAATTTCAGAGAGGGGAAGATGTTTAGCAGTTGTTTAGAAGGAGAGGGATATGTAGAACAACGATTGTTTTAAAGAGAATGGATGGATACACTACATGAGAGAAAGATGAAGGTCTTTCCATCGCATCAAAAAGGAATATGAAAGCCTGACTAGCGATTTCAGACAAAGATTAAGTCTGACCAGCGATGAAGCAGTAGGCAAGAGCGCAGACTGATCTGCATGAAATGTCTTCTTCACATGATCATAGTTCCAAAATCGATCATACTATCCAATCGCTCTACATCATCCGAACGAATGAATGCTATACTCGAATGCTCTCTGCTCATCACCAAGAAAACAAGAACTCTCTTCTGCTTTGAATGAACGAATGTCTCCTCCTCCGAATGCCTCCTTCCCCTTCTCCTTGCATGGGAGAAAACGGTTTGAAAGGCCGTTCTCTTCAAAACACCAGAATCTTTTCTTCTCCCTTGAATCCGATCCATTGAATTCAATTCTACCAATTATCTTAAAACTTTTCATATCCATTGGACATGTGTCCATAGCAAATTGATTGTTTTTCGAATCGTATAATAGGCCATAGTGGAAACTGCTCCACCGACCATTTGAAGTGTCTCTTCTTCATAACCACCCTTTATTGAAGGGCAAAAAGCATTCATAATTGTCTTCTTAGTCTTCATATTGACACAAATCTTTTATAAACTATTTTGGCCTCAAGAACCATTTTCATTTGTTACTTTAAATTGCTCCCAAAATGTAGGTATATGGGTGATGTCTTCATAAATTTAACTGACATCCATTTTATTTTCACATACCCTGACTTAGTGCTTTTCAATCTCAACTATTGCTCTCAATTGGAACTCGAATAATCTTCTGTGAGCAATCAGCAATTGCTTCTCAATTGAAACTTCATAAAGGCAATTATAATCCTCGCCACAGCAAATCATCTGATCATCATGTTTTCCAATGCGATAAAGACTTTCATAATTAGCTCATCGATTCCAATTCGAGAATCGACATAGTACTTTAAATTGGCGATTCTGAACTGGCAATTTCTTTCCCGCTCTTTACTTAGACATTTTGAATCATAAACTGCTCGTCATTAGAAACTGCGACTGAACGTCATTTTGTCTTCATGACCATTAACCTTAGGACATTTCTTAATCTTCAAAAGGGTATTCTTTGTGATGATCATTGATTTAATTGTTGTATTTTTGCTGATTGGTTGTCTTTGTCTTGAACTGAACTTTGATTGTCGTTGTTTACAGGACCCTTAGCCTTTGGACCTTTCCTTGAAACTTAAGCCAGTGCCTTAAAGGTACCTGGCATCTTTTATTAATCATAGTTTAACAAGTACATTGATCAATTACAATATGGCAAACAATGGCCATTAACAATTATGGATATTTTTGTCCATCAGAGTCACTTATAAGTATTGCTATTTAACAAACTTACTTAAAATAATAAAGTCTTAAAAATAGCTCAATTTCTTCTGATATAACTGTCATTTGACAACTTGATACATTTGAACCTGCCATAGAAGTTTATAGCTACTCTTTAACATAGCCACATTCGTATATCAGTAAAAAGTGGCATAATAGCAGATTTTGCACCTATTAGATACATCTAGCACATTTTCTTCTAGAAAATTAGCATCAATGATTATAGTTGCTGAATTTTTGAAATTTTAACTAGAAAAATGCACTACATGTTTTCCCACCACTCAAATGTGAAGCGTCCCCACGAACAGAGGGAATAGTCTTTGACATATGATTTTGTATCATAAAGCCATTGATTTAGCCCAAGGATCCTTTCATCTTTTCAACATCTCAAGGTTTCTTTGTCAATTAATGGGCTCAGCACACAATATAGTGTGATGCTAACCATCATTATTCAGCAACATGAATCCAATGGCCATTGATTTAGCCTTTAGATCTTTCAGCAACATTGTCTTTATCCAAAATGAAAATCTTGCATTACATCCAGCCCGAAAAATGCTCCCACTCCCATCAAACTATAATGTAATGCCCATCATCAAAACCATGCATTGTTGGGAAATGTTGATGCAATCTTCATTGTTGTAACAAGATATGAATGCAGTTTCTCAGCTTTGTGCCTAGGTCTTCATATAAAAAGTTGGATCTTCGTCATTCACATTGTGATAATCTCTGACTCTCATAAAAATCTATTCACTTCTTAGATAATACATAGATTTTTTTAAAAAAAAAGCAAATATTCATGCTATACCTCACATTTCTACTCTCATAGATAGATTTTGAATTGAGATCTGATATTTTCTATCCTTACAAAAGAAAATCTATGATCCAATCATATCTCTCAAGACTTTATGAACAACAAAATGGAAAACACTCATCATTTTCTCTCCACTCATTCTTCCACTCATCACTCAAAAGTTCTCACAAATACTCTTAATAAGGGATCCAAGATGGTCTTCAACAGAAACTTCGACATGGATCAATGATCATCAATGAGTTGTTTTTTTTTACTCTGTGCTTACCTCCCCACTGGTAATGTTTTATCCCTTCCAAATCTTCATGTTTCCTCTCAATACCACCCTCATGCCACTATTCAACAAAAATGCCCATCCTATGCATTAGAACATTGCATCCCATCTTCAAATCAATGCATAATGCAAGTAGGCATGCAATGCAACGTATCTGTCTTTATATGGGATGGATGCATACATCACAATGTCTATATGATGGAAGTGTAATGTTTGTGGATATTTTATCTCCAATCTTCAAATAGAGTGTATCACCTTCCAAGATGTATATTATATCCTTCTCAAATAAGATGAAATATCTCTCTCAAGATAGCCTCTCACACATTTGTGTCATAAAAATAAAGCTAGTTGTTCAATTGGTAGTCGATCCACTAGTTTTTCCTTACTATAAGCTTAAAAAATAAAAGTATTTGATAGATATGGCAAATTGAGTTTGTAAAAATATAACCACTGAAATTTGTGCATCTCATCCATAAACACACACCATATTTGAGTTTGTATTGGATCCTACATTCAAATTGTCATTGGATATTGTATATTCTATTAAAACAATATCTTCATAGGCTGCTCATATATATTTCAAACATGAAGTTCACATTGATACGCAAATTTTTCAATCCTCCATAATTCACATATTAAAATATGTCGTCAAATTATGTGTCTAGTTGATCAAGGTAACAACTTTGAATGATAGTCATTTTTCTAAATAATCTCATTGTCATGCCATCGTTTATGTGATTTTTTTCTTTTTCTTTTTAATTTCGAATGGATATATTTTTCTAATTTTCTTTTTATATTGTTTGAAATTTAGGATCGTCATTTTATCAGCATGTTCTATAGCAACTGCCCTAGAGATAGCTTTCTCAAAAGTCTTAGGAACTTTTGAGAGAATACTATATGTCATGTCATGAGGCAAACCTAATATAAACCAAGATAAGAAAATCTCTTCTCCTGGTCTTTCACTTAATCTTTTAGCCAAACAAAATCAACACAACTTTTGATAGGTTCATTTTGTTTCAATTTAATTTCACTTAGTAATTTGATAATATCAGAAGAGTAATTCCATTTTCTAAATCTATCCAAGAAGCTTGTTTTAAGTTATGTCCAATTACAAATTTTCTTTTGATTCAATACAAAATACCATTCAAGAGCAACATTATCCAATGTTACTGGAAATAATCTAAACATATCATCATCTTCTTCTTCGTAATTTTGTCTACACACATTTATGAATCTTTGAATATGTAGATCTGCATCTTCATCTTCATTTCCATTAAAACTGGGTAGACTGGCATTTTTTTCATCCATTGATATTGTTTTTTTTTTTTTTTTTTTCTCTTTAAATTTCTTTCTTTTTATATTTTCTACTGTAAAATGATCAAAGAAATAATTTTTTTCAATTAGAACTTTGGTGATAAGTATTGATTTCAATTTTGGATTGGACTTACTTAGTTTGTAATACTTATAGCTTCTTTAGCTAGTTCTCTTCATCTTCCATTTCTAAGTGTTTTCTTCTTCTTTTTTTTCACAAATTTTTGTTGTTGTTGTTGTCTTCTTTTTGTTTATTAAGTATGAATAACACTCATTCAAGACATGCAATTTCGATACGGTCCTCTTGAGTGACTTTCCTTGTCTACTTCAAGATGGCACCCACTAGGCTAGGATGATGGGGCTAGGCTTCACACCTACACCTCTCTGTCCAACACTATACCTTACTTCTTCCACAAATCTTGAAACTGTTGTATTACTCAATCATGAAAACATTCAATCTTGCTCACACATATCACAACACGAAGTCCAAACAACAAATTTTTATCACACATTACCATCATGATCAAAAGTTACAACTATTCAATTTTCATCTATAGAATCATTAAATAATGATTGTCCATTCAAAATCAAAACACATATAAAGGATTTCACGAGGCCAATTCCATGTGGAATATTCAATTTTTTTTTCGATGTATGTTTCCCTTTTGTATTTGTCCAATTTCTTTCACATTAGGAGCATGGATATCACTTCTAAACCTTTTAAATCCTCTATGGCAATATATTGAACTAGGATACCACTAGAGTATCTGGCTTTCATGGATCTAAATCCCATTGTGGTCACCATAAAACATGTGGTACGTTTGGTGTGTTGCTTAATAGTGTTTACAACGCTATAGCGCGGTTTTGTATGATTATGAAGCCAGTCATTGGGTTCTAGTTACAATATGGCCATAGATTATACTAGAAGGTAACATAAGTTTGAATCCATTCACCTCATTAGTAATCCATCTCAAATATTCTTTTTAATGATATTAATGTTTTTCATTTAGTAATTCTCGTATTCTCTCCAATCAAGCAAACTTTGTATACAAATATTTTATCATGATCTAATTAAGATACGTATGATGTTGCTTTAGAAGTTGATAGATCACAATTAGAGTTCAATTTGGTGTATTGTATGAAATCATTTCCATTATCTTTCAATTTGAAATATTTAATATGATCTCCAATTACACATTAGTAGATTTTATACTTTCCTCACTTATATTCAAGATGCACCCCATTCACAAGAAATCATTGGCATTTATACTTACTGTAATTCATTCATGTATGCAATTGCCATGATCTAATTACGAAAGCTTGACCATCTTTTTCAATGGTTTTGTCATGATAATGTATGTGGTTTTGGAAAAATAATATATATATATAGTTCTAATGGTGTTTTTCAACCACTTTGAGCGGTAGCTTTTCCATGTTTTTCAATGGATTAGCAATATGGGATTTATTATGCTTGTAACTTGCCATTACATTTGTTAAGCATAGAGCATATTCTGTACACCAAAACAGAAACTGAAATCTATTTTATGTTGACTGTTTTTCTACCTCAGACAGTAAATCAGTAAGTTATCACAGACTGTAAAACTGAAATTTTTACTGCAGAAGGTAAAGCACTAGTCATCTTTTTACTGCAATACACATTGAGGATAAATAGACCATTCAGCTTTTCATTATTTGATTTCATTCATAGCCATTTCAATGATACACATCCTAACTTTTACTCATTTTGTATATTTATTACTCAGTGAATTAAGACATGAGTGAAAACAGAGAATAACAATAAAAATTACCTCAGACTTTTTGCTTCTGTCTTAAGTTTCAAGGAACTGTCCTTTGGCCAAAGTCATTTTTCAGCAGGTCCGGTTCAATATGTACTTCATTGTTTCAAAGTGACTTTGAATATTTTCTGTGAATGCATAAAAGTCCTTTCAAACTGCCCGTCTCCATCTTTTATCTGCCGGGTCATCTTCTTCACCTTTCCATGAATCGAACGGAAGAAAGATAGAGAGATGCGTAGGTAGATAGATGGAGAGTAGGTGCGGAAGTAGATGAAGAGCGCAGCAAGTTGAAGAAGGAGAGAGTTGTAGCGACTAAGAGAATGAGGAGAGGTAGCAATTTCCGAAAGGGGAAGATGTTTAAGAGTTGTTTAGAAAGAGAGGGATATGTAGAACAACGATTGTTTTAAAGAGAATCGATGTATACGCTAAATGAGAGAAGGATGAAGGTCTGTTCATCATATCAAAAAGGAATATGAAAGTCTGACCAGCGATTTCAGACAAAGATTAAGTCTGACCACCTATTTCAGACATAGACTAAGTCTGACCAGCGATGAAGCAATAGGCAAGAGCGCAGTCAGACCTCCATGTTTTTCAATGGATTAGAAATATGTGAATTATTATGCTTGTAAATTATGTTTGTTAAGCATATGGAATATTCTGTGAAAACAAAACAAAATCTAAATATTTTTCATGTTGACTGTGTTTTACCTTAGACAGTAAATCCGTAAATGATTAATGATTGTAAAACTATAATTCTTACTGTAGAAGGTAAATCTGTTAGTCATCTTTTACTGCATTACACATTTAATATAAATAGACTAATCGGATTCCATTCTTTAATTCCATTTATAACCATTCAAATAATACACTGAATAACATTTATTCATCTTCTATATGTATTATGAAGTGAATTAAGACATGAGTCAAAACAGAGATATGCAATGAGAATTACCTCAGTATTTTACTTCTGACTTAAGTTTCAAGGAATGTCTTTCTGTTAAGATCAAGTCTTCAACATGTATTGACTTTATGATTCCTCTTGTGAAAATGTCCAGACATGGCTTTAACTGCATGAATTGCCGGTTCCAAAATATCTTTGACGACCATCTCTTCCAATTTCAAAAAATGAGAGAGAGAGAGAGAGAGAGAGAGAGAGAGAGAGAGAGAGAGAGAGAGAGAGAGAGAGATCTGCGGCTGTAGGAAGGAGATGCGAAGGTAGATGGATGGAGAGTAGGTGCACAGATGGAGAGCAGGTGTGCAGTCAGATGAAGAGCGCAGTAGGATGAGGAAGGAGAGAGATATGGAGCAACTGAGAGAGAGATGGAGGTGTAGCGACTAAGAGAATGAGGGAAGGTAGCAATTTCAGAGAGGAGAAGATGTTTAGCAGTTGTTTAGAAAGAGACAGATATGTAGAACAACAATCTGCATGAAATGTCTTCTTCACATGATCATAGTTCCAAAATCGATCATACTATCCAATCTCTCTACATCACCAGAACGAATGAATGCTACACTCGAATGCTCTCTACTCATCACCAAGAAAACAAAACTATCTTCTGTTCTGAATGAATGTCTGATCCAAGGTATGTTCGTCCAGCGCAGATAGAAAAGGAGAGATAAATCTCTGTCCAACATAGACTGACCAGCAAGAGAGCTATAGGTAGGAGTGCGGGCAGATCTGCATAAAAGTCTTCTTCATGATCATATTCCAGGATCAATCAACATAATATCAAATCGTTAAGAAAGAGAATGCACTAGCAGAATCCATGCCTCTATTCATAACCAGATTACTAGAATGCTCTTCACTCATAACAAAAGCAAGCCTCTCCTCTACACTGGAATAAATGAATTAATAAATGCTTCTCCTTTCAGAATGCCTCGTGAGAGAGAACAAGAGAGGTTACCAACCTCTCACTTCCAAACACCATCCTCTTGTTGTTTTCCACTGAATCCCTTTATGGAATTCAAATTTACTCATTCTGATAAAACGTTTCAGGTCCATTTGAAAAGAGTTGATTGATAAGTTGATGGTTTCGGATGGTTTCGATTCGTTCTTGTAGTCCATGGTATAACTGTTTCCAATGACTAGGAGAAGCGCACTTTCTTCAAAACCGACTTTCCATAAAGCTTATAGCACCTTTCAAATCATTTCTTTGTTTCAGTTTGAAAACCATCACATGATTATGAGTTTGGCCTCTCAACATAATTTTGAAATTGATCATTTTTAGTATATTTTGGTCATTCCCATTGTTTTGACCTCGTCAATTCTTTTTGTTCAAGGACACCTGAATGTCTTATAAGCATGTTCACCTGCAAAATTTTATTTTGACTGGTATATTTTGTAGTGTCCTCAATTGATAAGGATGTAAAAATTACAGCAAATAAGGATCCTAAAACACTTGAAATGATGAGGGAAACAATAGATTATGATTTCATAAGATTAGCACAAGTTGAACCATCAAAATCCATCAAAAATCTATGCTTGAACCTCACTAAATGGCCCAAATCCTTGAAGAAGGCTTCACACGTGTGAAAGTACGGCCTCCCACAGTCTGAGTACTGTACACCAGACCTACATTCAATCCTATAATCATTAGTAATCACAAGTACTCAAACAATTATGAACATAGAGAGCAATTGCACCATTATGAGAGAAAAAACATGAAATTGCTTGATTGATTTTGGTGAGATATCATCACCTATATATACATGATCCATCACGGTTTTGGGCAGGTATGAGTAGCCCTAAACCTATCCCTAATGCTAATTTTGGTGGATCTTTCATCCCTACCAAGTTAGGGTTGGAATCTTGGAGATCCCTCAACAATGCAAAAATTACCAAAAATAGCTCCTATTTTTTCTCCCTTGTATCTAAGCATAATTTGGACTCATTCCAAAGGTACTAACACTTAGGTCTACTTGAGAACATCCTTATGAATGGAATCCTATGCTATTTGGCACGTGTGACAAGCCACATCATGACCATCTAACTATTTACAAGTCATATGACCAAAACTAGTCAAGCTAGAATTGTGAATTTTTAACACTCCTCCTCACTATCTAGCTTGGTTCAATCATTGCTTTACTAATCACTCCAAGTGATGATCTGAACTTCATAAAAGGTGTCTTTTGAAGTGTTTTAGTAAGTAGATCAGCTACACATTCATTGCTTGGAACATGCTCCAAAGCAATCTCCTTGGCTTGCACCATTTCTCTCACAAAGTGATGGCATATCTCAATGTGCTTAGATCTTGCATGGAAGATTGGGTTAGATGCAAGGTGTTGGGCTGATATATTGTCATTGTAGATGATTGGTGCCTCCTCTGAATCCATGATTTTTAGTTCCACCAATAATCTCTTGATCCAAAGTACCTCCTTTGTAGTGGTTGTCAAAGCTTTGTACTCGGCCTCGGTTGAAGATAGAGATATAGTTTCTTGCTTTTTTGAAAGCCATGAAACCACACCTTCTCCTATGAAAGTTGAATAGGCACTTGTTGATTTCCTATCCCTCTTGTCCCCTGCAAAATCTGAATCACTAAATGCATGAAGGTTAATCACATCTCCTCTATATAGAATCCCAAAATCCAATGTACCCGAGATGTATCTTAGAATCCTCTTAGCCTTTTTCCAATGGATATTCAATGGCTTTTGCATGGATTGGCTCAACCTACATACACTAAAGCTAAGATCTGGTCTAGTTATAGTGATCCACATTAAGGAACCTATAAGTTGCCTAAACAAAGTGATGTCCATGAAGGATCTTTCATCATCTTCATTTGGCACTTTTACATCTTGCTCCATTGGTGTGTCAACACTTTTGCATACTTCCATCTTAAACTTCTTCAAAAGACTTTGAGCATAGTTTACTTGACTTATAAAGATAAAATCAGATCCTCTAAGTACTTCTATGCCTAAGATGAAGTGAAGACACCCTAGATCTACCATCTTGAACTCTAAGGATAGATCTATCTTGATTTTTTCAATACCATCAACACTATTTTCACTAATGATGATGTCATCTACATAAATGAGTAAAAGTACAATACCAACATCATCAAATTTAATGTAAAGAGTGGGATCATATTCACTTTGAACAAAAGAAAGTGAAATAAGATAGCAATGTAGTCTTGAATTCCAAGATCTCGAGGCTTGCTTCAAGCCATAGATGCTTCTTTGGAGATGGCATACTTTGTTCTCCATTCCATGCTTGATGAACCCTTGTGGCTGCTCCATATAGATATCCTCTTCCAAAAAACCATTCAAGAAAGCATTAGAGACATCCATTTGACATAGAATCCATCCAAAATGTGATGCAAGTGCAATGATTAGCCTTATTGTGACCATCTTGGCCACGGGTGCAAAAGTTTCCTCATAGTCTATCCCTCTCTCTTGAGCATAACCTTTTGCAACTAATCTTGCTTTATGTTTGTTAACACTCCCATTTGCATTCAACTTAAGCTTAAAGACCCACTTGCATCCTATTACATTCCTTTGAGGTCTCTCAACAAGCAACCAAGTTTCATTCTCAATCAAGGCATCATACTCATCCAACATAGCTTTATACCATTCTTTGGAGTTCAATGCATCTTCAACATTAGATGGTTCTTCAAAACTAGATAAAGCATAAGAAGTGGATGAGATACCCTCAACTTGCTGTCCTTTGCCTTGATATGTGAGCCTTGATGGCTCCACTTTTGCCCTTGAAGATCTCCTTGGTGTGATAGGTGGGTTTGGTGCTTGCTCCTCCAAGATCTTGCTCCTCGGCCATCTTCTTCTTGATTGTTGGAGCACTTGAGCCTTCTTCAAGCATATGCATATGATGTTCATCAAAGATGACATCCCTTGAAACAACAAATTTGTTCAAGGATGGGAGATAGACTTTGTAGCCCTTGCTTGAGCTTGCATATCCAAGCATGATCCCTCTTGTGGAAGATGGATCCTCCTTGGTTCTTGTTTCCAATGGCACATGCACATAACATATACACCCAAAAACTTTCAAGTGATTAAGATTGGGCTTCTTTCCATACAACATCTCATAAGGAGTTTTGCCTTCAATTGCTTTGCAAGACACCCTATTCATCAAGTAGTTTGCACATACAAGAGACTCACCCCAAAAGGATTTGGGCAAACAAGCATCTAATCTTAAAGCCTTAGAACATTCACATAATGTTCTATTCCTTCTTTCAGCAACTCCATTTTGTTGAGGAGTGTAAGGACAAGAAGTCTCTTTCTTGATCCCTTCCTCCTCACAAAAGGCCTTGAACTCATTGGAGATGAATTCTCCACCATTGTCACTTCTAAGAATCTTGATGCTATGATTATGATGCTTTTCCACAAACAACTTGAACTTTACAAAAGTATCAAATACTTGAGACTTGAAGGAAAGTAAGAACACCCAACAATATCTTGAGTAGTCATCAATGAAGGTTAAAAACATGGATGAACCTCCATTAGATTTGGTGCTAGCAATGTGCACATCCGAGTGTATGAGTTCAAGAGGATGAGATGACTTTGTGATGGAGTTAGGAAACACCTTCTTATGTGCCTTTCATAGCCTCCATGGAACCCAAGTTGACATGTCCAAGTCTTTTGTGCCATAAAGTAAAGGTAGATATCTTGCTCTTCTCGGCCAACATGACAACATTAGTATCCACAAATGCATCCAACTTATAAAGTTTGCCAAGTCTAGTGCCCTTAGCCACTATCTTACCCTTCTTCTTGATGAAACATTCATTTGAAGCAAAGTCAACATTGAAACCATTGTCTACCATTTGGCCAACACTTAGTAGATTCTTTGTTATTGTAGGAATGTACAAAACACCTTCTATGTTGATCTTTTTGGAAGATCCTAAGTAAAGGAGAATGCTACCAACTCCTTCAATCTTACAAGCTTCATCGTTTGCTGTATAGATAGGCTTTATAGGTCCATCATAAGATAATAGAGAAGAGAAAAACTCCCTTTTACTAGTCATGTGTGAACTAGCACCCGAGTCAATCCACCAAGGATCTTCTCCTTTGAAGCTTGTTGAAGAAAATATGGACATCATGAGAGAGTCCTCATGTGAACTCTCCTCCTCCTCCTCCTCTTTGCTCATGTTGGCTTGGCTTTGATCTTGCTTCCTCTTGAAGCATTCCCCATCTTTCTACAATAGTAGCACTTCACCTTTGATTTGTCCTTCTTGACTTTGGTGGTTGATGGAGATGCCTTTGAGGGTCCTTCTTGATCCTCAAGCTTTGTAGACTTCTTGAATGTTGATCCTTTGCCTTTGGACTTGCCTTTGCCTTTGGTGAAGAGAGCTTGGTCATCTCCACCTTGGATGGAAAGCCTATCCATCCTCTCTTGCATTTGGCTCCTTCTTGATTCCTCGGCCATGAGTGTGCCTTGGAGTTCTTCAAGTATGGGTAGCTTACCCATAATTGCATATCCCTGAACCAAATTGTCAAATTCAAAGCTTAGTCCATTCAATATGAGTTGAACAAGCTCTTCATCCTTGATAGGGTCACCTATAAAGGCTAGCTCTTTGTTCAATTCCTTTACTCTTAGGACAAAAGTATGTGCACTCTCTCCTTTCTTTTGATAGCTTCTATAGATTTGATTCTTCAAAGCTAACATTCTAGTTTGGTTCTTGGATTCATAGACCTTTTGAAAAGTCTCCCAAGCATCTTGAGCTGAAGTGCAATCTCCTACCTCTCTTAAGAGTTCATTTGCAACATTCATTTTTATGCAATGTAGTGCAACATTGCACCTCTTGATGTATTTGGCTTTTTCTTGAGGATGAATAGGTTCACCCTCCTTACCATTTACAATTTCCATCAGATCTTGCATGATCATGATAGATTCCATTCTAACTTTCCATATGGAATAGTTAGTTTTGTTAAGCCTTTCATTAGTATCCAAAAGATATGCATTTATAGATGCCATCTAGTCTCCTAATCAAGGACTTGACACAAATGAAGGTTACTTCTGTTGATTTGATTGAAGGTCTACCTTATCCCACTTCTTAGGGACCTGAAAAGATCAGTAATAGACTTCCTATAAAGATCTAAGAATGATCTCTAACAAAATCAAATCATAGAATACTAGAAACAATGCACTTGCTTGATTGAAGTAGACAATACTAGTAGAATTGCCCCTCTTTCTATAAAGAACATGAAAGCTTCCAAATGATCTGATCAAGAGTGAATTTCAGCAACCTAATATACTTACAAAATCACTTGTAAAATATCTAAATGGAACTTAATGAGGATGCAACACAATCTACTATCCAATCACAAGCAAAAAATGATCAAAATTGATGAAAAATTGATCTAATTTGGTGCATAAGTCAAGCAATGGTTGGACTGAACCTAAATCACTTTAGGAGGTGTCTACTACACCTTAGAACAGCCTTGAAGAGTCCCCAAAACTCTGATCTTCCCTCTCCTTGAATGCTAGAAAGCCTCCTCTATGAAATCACCTCCAAAACTCGCTTAGAAATCAATGCTTGGAGCAACCAAAACTTGCTATCTTGGTAATGTGAATTGAATTCAACTTTGCCTCTGTTCTAGACACCTAAACACCTGCAAATGAAGTCACACAACACCAATCTCCAATGTATTTGACTCACTTTGAGTTCTAGAATCAATACTAGATGCTAAGATCCAATCTACACAAGATTTAGATCAAAAATTGTGATCAAATTGAATGAAAACCAAGGATTTAGCTCATTTCAGCCTTTAGGCTCTGATACCATGTAAAAATTACAGCAAATAAGGATCCTAAAACACTTGAAATGATGAGGGAAACAATAGATTATGATTTCGTAAGATTAGCACAAGTTGAACCATCAAAATCCATCAAAAATCTATGCTTGAACCTCACTAAATGGCCCAAATCCTTGAAGAAGGCTTCACACGTGTGAAAGTACGGCCTCCCACAATCTGAGTACTGTACACCAGACCTACATTCAATCCTATAATCATTAGTAATCACAAGTACTCAAACAATTATGAACATAGAGAGCAATTGCACCATTATGAGAGAAAAAACATGAAATTGGTGAGATATCATCGCCTATATATACATGATCCATCACGGTTTTGGGCAGGTATGAGTAGCCCTAAACCTATCCCTAATGCTAATTTTGGTGGATCTTTCATCCCTACCAAGTTAAGGTTGGAATCTTGGAGATCCCTCAACAATGCAAAAATTATCAAAAATAGCTCCTATTTTTTCTCCCTTGTATCTAAGCATAATTTGGACTCATTCCAAAGGTTCTAACACTTAGGTCTAATTGAGAACATCCTTATGAATGGAATCCTATGCTATTTGGCACGTGTGACAAGCCACATCATGACCATCTAACTATTTACAAGTCATATGACCAAAACTAGTCAAGCTAGAATTGTGAATTTTTAACAAAGGATTCATCAATTTTTATTTAGAACCCCTTCAATTGTGAAGCAATGTAACTAAATCCTTGATTTGAGCTAGAACTCCAAATTTTTTTCGATAATCTTTGATTGATCATGGTTAATTACTGTTTGAACGATTTTAAACTTGCCAACGTATTTTATTTTGTGAAATCTTTTTGGACCTTTATGATAAGGTCATGGTCCTAATTCTTCAAGGATCCTTAATCTTCAAAAGAGTATTATTTGTCACGATCATTGATTTAATTGTCACGATCATCGATTTTTGATTCCTCTTGTGAAAATGTCCAGACATGGCTTTAACTGCATGAATTGCCGGTTCCAAAATATCTTTGACGGCTATCTCTTCCAATTTCAAAAAATGAGAGAGAGAGAGAGAGAGAGAGAGAGAGAGAGAGAGAGAGAGAGAGAGAGAGAGAGAGAGAGAGAGAGAGAGAGAGAGAGAGAGAGAGAGAGAGAGAGAGAGAGAGAGAGAGAGAGAGAGAGAGAGAGAGAGAGAGAGAGAGAGAGAGAGAGAGAGAGAGAGAGAGAGAGAGAGAGAGAGATCTGCGGCTGTAGGAAGGAGATGCGAAGGTAGATGGATGGAGAGTAGGTGCACAGATGGAGAGCAGGTGTGCAGGCAGATGAAGAGCGCAGCAGGATGAGGAAGGAGAGAGATATGGAGCAACTGAGAGAGAGATGGAGGTGTAGCGACTAAGAGAATGAGGGAAGGTAGCAATTTCAGAGAGGAGAAGATGTTTAGCAGTTGTTTAGAAAGAGACAGATATGTAGAACAACAATATGCATGAAATGTCTTCTTCACATGATCATAGTTCCAAAATCGATCATACTATCCAATCTCTCTACATCACCAGAACGAATTAATGCTACAATCGAATGCTCTCTACTCATCACCAAGAAAACAAAACTCTCTTCTGTTCCGAATGAATGTTTGATCCAAGGTATGTTTGTCCAGCGCAAATAGGAAAGGAGAGATAAATCTCTGTCCAGCATAGACTGACCAGCAAGAGAGCTATAGGTAGGAGTGCGGGCAGATCTGCATAAAAGTCTTCTTCATGATCATATTCCAGGATCAATCAACATAATATCAAATCGTTAAGAAAGAGAATGCACTAGCAGAATCCATGCCTCTATTCATAACCAGATTACTAGAATGCTCTTCGCTCATAACAAAAGCAAGCCTCTCCTCTACACTGGAATAAATGAATTAATAAATGCTTCTCCTTTCAGAATGCCTCGTGAGAGAGAACAAGAGAGGTTACCAACCTCTCACTTCCAAACACCATCCTCTTGTTGTTTTCCACTGAATCCCTTTCATGGAATTCAAATTTACTCATTCTGATAAAACGTTTCAGTCCATTTGAAAAGTGTTGATTGATAAGTTGATGGTTTCGATTCATTCTTGTAGTCCATGGTATAACTGTCTCCAATGACTAGGAGAAGCGCACTTTCTTCAAAACCGACTTTCAATAAAGCTTATAGCACCTTCCAAATCATTTCTTTGTTTCAGTTTGAAAACCATCACATGACTATGAGTTTGGCCTCTCAACATAATTTTGAGATTGATCATTTTTAGTATATTTCGGTCATTCCCATTGTTTTGACCTCGTCAATTCTTTTTGTTCAAGGACACCTGAATGTCTTATAAGCATGTTCACCTGCAATATTTTATTTTGACTGGTATATTTTGCAGTGTCCTCAATTGATAAGGATTCATCAATTTTTATTTAGAACCCCTTCAATTGTGAAGCAATGTAACTAAATCCTTGATTTGAGCTAGAACTCCAAATTTTTTTTGATAATCTTTGATTGATCATGGTTAGTTACTGTTTGAACGATTTTGAACTTGCCAACATATTTTATTTTGTGAAATCTTTTTGGACCTTTATGATAAGGTCATGGTCCTAATTCTTCAAGGACATCCTTAATCTTCAAAAGAGTATTATTTGTTACGATCATTGATTTAATTGTCGTATTTTCGCTGGTTTGTTGTCTTTGTCTTGAACTGAACTTTGATTGTTGTTGTTTGCGACCATTAGCCTTTGGACCTTTCCTTGAAACTTAAGTCAGTGCCTTAAAGGTACCTGGGCATCTTTTATTAATCATAATATAAAGTACATTTCATCCTTACAATATGGCAAAAAATTGCCATTTAATAAAACTACTTAGCAACTGTCGATATTATCATCCATCAAAGTTACTTATGAGTGTTGCTAGAAATAGCTTATTGCTATTTAACAAAATTATTAAAAATAATAATGTACTAAAAATAGCTCTAATTTGTCTGATATAACTGTCATTTGAAGATTGATTATGACATGTGAACATGCCATAGACTTTCATAGTTACTCTTTAGCATAGCCACATTCGTATATCAATAAAAAGTGGCATAATAGCAGATTTTGTGCATATGAGATACATCTAGCACATTTTCTTCTAGAAAATCAGCATCAATAATTGTAGTTGCTGAAATTTTAAAATTTTGACCAGAAAAATGCACTACACTCCTTGGCCATCAGTACAACCCTCAACTTGAATTTCCACAAGTGGTTGCTCGAACCATTGAGTTTGTCTACCATTAGAGCAGATTGTGGTTGCGAATCCATTTTGAATTTCAGGATGAGTGTAATGCAGATAGTAGATTAATATGACTGGAACCAATTATAGCAAATGTCTACACTATATCAGGACAATCTCTCTGATACCATCTTGTGAAAAATGGTAAAACATATCTTTTTATGTTGACTTTGGTGGCTATGCTCCCTTATTTCTTTTGTATATTTTATTGTACATAAAGGTATTCGAATTGAGCACATAACCTTCTAGAATAGGTCAAGTTTGAAGTAGGTAGATCCATTTATGATGTCATGCAAAAAATCAGATGGCATGTATGCATGCATGCAACATGCAATCAGTGCATGTAACATGCAAATCAGTTTACATGATCTACACATGTCTAGGTAGTTTTGAGAGTTGACATGCAATCCATGCAATATCCATGCATGCAGTTTTACATGTGGATCCATGATATTAGAGTTAAGTAAAAGATGTGGATATTACATGCAAATCCACTGTAGGAACTCGAGCCTCATTGATGTAGGGAAACTTTGGCTTGTTTTGCAATACTGTGAATATTGAGATCTTGGTGATTTTGGCTCACTCTCTCTACCCAATCTTTTGGTGTTCATTTTCTCTCTCTACTCGAGAGCAGCCTATTTTTCCCATAATGAGCACTTAGAATTATTTCTGATAGCTATCTCTCATAGCGAGGACTTAGTTTTTTGAGTTTGTTGTATGCCCAATGTGCTCTTGCCTTGGATTTTTCAAGTGATCAGTTCTTTGATCATTCTTGTGAAATCACAACACTGACAAAATTTTATAGCAAAATGAATCCCAATCAATCCTAAAAGTGATGGAGGATGCACAAATCAAAGATCTACATCCAAACTATGAGCTAGAATCAAGACTAGTTACCAAAACTAGCAAATTTGGCATTTAACTCCACATTAGGCACATAGATTTGATCAAATGAACCAAAGTAGAATAAAACAAGCTTATTAGACCTGTAAAAAGATTCAGTACCTTCCAAACCAAAAAATGAATGCATAACAACACTCACATCCAATAGCTAGAACTCGTCACCAAAAGACAATGATGATAGGAGTGGAAAAACTCGATTTTTCTTGATATTTGGATGGAAATCCCATCATACATTTATACTTTTCAAGCTCGGATATGAGCTTATTAGGGCACCTCTAAAATTATCATACCCTAACCCTAACATCTAACCTAATAGGTAATTGGATCCATCCTTACTTGGGGTCAAGATCTTGAGATCCAAAAACAATGTAAAACATGCTATTTTTAGATCCTAGAATTTCTCTAGCCTATCTAAACACTATTTGGACTCATTCCAAAGTTGCCACTCCTATGTGATGAAATTTCAGTTTAAAGGACATTAATGATTGTACTTAACAATCATAGAGAGTTACTAGTTGCTTAATCAATGGATCTATCAAGTTCTACACTTTAGATCTTGATACAGATTCACTACACTTAGATTTAAGCAAGAGCAATGGATCAAATCTTCATAAAAAAGTGAGAGCGGCCTCACACGTGTGGAGTACTATCCACTGTACGGCCTGCACTTGAAACAACAAGTACATTGGTTCTTGATAGCAATCATTCAATAAAATCACAATTCTATTGACTAGAAATCTCAAAAAGTGTAGAATGCAAAAATCTCACCAATCTCATTAGCAAAATGATGATCCTTTTATGGATCAAGTACATCCACGAGTCTGGTACAATCCAACAGGTCTTCACACGTGTGAAGAGTGCCACATCACTCAGAATAGTTGAAGCTCTCGAATTTTTCTCCTCCTCTTGATCAAGCTCCTCCTGGATCTCAACCATATCTTTGCCAATATGATTCTTAGAGGATTCATCATTCAAGATTACAAACATTGTGGCTCTACCATTGCTCTTTGTGCTAGCAAAATATACATCCAAATGAATCAACTTAAGAGGGTGAGTAGTCTTAGTGATACTGTTAGAGAAAGGAAACCTATGTGCTTTAGCCAAAGCACATGCCTCAAAAACCTTTTCCTCCTTTTCCATGGATCTTGGAAGGCCTAGAGCAAGCTCCTCCTTGCATGTGGCTCCCATAGACTTGGTGTTGATGTGACCAAGCCTCTTGTGCCACAAGTCAAATGTGGTCATCTTGGTCTCCTCGGCTACCATCATAGCTTGGTTAGGATTTACAAAAGCATCAAGCTTAAATAACCTCCCAAACCTTGTTCCCCTTGCTATGATCATCCCAATTTTCTTGATGTTGCATACATTAGTAGAGAACTCCACAATGAAACCATGATCTAAAAGTTGGCCAACACTAAGCAAATTCTTAGTGATGCTAGGAATGAAGAGAACACCATCTATCTTAGTCTTCTTGGAGGATCTAGATCCCACACCTTCAACTTTACATTCATGATCATTTGCTGTAAAAATGGACTTTATAGGTCTTACATAAGGTGTGAGTTGAGAAAAATACTCCCTTTTACCCGACATGTGGGAGCGAACCCCACTATCTATCCACCAAGGATATTCACCTTTGACATTTGATGATGAAAAGGTTGACATCATGAGTGAGTCCTCATGATAGCTCTCTTCCTCCTCTTGTCCAATGTTGGCTTGGCTTTGATCTTGCTTCCTCTTGAAGCATTCCGAGGCATAATGTCCCATCTTGCTACAATAGTAGCACTTTATCTTAGATTTGTCCTTCTTGGGCTTGACTTGTGATGAGAATGATGTAGATCCTCCTTTATCTCCATCCTTTGCTTGCTCCTTTTTGAATGCTCCTCCCTTGCTCTTTGAATTGCCTTTGCTCTTGAAAGATAAGGCTTTGTTATCATCATCATTGATGGAGAGCCTCTCCATCCTTGATTTGATATGAGCCTTCCTACTCTCCTCGGCCATCAACACACTTTGAAGGTCTTCAAGTGTAGGCAAGTTTCCCATGATGGCATAGCTTTGGACAAGGTTAGTAGAATCACTACATAAGCCATTCAAAACTATTTGCACAAGCTCACTCTATTTAATAGGTTCACCAACATAAGTAAGCTCTTTGTTCAAATCTTTTACTCTCAAAACAAATTGATGTCCACTCTCACTCTTCCCTTGGAAGCATTGAAGAACTTGGTTCTTGAGGGAAAGTAATCTTGAGGTATTCTTGGACTCATAGATCTTTTGAAGAGTCTCCCAAGCCTCTTCTGTTGAGGTACATTCTCCTACTTCTTTGAGAAAATCATTTGCAACATTCATTTTAATACAATGAAGTGCAAGCTTGCACCTTCTCTTGTATTTAGTTGCTTCTTGTGGATGGATTGGCTCATCTTCCTCTCCATTCACAATATCCATCAAATCTTGCATGATAAGGATGGATTCCATTCTTAACTTCCAAATTGAATAATCTGATGAGTTCAATCTATCACTAGAATCCAAAAGATAGGCACTTATGGATGCCATCTTCAATGATAAGGAGATAGATTCAAAGAAACAAGATAGATTGTACAAGATATGATCACTACTAGCTATACCACTCTCTTTGGGACCTGAGATTAATCACTCTCTGATTTCTCAACAAGATCTAAGGTGATCTTGAGCTTGATCTATGTTGTAGATCCAAACTAGATCCAAACCTACTATAGATTTGATCAAACTAGTCTCCTTCTTGATCTCGACTTCACAAGAAGGGTGAATCCACCTATACTGAACCAAAAGCACTTTATAACACACAAATCTTAAAAATAAAGCCTCTTAAATTCAGGTTGAATCACATTGACATATTCAATCACAAACCTATCCAAAATCGAGTAGAATAGAAACAAAATTTTCACTAGTTTTGCATTTCTAGATGAAAAATCATCAAAACACTTGATCTGAACCTAAAAGGTGTATTTTAGGACCTTAAGAAGCCTAAGAACGACCTAATTAAGCTCTCAAATGGCTGATCCAAACTTCTAAAGAGTGGTGGCATTCAAATCCTTATGAAAATCTCTACTAGGAGACATGTACTCCAAGATTCAGCTCATAAGAACTTTCTAATTTGGTTTGGTTGAATGGAAATGGGTCAATATCGGTTCCTGTAGCTATAACTCAGAAAAACAAGTACCTTCCAAACCAAGCAATTAATGCATAACAACACTCACATCCAATAGCTAGAACTCGCCACCAAAAGACAATGATTGGATAGAAGTGGAAAAACTCGATTTTTCTTGATATTTGGATGGAAATCCCATCATACATTTATACTTTTCAAGCTCGGATCTGAGCATATTAGGGCACCTATGAACTTATCATACCCTAATGCTAACATCTACCCTAATAGGTCATTGAATCCACCCTAACTTGGGGTCAAGATCTTGAGATCCAGAAACAATGTAAAACATGCTATTTTTAGATCCTAGAATTTCTCTAGCCTATCCAAACACTATTTGGACTCATTCCAAAGGTGCCACTCCTATGCTAGGTTAGGAATGAGACTTACAAAGAGTATCCTATGCTATTTGGCACGTGTGACAATAACATGACCATAATACAATTTTCAAGCAATATGACCAAAATTGGTCAAGCTAGAATTGTGAAATTTTAACAAACACCTCATAAAGATCCTATAGGGTGTGTGGTGAAGTTCACACGTGCTAAAAACTTCATGTGGTATCAAAGCTTTGTGCTTTGTAGAGGTGAGGGTGCATACATTAGATCTTGAGTGCTTTTGCTTGTAGGAAGTCAGATTTGGGAGAGGGATCTAAACTCGCTGACAATCAAACCATTTGTGGATTATAAGTGGATCAAATTAAGCTTGATTTGCTTCAGTTGAGCCCTATATGGATAGAGAGCTCACACATGTGAAATCAACCCTCTTTGTTTGAGTGCTACTTCTCAAGGAATGGTCCAAATTTGATGTTCTATTGCTTGTTGGATAGGTATTGAAGAATAGATTGTGTTGCTTGAGTTTCTAGATCAATTTGATTTGTTTTTAGAAGATTTCTAGGCAATCAAAGAGATAGGGAGAGTACTCATCTCGTGTGATATGCCAAAGTGAGCGATCTTGGTTTTTTGCATTATATCTTGGTAATAGAGGTATTTAGAACTTCTCAATTGACTTTTATTTGTCAAGATAAGTATGCCAATTCTACTTTGAAAAGATTTCATATGGTAGATGATAAATCTTGTGATACACCAATGGAGTCAAATGTAAAGCTCACTATAAGAGGTAATGGAAAATCATTCATGAACATTACTCTCTATAGGAAGCTAGTTGGTTCACTCATATATCTAACCATCACAAGACTTGATCTTAGCTATTGTGTTGGTAGACTAAGTCAATTTATGCATGACCCTAGTGTGGAGCATTGGAAACTAGGCAAGAGAGTATTGAGGTACATCTCGGGTTCTAGAGATTTTGGCATTGTTTATGGAGGATTATCACCTAACTTGTATGGATTTTTAGATTCGGACTTGGATGGAGATCAAATGGATAGAAAATCCATAAGTGCACATGCTATTTTTATTGGTGATGGAGGTATCTCTTGGATGTCCAAAAAACAAGCTACAATCTCATTGTCATCTAGTGAGGCCGAGTACAAAGCTCTTACATCTTGTACAAATGAGATACTATGGATCAAAAGTGTGAAGAATTGTAAAACATATCTATCTTACATATGTTGATTTTGGGGGTTCTACCCATGTAAATTGATTGTACATATCCAAGGTGTGTGAATTGAACACATATCCTTGTAGAATAGGGCGAGTTTGGGTTAGGTAGATCAAGTTCCATTGACATGCACATGTATAAAGTCTAGTATGACATGCAACAATGTTGACAATGTCTAGTTTGACATGCATACAGATTTACACATGGAATTGGTCTAATATGGACTTGTAGAAACTCGAGCCATCATAAATGCATTGTGTCCTAAGTTTCCATTGTGACATGCAAGGCATGCAAATACTCTAATGGACACATGCATGTAGTTTTGTACATATCTAGTTGAGAAATTAACATTTGGAGAAAGTAGGTAGAAGTTAGGTGCAATCATTGCATGCAAGCTATTGGGTGTCAATATGAAAGTAGTTTACACTTGAATAGGTGTAGGGAATGCATTGAATGCTAGTAGTACCACGAATTTTGGCTCTCCTATATATGTACATATGGTTCTCATTCATTTCTAATGATGAATCAAGCTTTTGTAAGGTCATAATGTCAAAATTGGATCTCATGCTATTTTTCTTGTAAGCGTACTCTCTCTCTAACTCGAGATTGGTGTCTTCTTCATACATTATTATGCTTGTGTAATTTTCCTATTTGTGAGGAATTAATATAGCTTTGATCTGTAACATTCTAGATTGTGCTCTAGCCTTAGATCTGTATGTAGATTGTAGTATTACTCTGCAGGTGATCTGTGTGCCACCATAAAACATGGTAAAGATCAATCATACTATTGATGTGGTTTTCCACATGTGTGAAGTTGCTAGTTTTTCAACAAACTTTACGATTCTTAGACTTGTCTGCTGCCTCTCGAACATCCCCTTGTCTAAAGGTTTTGTAAAGATGTCTGCTACCACCCGCTTTGTTCCAATGAAGCTGGTCTTCAATTCATTTCTTGCGACTAGGTCCCTTATCGAATGATATTTGATTGCAATGCGTTTCGTTCTTGAATGAAACATGGGATCCTTCATCAAGTGTATGGCAAAAGTATTGTCCATCTACAACATTAGAGGCTCTTTGGTGGTTTAACCCAGTCCGTCGAGGAACTGTCTGAGCCATGTGATTTTTTTGGCCATCTTCGTGGCTACAACATATTTTGCTTCACAGGATGACTGAGCTGTGATGGTCTGCTTCTTGCTAACCCAGAGAATTGTTGCATTTGCTGCAATGGTGCACCCTCTTGAGACACTTTTACAGTCGTCCTTGAGTGATGCCCCGGTTGTAGGAGTGCATCTGGAACTTGGCATCGCGAGAGTAACACAGTCCAAAATCCTTTGTCTTCTGAAGGTACTGTAGGATTCGCTTTGCAATCTTCTAATGTGTTAAGCCTGGGTTTGTGCTGAATCGGCTCGTCCTGAACATGACATAAGCAATGTTGGGACGTGTGTTATCTGCTAGATAAATTAGTGATTCAATTAGCCTCTTGTAAGGCATGTGCTGCATGATCTCTTTCTCTTCGTCAGTCTTCGAACAATATTTGTTTGTCAGAATTATTCCTGCAAGCATTGGGGTGTTTGTCCCTTTGCAATTTGTCATCCCAAAATCATCTAGGATCTTTTGGATGTACCTGGACTGATGAAGGTATAGCTTTCCTTCATCATGGTCATGGTTGATTTGTAAGCCTAGATAACATCTGGCTTCTCCTAGGTCTGTTACCTCGAAATGTTTCAAGATGTCGCTCTTCACTTCGACAATTAGCTCTTAGCTTTTGCACAGTATCAGTGTGTCATCTATGTACACAACAACAATAATGATCTCCCCATCCATGATCTTCACATAAACATTTGAATCAATGATCAGTGGCTCAAAACCCAATGATCGTAGCGCATGATCTTTCTTTTTGTACCATTGTCATGCAGATTGCTTCAATCTGTATATACTTCTATGCATTCGGTAGGCATAGGTGGGAAGTGATTCGTAGATGTAACCCGAAGGTTGGTTTGTTAAAAGTACAGTACTAAGGACCATAAATGGATCTTTGAATGATCCACAAGGTTGATTGTGTGCTTGTTAAACAATCTATCAGAAACTAGTCATCAGAAAACAAGATCTAGTTTAGCAGTTTGATAGAAAACAAGTAGAGACAATCAGATCATTGATCCAAAACTATAATCTAGCTCCACACATGTGGAAATAAGGCTATAGTACGGCCTGTAGATAGTGTTCAGAATGTGCCAAAGCTGGGTTTCATTGGAATCAGAAGTAATCACCATACAATGAGAGGAAACTCGAGTTTCTCCTTGAGGCTCCAAAAAGTTTCTATCTTCTCACTATGGAGAATGAGAATACATAGTAAAACACACTTCCTATGCTAAGTTAGGTGAAAATTCAGCATGTAATAAGGAAGTAGACTCCACTTTCTTGCCCTAATGTGAAAACCCTAGCCTAGATCCAAGAGTCATGCTTGGTGTGAAAATTGTCAACATTTCCTAGCTAGTTTGAGGCCTAAATTGGCTAAAATTGTAAATAGTTTTGGTTCTGGAGTTTCACACGTGTGAACCAGGCCACAATGTTTCAAACTTCATACCCTTCAAAATGAGACCATTTTGATGTATTTTGGTCATATAAGCCATTTTTAGCTATTTTTCCTATATAGGGAATATCTAGGGTCAAGTACCTTCTAGAGAGAGGAGAGAGAGTCATCTTCCTCATCCATAAATAGTAGGGAAGTCGTGGAGAACAGGTTGGAGAAACCTTTTGTATGCTTCATTGAGATCAATAGATCATTGTCATTGTTTCTTCCTCCATTGAGAGCATTGTTGTGTGTATTGTCTTCAAGCTATTGTGTATGATCTTAGGTGCTTTCCAAAAGTGGTAGGCTGATGTATTATGGACTGTATAATGCTATTTTGGGCCGCACTTGATGTTTATGGAAGTTTCCATTTGTGATAAATGCTTTTTGATCAAGTTCTTTGCATTCTAGGTAGCATAGAATGTGTTGCCAATTCCTAGCTTATGTAGTTTGGAGTGCAAGCATTCAAGCCAATGATCTTGGAGTTTAGATCCACTTAGGATCTGTATTTTTCACATGGTATCAGAGCTGGTTGGCTTCTATTTACAGTAAGTATTCCATTTTTGGTGATATTTGGATGTTTGATCAAGTTCTAGCATGATTTTGCATTGCTTTGTTGATCAAATCTTACTAACCTTTGTTTTGTGAGTTGAACTTGTGGATCAAAAGCATATTTCAGGTCTATTGAAGATCAGAGACTGAAAAGAAACTATTTTGGATCAGATCATAACACCTAATCATTTGTTATTGTGAGGCTTGTGCATATTCAATACTAACAATGTTCTTTTCAATCCTATTGTTGACAATCTCCATTCTTGGATGAACACTCTCCTTAAGTGGATGAAACTTCTCCTTAAGTGGATGACAAATGCTCTTTTGAGTGAGTTGTAATTCTCCTAAAGGCTGAGCAAAGCTCCCATTTGGATGAAAGATCCCCTTTTTTGGGTGAACATATTGCAAGCTCCATTGTGAAGAGCATATTGTAAAGATTGTCATCAATTTTGGCATAAATTTTGGTGTACTTTGTTGAGCATGTAAGTAACTCTCCTTATGTAATTTGATTGGAGCATTTGCTGGAAGGTGTTAACCATTATGCAAGTGTGTTTTCAGGTTCTTAACAGGTTGAGGAACATTCTCATGTGAAGTGATCTTAGATCTACATCTAAACACCAAGATTTGACAAGATAGTGAAGCTAGTCTTGTGATTCACTAAGTGTGCTCATTCATTCACCTCTAAATCTTGTATTTATCACTTGATGGAGTTTATAAACTTTTAGAAGTGTGGTTTACATGTGGTTTTACAGGTTGAATCAATATCTTAGTGTGTTGATCATATGTTGATCAAGTTTGTTCATTACTAGGTAATCTTGGCATCCTAGTTTTGGGTATTTTCTAAGAATGCAAGTAACTCTTCACACCATAACTTGATTTGGTCACTTGCTGGAAAGTTTGAGAGCTTAAGCAAGAGTGTGTTCAGGTTGGTTTGATTTTGTAATCCATTCTTAGTGTGTGCAAAGTGTTGCATGTGTTTCAATCTTCCTTTCTATGCTTGGAAACCATCTAGGTTCAAGATAGAAGTGTTTTAGGGTCCTAAATCTTCATAGATCTCTTTATCTATCATTTGTTGAGAGAAAAGTGAGTGCTAAGTGCTTTAGGACAGAACCTAAAAGTTGAAGAAACATTAGAATCATGGCTTCCAATGGTGGGATCATGCTAGAGTCTAGTGAAAGGTTGAGTTCATCAAACTACTCTACTTGGAAAGTGAGGATGGAGTCCTTACTTGAGTTGAATGAACTCATGGACATAGTTGCAGAAATTGAAGAGAGACCTCTCACACTTCAAGAGCAACAAAGGTTTGATAAGAAGGCCAAAAGGGCTCTTCATATCATTAAAATGAATGTTACAAATGAACTTCTCAAGGAAGTTGGAAAGTGTCAAAGTGCAAGTGAGGCATGGAATGCCTTAAAGAAGCTCTTTGAATCAAAGTCCACATCTAGGGTATTGACCCTAAGGAGACAAATATTTTCTAGTAGGCAAAGAGAGGGTGAAAGTGCTCATGCATTTATCTTGAGAGTTAAGTCCCTAAGTGATGATTTAGCATGCATTGATGAGAACATAAAAGATGGTGAAATAGTCCAAGTTATGTTGAATGGTTTGCTAAATGAACATGCTAACCTTGTGCAAAGTTTTGCCATTCAAAGAGTCTTGCCAAGTGTGGTTGACTTGCAAGAAATCTTATTGGCTGAAGAACATAGGTTGCAATCAAAGCTTGATGGTGCATCCTTGCAAGGTGGAGGTGAAGAGGCTTTCTTCACAAAAGGCAAATTCAAGGGCAAAGGTAAAGGCAAAGGGAAATGGTCCAAAGGTGGTAACTTTGATCATGATGATCACTCTTCCTCTTCCTCTTCTACTAAGAACAATAAGTCAAAGTTCAAGTGCTTTTATTGTGGGATAAAAGGTCATTTTGCAAATGAATGTTATAAGAAGAAAAGAGAGCAAGGAGAGAGGCAAGGAAATCTTACAATAGATGAGGAAGAACATAACACATGTGAATCACTTGTTATGACTTCAAGTTTGTTAGCCAACATAGATGATAATGATCCTTGGTGGATTGATAGTGGAGCCTCATCTCACATGACAAGACATAAGGAATACTTTACATCCTTATTGTCTTATGAGGGAGAAGGTAACATCATCTACACTGCAAATGATGGTCAATGTGACATCAAAGGCATAGGCACTATTCCTATTTCCCTTTCAACAAATAGGAAAGCAAATCTTGAAAATGTTTTGTACATTCCTTCAATCACTAAGAATTTGCTTAGTGTAAGTCAAATGATTGACAAAGGACTTGATGTGGAGTTCATTGGAGATGCATGTTTGATAAGTAAATGTGGATCCTTGATTGCTCAAGGTAGGAGGCATGGTAAACTTTTCAAGCTTGATGCATGTGTGATCTCTAATCATGAAGGATGTATGGCTAGGGAGCAATTGACAAACCAAGAAGTTTGGCACAAGAGGTTGGGCCATCCCAACTTCAAATCTTTGGAGGTAATGGCAAAGAAAGAGCTTGTTCTTGGTCTCCCTAAAAGTCTTGTTGCAAACAATAGTGTTTGTGAACATTGTGCCTTGTCCAAATCTCATAGACTTGCTTATTCTAGATCTACTTCTAGATCTAAAGAAGCTTTTCAACTTGTGCATTCTGATATTCATTCTTCTAGTACAACTAGCAATGGTGGGGCAAAGATGTATGCAACTTTCATTGATGACTTTAGTAGGTATACTTTGATCTATCTTCTTAAAAGTAAGGATGAAGTGTTTGCTGCATTTGTCAAGTTCAAGAATGAAATGGAAAACCAATTCAATACAAAGATCAAATGCTTAAGATCTGATAATGGAGGGGAATACACCTCAAATAGGTTCAAAGACTTTTGTATAGCACATGGGATTAAGAGGGAGATGTCTAGTCCTAGGACTCCACAACAGAATGGAGTGGCCGAGAGGAAGAATAGAACCCTTTGTGAATGTGCCAAGGCAATGAGACTACATGCTAATCTTGCTAAGTCTTTTTGGGGGGAAGCTTTAGCATGTGCTAACTATCTATGTAATAGATGGACAAGTGCTTCCTTGGATGGTAAAACTCCTCATGAGGTTCTTTATGGTAGAAGGCCGAGTGTCAAGCATTGTAGGATCTTTGGATGTACATGTTTTGTCAATATCACACTTGATGATAGAACTAAAGAAGATCCTTCATCAAAGAAGGGTGTGTTTGTTGGCTATAGTGAAGTAAGCAAGGCTTACAAAGTGTACATTCCTTCTACAAAGAAAGTTGTCATAAGTAGGGATGTCATCTTTCATGAAGAGAATGTTTCCAATGTTGTTGATGTTGATGTTGATGTGCCTACTAATCATCATGATGTGCAAGATGTCTTGGATGAAGATGGAGATGCCACTCCAAAGCAAACTTCAAGGAAGACTCAAAGGAAAAGGGCTAAGCCATCAAGGCTAACCTATGATGGAAAAGGAAAGCAAGTGGTGGACAACTCTAACTTTGCTTTTCTTACCTCTTTTGATGAACCAACTTGTGTAGGTGAAGCAATTCAAAAGAAGGAATGGATCCAAGCCATGGATCATGAGCATCAAGCACTCATCAAAAGCAACACATGGAGGTTGGTAAAGCTTCCAAAGGACAAGAAGGCAATTGGTTGTAAGTGGATCTTCAAGATCAAGACAAATCAAGATGGATCAATCAACAAGTACAAGGCAAGGTTGGTGGCAAAGGGGTATGCTCAAGAATATGGTATTGACTATGATGAGACCTTTGCACCCGTGGCAAAGATGGTACTATTCGAATCCTAATCTCTCTTGCAACTCTTTATGATTGGGATATGTGGCAAATGGATGTTACTAATGCCTTCTTGAATGGTGATCTTGAAGAAGATATTTACATGGAGCAACCCGAGGGCTATGTTTCACATGATGAGCCTAATCATGTGTGCTATCTCCAAAAGAGTTTGTATGGGCTAAAGCAAGCACCAAGGAGTTGGTATGCTAAGCTCAATTCCTTCTTACTTTCTCAAAACTTTGTTATGAGTGAGTATGATCATTCTCTCTACTTTAGATTGAATGAAAATGATATCACTTTACTTTTGATCTATGTTGATGACATTATCTTAAGTGGTGGTAACAATCTAGATATAGATGAAATCAAGATGGCACTCAAAAGAGAGTTTGAAATTCAAGATCTTGGTAAACTCATTATATCTTAGGAATAGAGATTATTAGAACTTCTAAATCTACATTCATATGTCAAGAAAAGTATGTTAACTCTATTCTAAAAAGGTTTCATATGGAAGATTGTAAAGTTGTTTCTACTCCTATGGAATCAAATGTAAAGCTAACTACAAGAAGTAATGAAAGATCCTTCAAGGACATTACTCTCTATAGAAAGCTAATAGGATCTCTTATATGGTTAACCATCACAAGACCTGATCTAAGCTTTGTGGTTGGTAAACTAAGTCAATTTATGCAAGATCCTAGTGAGGCTCATAGGAAGCTAGGAAAGAGAGTACTTAGATACATCTCGGGATCTAGAGATTTTGGCATCTTGTATGGAGGTACTACACCTAACCTTTGTGGATTTTCAGATTCAGATTTTGCAGGTGATCAAATGGATAGGAAGTCAACAAGTGCCTTTGCAATCTATCTTGGAGATGGAGTGGTCTCATGGCTATCAAAGAAGCAACCAACTATCTCTCTATCTTCCACCGAAGCGGAGTACAAGGCATTAACAACATGCACCAAGGAGATTCTTTGGATCAAGAGGATGTTATTGGATCTTCACTTGCTGGAACCAGAGAAGACTCCAATCATACTTTGTGATAACCTTTCAGCCCAAAGCTTGGCAAGCAATCCTGTTTTTCATGCAAGGAGCAAGCACATTGAGATTGCTCACCATTTTGTGAGAGATCAAGTCATTGCCAAAGAGGTGGAGCTTCAACATGTCTCTTCAAAGGAGTGTGTGGCTGATATCTTCACCAAACCATTGGGAAAGGACCTATATTTAATGCATAGATCTAATCTTGGAATGTGCTCAAAGACTATGTTGAAACTAGCATCCAATGTTGAAGAGGGAGTGTGAAAATTGTCAACATTTCCTAGCTAGTTTGAGGCCTAAATTGGCTAAAATTGTAAATAGTTTTGGTTCTGGAGTTTCACACGTGTGAACCAGGCCACAATGTTTTTATTTACTGTATTTTTTCAGTATGATGAAGTGTCAAACTTCATACCCTTCAAAATGAGACCATTTTGATGTATTTTGGTCATATAAGCCATTTTTAGCTATTTTTCCTATATAGGGAATATCTAGGGTCAAGTACCTTCTAGAGAGAGGAGAGAGAGTCATCTTCCTCATCTATAAATAGTAGGGAAGTCGTGGAGAACAGGTTGGAGAAACCTTTTGTATGCTTCATTGAGATCAATAGATCATTGTCATTGTTTCTTCCTCCATTGAGAGCATTGTTGTGTGTATTGTCTTCAAGCTATTGTGTATGATCTTAGGTGCTTTCCAAAAGTGGTAGGCTGATGTATTATGGACTGTATAATGCTATTTTGGGCCGCACTTGATGTTTATGGAAGTTTCCATTTGTGATAAATGCTTTTTGATCAAGTTCTTTGCATTCTAGGTAGCATAGAATGTGTTGCCAATTCCTAGCTTATGTAGTTTGGAGTGCAAGCATTCAAGCCAATGATCTTGGAGTTTAGATCCACTTAGGATCTGTATTTTTCACACTTGGTAGGTGCATGGTAGGTACAAATCTCATCATAAATCATGGTCTAGATCCTACAAAGTAGGAGTCACTACCAAATGGACACAACCACTCCTCTTGACTCGTGGTAACCTACTTTAGGTGTGAATGTACAAGTGGCACTTTTGCCATTCAAAGCATGTCCTTCATAAAAAATAACATCCCTACTCACTATCACCTTGCTAGTGATGGGATTGAAGACTCTATAACCTTTGCTATTCTCACCATATCCCAAAAAGATGCCTTTGATGGATGTTGCATCATCCTTCCTTCTCTTATCCAAGGATTGGTGTACATAGCAAGTGGATCCAAAAACTTTGAGATCCTTGAGATTGGGCTTCTCTCCAAATAGAGCTTCAAATGGTGTGATTCCTCGAATGGCTTGGTTTGGCAATCTATTGCACAAATAGTTAGCACAAGTTATTGCTTCACCCCAAAATGGTTTGGATAGAGAAGCATCTATCCTTAAGGCCTTAGCACACTCACAAAGAGATCTATTTCTTCTCTCACTCCATTTTGTTGAAGGGTGTATGGACATGACAACTCCCTCTTTATGCCATTAGAACTACAAAAGTCAATCAACTTATTGGAGATATATTCACCTCCATTATCACTCCTTAGTACGTTAATCTTGGTACTAAGTTGATTTTCTACCAAAGTTTTGAACTTTACAAAAGAATCAAACACCATAGATTTGCTAGACAAGAGGTACATCCAACAAAATCTAGAATAGTCATCAATGAAGATCACATAGTACTTGGCACCACCATTGGACTCATGTGAAAAACTATGAACATCCGAATGGTTGAGTTCAAGAGGAGAGTTTGATCTTGATGTAGATCTTGAGAAGGGTAGTTTGTGAGCCTTTGAGAGGCTGCATGCTTCACATCTCTTCCCACACTTTGACAAATGCTTGGGGAGTCCAACTGCAAGCTCCTTTGCTACCATAGATTCCATGGCTTTGTAGTTGGGGTGGCCCAACCTTTTGTGCCACAGTTCCACCTTTGATAACTCCACCTTTGCCAAGTTAACACTCTCCACTACAACATTAGCATCAAGCTTAAACAATCTACCTTGCTTTAAGCCTTTGGCTATACATTCATCATTTCTAAGGATGGAACAAATTCCATGCTTAAATTGTACATCTAGGCCATTATCCATTAACTGGCCAACACTAAGCAAATTCTTGGTTAACTTAGGAACATAAAGAACATTATCTAGATTCATCCTTTTGGATGATCCAACATACAATGAAATTGTTCCTATTCCACTTATCTTACATTCTTGACTACTTGTAGTATATATTGATCTATGTAAATAATTGTAAGAAATAAAGTGGAGAATATGTCCTTTTGATATGTCATGTGGGAACTAGCCCCACTATAAATCCACCAAGAATCATTGGTGTTGCACTTGGATGATGGTGGTTTTTTGGAAACCATCAAGGATGACTCTTCATCCTTCTCCTCCTCCTGATGTGCAATGTTGCTTTGTTTTCTCTCTTGTGCCTTCTTCTTCTTGAGACATTCTGATGCAAAATGTCCTTTCATTCCACAGAAAAAACATTTGTACTTGGACTTGTCTTTGATCTTGCCCTTTGAGCTTGAAGCCTCATCCTCCTCCTTGGTCTCCTTGTAGTGCTTCTTGTTAAAAATTCACAATTCTAGCTTGACTAGTTTTGGTCATATGACTTGTAAATAGTTAGATGGTCATGATGTGGCTTGTCACACGTGCCAAATAGCATAGGATTCCATTCATAAGGATGTTCTCAAGTAGACCTAAGTGTTAGTACCTTTGGAATGAGTCCAAATTATGCTTAGATACAAGGGAGAAAAAATAGGAGCTATTTTTGGTAATTTTTGCATTGTTGAGGGATCTCCAAGATTCCAACCCTAACTTGGTAGGGATGAAAGATCCACCAAAATTAGAATTAGGGATAGGTTTAGGGCTACTCATACCTGCCCAAAACCGTGATGGATCATGTATATATAGGTGATGATATCTCACCAAAATCAATCAAGCAATTTCATGTTTTTTCTCTCATAATGGTGCAATTGCTCTCTATGTTCATAATTGTTTGAGTACTTGTGATTACTAATGATTATAGGATTGAATGTAGGTCTGGTGTACAGTACTCAGACTGTGGGAGGCCGTACTTTCACACGTGTGAAGCCCTCTTCAAGGATTTGGGCCATTTAGTGAGGTTCAAGCATAGGTTTTTGATGGATTTTGATGGTTCAACTTGTGCTAATCTTATGAAATCATGATCTATTGTTTTCCTCATCATTTCAAGTGTTTTAGGATCCTTATTTGCTGTAATTTTTACATGGTATCAGAGCCTAAAGGCTGAAATGAGCTAAATCCTTGGTTTGCATTCAATTTTATCACAATTTTTGATCTAAATCTTGTGTAGATTGGATCTTAGCATCTAGTATTGATTCTAGAACTCAAAGTGAGTCAAATACATTGGAGATTGGTGTTGTGTGACTTCATTTGCAGGTGTTTAGGTGTCTAAAACCAGAGGCAAAGTTGAATTCAATTCACATTACCAAGATAGCAAGTTTTGCTTGCTCCAAGCATTGATTTCTAAGCGAGTTTTGGAGGTGATTTCATAGAGAAGGCTTTCTAGCATTCAAGGAGAGGGAAGATCAGAGTTTTGGGGACTCTTCAAGGCTGTTCTAAGGTGTAGTAGGCACCTCCTAAAGTGATTTAGGTTCAGTCCAACCATTGCTTGACTTATGCACCAAATTAGATCAATTTTTCATCATTTTTGATCATTTTTTGCTTGTGATTGGATAGTAGATTGTGTTGCATCCTCATTAAGTTCCATTTAGATCTTTTACAAGTGATTTTGGAAGTATATTAGGTTGCTGAAATTCACTCTTTATCAGATCATTTGGAAGCTTTAATGTTCTTTATAGAAAGAGGAGCAATTTTACTAGTATTGTCTACTTCAATCAAGCAAGTGCATTGTTTCTAGTATTCTATGATTTGATTTTGTTAGAGATCAGTCTTAGATCTTTATAGGAAGTCTATTACTGATCTTTTCAGGTCCCTAAGAAGTGGGATAAGGTAGACCTTCAATCAAATCAATAGAAGTAACCTTCATTTGTGTCAAGTCCTTGATTAGGAGACTAGATGGCATCTATAAATGCATATCTTTTGGATACTAATGAAAGGCTCAACAAAACTAACTATTCCATATGGAAAGTTAGAATGGAATCTATCATGATCATGCAAGATCTGATGGAAATTGTAAATGGTAAGGAGGGTGAACCTATTCATCCTCAAGAAAAAGCCAAATACATCAAGAGGTGCAATGTTGCACTACATTGCATAAAAATGAATGTTGCAAATGAACTCTTAAGAGAGGTAGGAGATTGCACTTCAGCTCAAGATGCTTGGGAGACTTTGCAAAAGGTCTATGAATCCAAGAACCAAACTAGAATGTTAGCTTTGAAGAATCAAATCTATAGAAGCTATCAAAAGAAAGGAGAGAGTGCACATACTTTTGTCCTAAGAGTAAAGGAATTGAACAAAGAGCTAGCCTTTATAGGTGACCCTATCAAGGATGAAGAGCTTGTTCAACTCATATTGAATGGACTAAGCTTTGAATTTGACAATTTGGTTCAGGGATATGCAATTATGGGTAAGCTACCCATACTTGAAGAACTCCAAGGCACGCTCATGGCCGAGGAATCAAGAAGGAGCCAAATGCAAGAGAGGATGGATAGGCTTTCCATCCAAGGTGGAGATGACCAAGCTCTCTTCACCAAAGGCAAAGGCAAGTCCAAAGGCAAAGGATCAACATTCAAGAAGTCTACAAAGCTTGAGGATCAAGAAGGACCCCCAAAGTCATCTCCATCAACCACCAAAGTCAAGAAGGACAAATCAAAGGTGAAGTGCTACTATTGTAGCAAGATGGGGCATTATGCCTCGGAATGCTTCAAGAGGAAGCAAGATCAAAGCCAAGCCAACATGAGCAAAGAGGAGGAGGAGGAGAGTTCACATGAGGACTCTCTCATGATGTCCTTATTTTCTTCAACAAGCTTCAAAGGAGAAGATCCTTGGTGGATTGACTCGGGTGCTAGTTCACACATGACTAGTAAAAGGGAGTTTTTCTCTTCTCTCTTATCTTATGATGGACCTATAAAGTCTATCTATACAGCAAATGATGAAGCTTGTAAAATTGAAGGAGTTGGTAGCATTCCCCTTTGCTTAGGATCTTCCAAAAAGATCAACATAGAAGGTGTTTTGTACATTCCTACAATAACAAAGAATCTACTAAGTGTTGGCCAAATGGTAGACAATGGTTTCAATGTTGACTTTGCTTCAAATGAATGTTTCATCAAGAAGAAGGGTAAGATAGTGGCTAAGGGCACTAGACTTGGCAAACTTTATAAGCTGGATGCATTTGTGGATACTAATGTTGTCATGTTAGCCGAGGAGCAAGATCTTGGTTTTGAGGAGGAGCTCATGGAGGAGCAAACACCAAACCCACCTATCACACCAAGGATATCTTCAAGGGCAAAAGTGGAGCCATCAAGGCTCACATATCAAGGCAAAGGACAGCAAGTTGAGGGTATCTCATCCACTTCTTATGCTTTATCTAGTTTTGAAGAACCGTCTAATGTTGAAGATGCATTGAACTCCAAAGAATGGTATAAAGCTATGTTGGATGAGTATGATGCCTTGATTGAGAATGAAACTTGGTTGCTTGTTGAGAGACCTCAAAGGAATGTAATAGGATGCAAGTGGGTCTTCAAGCTTAAGTTGAATGCAAATGGGAGTGTTAACAAACATAAAGCAAGATTAGTTGCAAAAGGTTATGCTCAAGAGAGAGGGATAGACTATGAGGAAACTTTTGCACCCGTGGCCAAGATGGTCACAATAAGGCTAATCATTGCACTTGCATCACATTTTGGATGGATTCTATGCCAAATGGATGTCTCTAATGCTTTCTTGAATGGTTTTTTGGAAGAGGATATCTATATGGAGCAGCCACAAGGGTTCATCAAGCATGGAATGGAGAACAGAGTATGCCATCTCCAAAGAAGCATCTATGGCTTGAAGCAAGCCTCGAGATCTTGGAATTCAAGACTACATTGCTATCTTATTTCACTTTCTTTTGTTCAAAGTGAATATGATCCCACTCTTTACATTAAGTTTGATGATGTTGGTATTGTACTTTTACTCATTTATGTAGATGACATCATCATTAGTGGAAATAGTGTTGATGGTATTGAAAAAATCAAGATAGATCTATCCTTAGAGTTCAAGATGGTAGATCTAGGGTGTCTTCACTTCATCTTAGGCATAGAAGTACTTAGAGGGTCTGATTTTATCTTTATAAGTCAAGTAAACTATGCTCAAAGTCTTTTGAAGAAGTTTAAGATGGAAGTATGCAAAAGTGTTGATACACCAATGGAGCAAGATGTAAAAGTGCCAAATGAAGATGATGAAAGATCCTTCATGGACATCACTTTGTTTAGGCAACTTATAGGTTCCTTAATGTGGATCACTATAACTAGACCAGATCTTAGCTTTAGTGTATGTAGGTTGAGCCAATCCATGCAAAAGCCATTGAATATCCATTGGAAAAAGGCTAAGAGGATTCTAAGATACATCTCGGGTACATTGGATTTTGGGATTCTATATAGAGGAGATGTGATTAACCTTCATGCATTTAGTGATTCAGATTTTGCAGGGGACAAGAGGGATAGGAAATCAACAAGTGCCTATTCAACTTTCATAGGAGAAGGTGTGGTTTCATGGCTTTCAAAAAAGCAAGAAACTATATCTCTATCTTCAACCGAGGCCGAGTACAAAGCTTTGACAACCACTACAAAGGAGGTACTTTGGATCAAGAGATTATTGGTGGAACTAAAAATCATGGATTCAGAGGAGGCACCAATCATCTACAATGACAATATATCAGCCCAACACCTTGCATCTAACCCAATCTTCCATGCAAGATCTAAGCACATTGAGATATGCCATCACTTTGTGAGAGAAATGGTGCAAGCCAAGGAGATTGCTTTGGAGCATGTTCCAAGCAATGAATGTGTAGCTGATCTACTTACTAAAACACTTCAAAAGACACCTTTTATGAAGTTCAGATCATCACTTGGAGTGATTAGTAAAGCAATGATTGAACCAAGCTAGATAGTGAGGAGGAGTGTTAAAAATTCACAATTCTAGCTTGACTAGTTTTGGTCATATGACTTGTAAATAGTTAGATGGTCATGATGTGGCTTGTCACACGTGCCAAATAGCATAGGATTCCATTCATAAGGATGTTCTCAAGTAGACCTAAGTGTTAGTACCTTTGGAATGAGTCCAAATTATGCTTAGATACAAGGGAGAAAAAATAGGAGCTATTTTTGGTAATTTTTGCATTGTTGAGGGATCTCCAAGATTCCAACCCTAACTTGGTAGGGATGAAAGATCCACCAAAATTAGCATTAGGGATAGGTTTAGGGCTACTCATACCTGCCCAAAACCGTGATGGATCATGTATATATAGGTGATGATATCTCACCAAAATCAATCAAGCAATTTCATGTTTTTTCTCTCATAATGGTGCAATTGCTCTCTATGTTCATAATTGTTTGAGTACTTGTGATTACTAATGATTATAGGATTGAATGTAGGTCTGGTGTACAGTACTCAGACTGTGGGAGGCCGTACTTTCACACGTGTGAAGCCCTCTTCAAGGATTTGGGCCATTTAGTGAGGTTCAAGCATAGGTTTTTGATGGATTTTGATGGTTCAACTTGTGCTAATCTTATGAAATCATGATCTATTGTTTTCCTCATCATTTCAAGTGTTTTAGGATCCTTATTTGCTGTAATTTTTACACTTCTTCTTGCCTTTGAATGAGAAATTAGCTTTCTCATCACCATCCTGCAGAGAAATAGCATTCATTTTTGCATTGGTATGCATCATCCTACACTCTTCAGCCACTAATACACTGTGTAGCTTTCCTATAGTGGGCAAAGTGTCTTGGATTGCAAAGCTTTGGACAAATTTGTAAAGTCACTCCCTAGACCATTGAGGACAATCTGAACAAGCTCACTATCTTGAATCTTCTCTCCAATGGAAGCTAACTCCCTATTGAGAGACTTGATTTTTAGCACATAAACCTCACTCTCATCACTTCTCTTCATGCTTTGCAGAATCTAATTCCTAAGCATGAGAACCCTTGAAGTGTTGCTAGACTCATAGATTGATTTTAGAGATTCCCAAGCCTCTTTAGCACTGGTACAAGCTGATACTTCTCTCAGTAAATCATTGTTTACATTCATCTTCACACAGTGAAGTGCAAGCCTAGATCTTCTTTTGTATTTGGCTAACTCCTGTGCACCTAGAGGTTCATCTTCCTCATCAATCAGAAACTCATAGAGATCCTGGAGCACCATGAGTGACTCCATCCTCCCTTTCCAAATAGCATAATTGGTAGAATTTAGCCTCTAACTAGCTTCTAGAAATATGCTCTAGCAGATCCCATCTTACTAGTAAGATTCTACACACAAGATATAGATTTGTTTGAACCTGAAACTCACAAAGGTTTCTAACTTGCAGTGTTTCACTCAAATGGTGACCTCTAATCCAATAGATGGATTTGTAATCATAGTTCTATCACTCCCTCACAAAGCTGGAATGAAGATAAGATGAAGTGAAAACTACTCTCAAGCAAATCTTGCCAATCTTGGCTATTTTTGGACAAAAACTGACTCTATCTCTCTCATTCACTTTGATGTACTTTCAAGACCTGGTTTCCACTTTAATAAGGTATGAAATCAGCCTAGATTAATTAGTTTTCATGAAACAAATTCAAAACTAATCAATGGCAAGTGATCTTGGTAGCTTATCCTAGGATTTGCACCAAAAATTACATCAAATTGACACCAGATGAAATTATTGTGATCCAATGAATATGGGTTGTTAAATGCTGGTCCAGAGATGACCACACGTGTGAACAGTATAGATTTTGATCCTGAAAATTTTTGGGATCAAATCCCCTCACCAAAACCTGGATACTAGCTCGCCCTTCCAATACTAGCTTTTTGCACCAAAACCTGCTAAAACTGGATTAGTTTCAAACACTGATCAGTAGCCTTGTACTTGGCTCTGATACCATGTTAAAAGTACAATACTAAGGAACATAAATGGACCTTTGAATGATCCACAAGGTTGATTGTGTGCTTGTTAAACAATCTATCAGAAACTAGTCATCACATAACAAGATCTAGTTTAGCAGCTTGATAGAAAACAAGTAGAGACAATCAGAGCATTGATCAAAAACTATAATCCAACTCCACACATGTGGAAATAAGGCTGTAGTACGGCATGTAGACAATGTTTAGAATGTGCCAAGGCTGGGTTTCATTGGAATTAGAAGTAATCACCATACAATGAGAGGAAACTCGACTTTCTCCTTGAGGCTCCAAAAAGTTTCTATCTTCTCACTATGGAGAATGAGAATACATAGTAAAACACACTTACTTTGCTAAGTTAGGTGAAAATTCAGCATGTAATAAGGAAGTAGACTCCACTTTCTTGCCCTAATGTAAAAACCCTAGATCCAAGAGTCATGCTTGGTAGGTTCATGGTAGGTACAAATCTCATCATAAATCATGGTCTAGATCCTACAAAGTAGGAATTACTAACAAATGGACACAACCACTCCTCTTGACTGGTGGTAACCTAATTTAGGTGTGAATGTACAAGTGGCACTTTGGCCATTCAAGTAACCAACAAACAATATTGACAAAATGTACAATATTCTACATGGCTAGATTTGCCAATGTAGGCAAATTTTCACATGGTACATATAGACTTCTTCGTCTAATTCGCCATGCAAGAATGCTGCCTTCTCATCGACTATGTGAATCTTGAGGTCATAGGCGGCTACATATGCAAATAGCAAACGTAGGAACACATGATTCACAACTGGAGAGAAGGTCTCAGTGTAGTCGATGCTGTACTTCTGAGAAAATCCCTTCGCTACTAGTCTGGCTTTGTACCTCGACACATTTTCATTCATTTCGTATTTCAGCTTGTATATCCATTTGCATTGCATTGGTACTGGCTGTAGTGTCCATACCTCAATGTCTTTGCCTTTGTCTCTTCGACTAGGTCCGGAACCATTTTGGTTAACATGCGTTCTAGCTGCAGGCAGACTTGCGATCCTTTCTTGGTCTGATTCATCGCTCACCCGATGTGGGGTTCGAACATCTTCGTCAGAGTGTTCAGGTTCTACTCCCTCTATCATGGTTGGCAAGTTGTAGTACTGCTTTCCTAGGACTTCATAGCTAGTTGAATCATCATCTGCCATTGTTACGCTTTCATCGAACTTGACATTTCTAACTGTCTTCACTTGATTCGTCTCTAGCATGTAGACCCTATAGTATGATGAATGGTTGTCATATTCGATGAGGTATCCTTGTTCGACTTTCTCATCGAGCTTTTTTCGAAGCTTGTCTGAAATGTGTGCATAAGCTGACAACCAAAGATCCGAACGTGTGTCAGATTGGGCTTTCTACCCACCCCACCATAGTTCGTGTGGTGTTGTGTGAGGAACACCTGATTTGCCTGTCCTGTTCTAGATGTAGACAATTGTAGCTACTGCTTCAGCCCATAGCACTCTTGGTGCAGCCATCACGCACCTTGCGGCTTCCATGAGTGTCCCGTTCTTTCTTTCAACAACACCGTTGTGTTGTGGTGTATAGGATGCAGTCCTTGTGGAAAATCCAGCAAATTCACACATGTGGGAAACCACAACAACATGTGAATGATCTTTACCATGCTTTCTGGTGGCACACAGATCACCTACAGAGTAATACTACAATCTACATACAGATTTGAGGCTAGAGCACAATCTAGAATGCCACAGATCAAAGCTACATTAATTTCTCACAAATAGGGAAAGTACACAAGCATAATAATGTATGAAGAAGACACCAATCTCGAGTTGGAGAGAGAATACAATTACAAGCAAAATAACATGAGATCCAATTTTGACATTATGACCTTACAAAAGCTTGATTTATCATTTGAAATAAATGAGAACCATATGTACATATATAGGAGAGCATAAATTCGTGGTACTACTAACATTCAATGCATTCCCTACACCTATTTAAGTGTAAACTACTACCATATTGACAGCTAACAGCTTGCATGCAAAAATTGCACCTAACTTCTACCTACTTTTTCCAGATGTCAATTTCTCAACTAGATATGTACAAAACTACATGCATGTGTCCATTAGAGTATTTGCATGCCTTGAATGTCACAATGAGAACTTAGGACACAATGCATTTATGATGTCTCGAGTTTCTACAAGGTCATATTTGATCAATTCTATGTGTATTTCTACATGCATGTCAATCTAGACATTGTGAACATTGTTGCATGTCATAGTAGACCAACTAGACTTTATGCATGTCATTGGAACTTGATCTACCTAACTCAAACTTGCCCTATTGTACAAGGATATGTGCTCAATTCACACACCTTGGATATGTACAATCAATTTACATGGGTAGAACCCCCAAAATCAACATACATAAGATAGATATGTTTTACAATTCTTCACACTCCTCCTTAAAATATATCTATTTGATGCTGATGAAGATCCTTTGTGTATGGATTCTTTGTTTTGTATTTGAAGTGAAGATCCAAAGAATCCATCATAGTAGCACACTTACCAGATCCATGATAAGATCTCTTTGATAGAAATCTTTTCCAAATGCCTTTGAAAAATATTCCACCAATCTGCCACTATGTCGATATGCCTTCTCCATGCTTGATACTGATCTCGGATTTGAGAAGTCCACATGCATGAAGATGGCTGCATAAGAATATGAAAAAATCCGAGGCCTCCATGCCTCATCATGATCACAAAGACCATATAGAACAAGATTATACCATGAGCAATATTCAAGATTAAGCATACTAGCTTTATTAGTCCAAACTCTATGAACTCTATCCAAAATGGATCTAATCGTGAAATCATACTCTAACTTGATCAAATTGAGGCTAAATACTTTCTTAAGGATGTAAGTGTCCTCATTGGATGTTTCACTTACTCTCAAAAGAAGTTCACAATATGCCTCAAAATATGAAAAAACTCCTTTTTTCAAAACTATGAGTACTCATTCTTGCTCTTACTCAATTTAAGAGCATACAAATGATGATACAATATTTTGCTTTCTAGATGTTTTGGAAACATAATCAAGTCATCAATGACAAGAATCAATTCCAAACTAAAAACTTCATTCAAAACTAGAATAGTCTTACTTGATCTTTGAGATAAGCAAATCTCAATTAAGCAAGATACAACATCAATCAAAGAAATAGAATCATAGATGAGTACAATAGACTGAATACCACCTTCACTTATCCTTTCTTTTCCATGAAATAAGAACCACAAGGACTCGGCCTTGTACAATGAAGATATTCTTGGATATGCATGTTGAGGATACTCCTCCTCAAACCTCGACCCCATCATAAGTTGGCTTTTCTCCATAGAATGAACTTTTGATGCATTTAGAGACATTGTGCTCTCGGCCTCTTCCAAGATAGAAGATAGATATTCATAATCAATAACTTCTCCATGCTCAAATACCTTTGAGATAGAGAGTGTAAAGGCTATGTAGCCTTTCTTGGTGGATAAGCATCCAACCATGATCCATAGACTTGGATCTCCATCCTTCTTTCCTTCCAAGAAATCACATGCAAAGCAATAATCTTTAAGAACACCAAGGTACACAACCTTAGGCTTATAATTGAACAAGACTCCATATAGTGCAATCCTTCCAATAGCTCCATAACTCCATAAAGTTTTGCATGATGGAAAATACGCATGCACCATAAAACTTGAAGAGACAAGACATAGCCATTGATTACTTGTGAAACCATCAATAAGAGTAGAAAAACAAGAGGCAACTTCCTTGCTTGTTGATGAAGCAAGGTCAACATCCAAGTGTTCCAGCTCCATAGGAAGTTTTGTCTTGGTAGATATCAAATATGGATCCATATGTGATTTTGCCATAGAATAAGCCACTCTTGGCTTGATCTCCTTGACTATTAAAGACATAGATCTGAATTTGGAAACATGCAACCTCCTATGCCATACTTCCTCCTTGGAAACACAAGTCCTCAATGCAAAATCACAAGTACTTGCATTCTCATGCACATCTAGCTTGAAAATGCCTCCATATCTAGATCCACTTGCTAGGATCTCATCACCTTTCTTTATAAAACAATTATTGACATTGAATTCCACTTCAAAACCATCATCAAATAACTTTCCAACACTAATCACATTCTTTGTGAGATTAGGAACATAAAGTACATTGGAAAGTGATAAACTCATAGAAGATGCAAGATTCAAGGAAAAAATTCCAACTCCTTCAATTGCATATGCATCACCAACAACAATGTATATTGATTCTTGAAGTTCTTGAAAAGGTTCTAGTGAAACAAAAGAACTTTTAGTGCAACTCATGTGTGATGATGCACCACTATCAATATACCAAGATACATCATTAAAGGGTAAAGAGGAGAAGCTAGACATCATGAGAGATGCCTCTCCACAACTTGCATGTGAATCTTCTATGGTAAAATTGGCTTGATCTTCTTGAGTCTTCTTCTTGAAGTGAGAAGAATGAGTTGAATCATCTTCTACTCCTCCTTGGTCTTTGTCCTTTGATTTGTCCTTGGTGAAGGCTTGAGAAAATTTGTTCTTGCTCCTCCCTCTTGACTTGTCCTTGGCAAAGTGGGCTTTGCCATAACCACCATCCTTCCTTGAAAGTGTGTTGATCTTCAGCAGCTTGTTCTTTTGCTTGCATTCTTCAGCAATAAGAACATCGTGAAGAGTCTCCATAGATGGTAGCTCCTGCATGATAGCATAAGTTTGTACAAAATTTGAATACTCTTTTCTAAGTCCATTAAGGACTACTTGAAGAAGCTGATTGTTCTCTAGAGTATCACCTATGCATGATATCTCTCTGTGAAGATCTTTAACTCTCATTACAAAATTTGAAGCACTATCATCAACTCTTTGAAAACTAGAAAAGATCTGATTTCTAAGAGTAAGAAGTCTTGATGTAATCTTTGCTTCATAAATGTTCTTAAGGATTTCCCACTGCTTGGCTGAGTTGCATGAACTTGTTTCTCTCAACATCTCATCAGAGATCTTCAATTTGATGATATGAAGAGCAATCCTTGCTCTCTTTTTGAATCTCTGAGCCTCTGTACATATATAGGAGAGCCAAAATTCGTGGTACTACTAGCATTCAATGCATTCCCTACACTTATCCAAGTGTAAACTACTACCATATTGACACCTAACAGCTTGCATGTAGAAATTGCACCTATCTTCTACCTACTTTTTCCAAATGTCAATTTCTCAACTAGATATGTACAAAACTACATGCATGTGTCCATTAGAGTATTTGCATGCCTTGCATGTCACAATGAGAACTTAGGACACAATGCATTTATTATGGCTCGAGTTTCTACAAGGTCATATTTGACCAATTCTATGTGTAAATCTACATGCATGTCAATCTAGACATTGTGAACATTGTTGCATGTCATACTAGACTTTATGCATGTCATTGGAACTTGATCTACCTAACTCAAACTTGCCCTATTCTACAAGGATATGTGCTCAATTCATACACCTTGGATATGTACAATCAATTTACATGGGTAGAACCCCCAAAATCAACATACATAAGGTAGATATGTTTTACAATTCTTCACAATCATTCTCTGAAGGATTCCTTGATCGTTGCAAAAGTCAGTGAAGCGGTTCAAGATGTATTCTCCTCCATGATTAGTTTTGATCTATTTCACTTTGCTTCCTGTGCATCATTCTGCCCAGTTCACATATTCTATGAACTTGTCGAGTGCTTCCGATTTGCTGTGTATGAAGTAGACCCTAGCGAATTTGCTGTAGTTGTCAATGAAGGTGATGTAGTAGTTTGGGCCTCCTACTGAGATCACGTCAAAAGGTCCGCAAATGTCCAAATTTACCAGCTCCAGAAACTTTGTTGTTCTAAAGGAGTCCTTGATAAAAGGAGTTTGAGACATCTTCTCTTTCATGCACGCATCATAGGTCGTCGAATTCGTTGCATTCTGCTCACTCCTGTGATAGCTCCATGCTGGCTTGCCTGATACAATGCCATTGGGTTCATGTGACATAGTCTTCTGTGCCATAGAATATCTGTAGATTCAGGAGCTTGGTGTGCTTGATCTGCTGGTAGGTGTACCTTCAGATGATACATGTTGTCCTTCCATCTTCCTTGTGTAACAAGTGTGCTGGTGCTGGTGCTAGTGCTGGCATCAACGACATTGCATGTTTCGTTTGAAAATGTACACACATCTCAACGTCTACTATTCTTGCAATTGAGAGCAAGTCTTGCCGTAGTCTGGGCATGAATAGAATATCATCTAACCGTCGATCTTTGCTGTTTGTGTTGAGCCATAGCGAACCAATGCCGTTCACCTGATTTCTTGATCTATCTCCAAGTACTATGTATCTGGATGGATCTGTACTTCAGAAGTCAAATATTATTCGTCTCGATGTAATGAAGTGAGGTTGCTCTTGAATCAAGGATGACCTCTTGTGTGTCAGAAGTTGAGGCTGCACACACGTCTGTACATAGATAGGTTGTTGAATTACCATTGTTCGACCTTTCTTCGTCCACCTTCGAGCTTTCGGGCTCTTCGACGTAGGATGAAATGTCGCTGTTCTCATTTTCTTGTTCTGAATGTATGATCTCCTGGATCCGACAACTCTTAAACTATTTTAGCTCTCCGATAGGAGCAAGAGGCTCTGATTGAGCCTTTACTAGTTCTGATACCCATTAGAGAAAATTTGGCCTTGGAAAGGGCCCTATAAGGATCGCCACATAGGATGACAATTTTTTGGCAATGTAAAATACTAAAATAAAATCTTTTTCTGCCTGCAGTCCTGCCCACACAGTCTTCGATGATTAGCCATTATGTGGGTAGTAAAGTTTGTGACTGAAAAAAATCATAACTTTTGAACGACAACTTGGATGGAAACGATTACGGTGCCATTAGAAAGCCCTCGACGAGAGCTTTTCAACGACATCCAACATCACCCAGTTCCAAGTACGGTGAAGAAGTTATGGCCAGTCAAAGTTTTGGTCGGTCAACACTTGGTCAACCCGATATCTCTTTCAAGCGTAGTTGACCAAAACTTTGACTGGCCATAACTTCTTCACCGTAGCTCGGAATTGGGTCATGTTGGGGTGTCATTGAAAAGCTCTCGTCAAGGGCTTTCTAATGGCACCATAATCGTCTGAATCCTAGTTGTCGTTCAAAAGTTACACTATTTTTTTTGCTGAGTTGCATACTATACTACAAATAAAATGGCTTATTTACGGGCTGCCCTCGACGCAAAATTACAGTTCTTTTAAAAAGAAAAGAAAATCAATTTGAAAGAGCTACGTTACGTAGATTTCAAATTTGAGTGTTTTGATTGGACCATGTGGAAGAAACTTTTGAGAAAAAAAATAAAAGGTATCTCTTTGAAAGGCCCCTTTTGTGCTCAAATTTTCTCTAATGCACTGATGAAAGGATGACTTGGATGGAATTTGATTTTGTTTGAGGGCTACTACCTGCTAGATCAGATCTACAATCCTCTAGAGTGTAGACAGACACTGCTGACCTATGTTTAATTATTTAAGCATTCAACAAGATGAACCAGTGTCCGAAATAATGAACAAACAACTGATTACAAACAAACAACAATCACACATCAAAACATTCGAGATCATTCAACATGTGCATTCAAGCTTAGTATATTATCAATGATCCTTTTGTAAGAGTGTTGTTGTGACAAACCCACACAATGCATCATCGTGAAAAAATACTATGTCTCTCACGAACTATATCAGATCATCTTGCTTACCAGTGGACAATACTGTGCTTAGCTCAGACCAATTGACAATCCAATTGATGTTCTATCAATTCTATGTCCAACTGATTCTCTCATCTTCAAACTGCTTATATAGATGGAAAGAGAAAGGGTTTAATCTAATATGAGATTACAAGAATGGTTGATTAAGCACGTTCCAATAGTATTCAGATTGCCTCCAGCATCGTCCGTAGAGGGGGACGTCATCTTGGTGATTTTTTGATTTTCTTTGTACTTGGATCGTGAAGATCCACTGCCTTTCAGTCTTCAGGACTTGTTTGGCTGCATGTCTTGTTCGGGCTTCGCTTTCCCCTTATGAGCTCTTTCAGTCCTCAAACATTTGACCTTCGCCTTCGAGTGCCTTTCAGTCGTCGAACATCTAGCCTTCACCTTTGAGTGTCTTTCAGCTGAAACCGTTATGCGACGATCATGGACTGGGACGGTTTTCGCCTGTGGGCAGCTCCCTTGTATTTCAGCAGGCTCGAATTCGAAAGCTAGCAAAGCTTTGTGGCTGGAAACATTTTGTTTCTTCATTGAGGACATCACACTTTTTAGAAGTCTAATAGGCTCTTTGATATGGATCACTATCACTAGGGTTGATCTTAGTATTAGTGTGCATAAACTTAGTCAAATTAACATGCAAATTCCAAAGATCCATGATTGAAAAAAGGGAAAAAAGATCTTGAGATATGTTGCATCTACTCAAGACTATGGACTTTGTTTTAAAAGACATGATCTAAACCTTGTGTTGCCTTTTCAGATTTGGATTTTGCAGGTGATAAGGCGGCCTAGGAAGTCCACAAGCGCTTACACAATCTTTTTGGGAGGAATTCTTGTCTCTTGGCAATCCAAGAAGCAAGACACCATCTCCTTATCCTCATGTGAAGCCGAGTACAAGGCTTTGACTACTACAACAAAGGAAGTCATTTGGATCAAAAGGAATCACTCAAGAGGAGGAAATACCTTGCAGCAAATGTGATAGTATCTTGGCCCAATTTCTTGCAAGTAATCCAATCTTCCATGCAAGAAGTAAGCACATAGAGGTTGCACACCACTATGTGAGAGAAAAAGTTATGGATGGTGAGATTCTCCTTGAGCATGTATAAACCTCAAATTGTTATGTAGATTTACTTACCAAGCCTCTAGCCAAGAAGGACTTTGAAAAACAGATCAAACCTTGGCTTGATCTCCAAATCCTTAATATTGTAAATATCATTTAATTTTAAGGAGTGTGAAAGTATTGTAAAATAAAATAATATTAAACTTAGAGATTCAAGTTTTGGGGTTTGTCCAAACTTGAGGTAGAATAGCGATGTGTAGGTCTAGAACCTATCAAGAAGCATATGAGGCTGCTCTTGTAGGTCTAAGATTATCAAAAAGAGAGATTCTCAACTCTTATCCATTCAGTTTTTGTCATCTAGTAGAGAGATAGAGGCAATGTGGCACATAGAATGATCTCTCTCTCTCTCTCTCTCTCTCTCTCTCTCTCTCTCTCTCTCTCTCTCTCTCTCTCTCTCTCTCTCTCTCTCTCTCTCTCTCTCTCTCTCTCTCTCCACGAGTTCTAAAAGGCCTCTTGTAGTATATATAAGGTGGCTTTGTACCTCAAGAATACACTTCTTCAAGTAAAGCTTCCATTTCATTCATTTGATGTGCAATGATAGTTAGATTGTGATGAATGCTCTTGTCGTGTTGCTAACTAGCTTGCCAATGTTCTCCATCACATTGTTTTTGGATTAAAAGCTAGTTTAGTGTGCAATCATTCATTCTCTTGATCCTTTGTACTTGATGCACGCACACGTGTGAAAACTTCTCAACACTTATATCGAGGTGTGAATGTCAATGGATATCATTTTTTGGACAGAGGAAGCTGCTTATATTGGAAAGGTCACACAAGAATTTGGAATTGTTGCCTTATTTGATAGTTGGAGTCATAGTAGCTCAAAAGAAAATATCCTATAATTGCCAAGCTTTATTTTTTTGGGTGTGTCCACCACATCTTAGAATTGGATTTTGGATATTTTTCAACTATCCTATTATATTGCAGATGGGTCAAACCAAATATTGGAAACAATGCAAAAATGAAGTTAGATAAATATGGCTTTCAAATGGTGAATGCATCTAAAACCTTGAAAACATCTGACATTGATGACCAACCATTTGTGATGCCCACACATGTGCAACAAGTTTTCTATGTTCCCAATGAGATGGATCCATCATGGAGTGTAGTCCTAGATCATGCACCTCGGTGTCAGCAATTCACAGATGCAGATGATAAAATTATGGATCTATCACTCACTAAAGATTTCTCTTGTCCCATCATGCTATCTAAACATTATATCATGGAAAGCCCATGAAGGTGGACATGTGGTCGTCATTGGTCATAATAATACAATCAATCTAGATTGTGGACATGCGAATGTAGTGGAAGATATAGAAGATAGTAATATCTCTTCTAATGTGGTAGACACAAACTTAGAGGAAGTTAGCTTTTAAAGACGACAACCTTTTCAAAATGCAAGAAATTCTATGGTTGTCATTATCATATGGAGGAAATTTGTGTGTAGTAAAGTAAGTAGATCCTTATGAAACTTAGGTTACATATGTGTCTTTTGAATTAGTAAAATACTTTATTAGTGTAAATTTTTATTATTTTGTCGACAAAAAAATTAAGATATAGGATATAGAAGTCAAAAACTTTAAAAAATTGATAAGTTCTAAAACATGCAAGAAATTGAATGGAAAGAGGTTTCAGGAACACTGACCTAAGGCCAGACTAAGACGTTTCATGAACACTAAGTTAAGACCATGTTAACCCGGACCTGGCTCCGTAGCCATCAGATTCCAAAACCATGAACGTGGTGAAGGGTCTGAACATTGTTTGGAAGCAAATTATGTTGATAGCTTTGAACGTAGTCCTACGCAACTTACTTTTATAGCTTCACATGATGAGAAGATACATCATTACAAAGATCCAGCAGCGAAACTAATTACTCGCTATTTAAAGTATACTACATTCTAGATGAGCTGAAGACATTGCTTAAGCATGAATCAATGTCACCTAAAAATACAAAAAATATTATTGCTTAGAACAAGAAACCAAGGCATTACAAAAGACTTTGGTTGGAGAAAATATCAAATATAGCAAAAGTTTTGAGATAAGACCCGAAAGGAAAAGTATTCAAAATTTAAAAAGTACATGTTTCACCAAGGGAAAGCAAAACTATGCTTCAACAAGAACATAGAATGATATTTCAACCATGCTTTATAGTGCAACGAATGAAATCATGGAGTCAGTTGTCATAATAATAGTGTAGAATAACAAACAACCTAACATCTGATAACAAAGAAAGAAAGTTGCGCTAAGAGTAATAACTTACACGAACCGTACAAATAAATCTAGATGACCAAAGTAGTTATGTCGTGATAGCTCACATCCAAAATTCAAATTTAAACAGACGGTCCTTTTTATAAGTACGTGAGAGAAAATTTTTGATGTCGTGATTGATTAGGAATTTGTTATTATTCTTCCAGGTTTGGCTATTGAATCTTCATCAATGGCAATGTTTTTGGTTGCAAAATCCATCAAAAACTTGTGCTTTTCATTAAAAAAATATTTTAGATAGGTCAAAATCGTCCGAATGACGTATACAGAAGGTAGACGAATTATATTGCCAACTCAAGCATGCTTACTATTGTGGACAAAATAAAAAGAGGGAAAAAACCTTAGTACTCATTGAACGTAATGCATACTTTGTGACTATTCTGCCCATTTTTTGAACACATTAAAAAGCAAAATATATATGTACTTTTTTCTAAACTAAGGTCCTGCCTTTTCCAACCTGCATGTACGTACGAATCCGTACGACTGCCATGTGGCATGTTCAAACCTGTAATTTGAAGGCAAACTGCTTATTATGATTCATAATGTACATGTCAAAAAAGTCAAAAGTATCCATTATGCAATGGAAGGCGGGCACATGCCATTTTGCCCGGTTGGGATTTTCAAAATATTTTAGACTCGGCCCCTAGGGGGCTCACCTAAAAAATTCTAAAAATCCTTACCGGGCAGAACTTCTTTTGCTCAGGCCATTCCATAGTATAGAAAAGATTAAGATGATATATGGTTGGTGTGACAAGAGTACATGTAACTCATATGGCATACTCACATTGGTGAAATTGAGAAAAACACAAACTGATTAGGCAAAAACGCTGAGACTCCTTCAAGCATTAAAGTTGCAGCAGCAATACCTTAAAAAAAAGCGAGGAGCAAACAACGTCCTAATATACTACAAAATTTTTTCCGTGAGCAACTTGTGCTCGTATAGCTGCGGATTTTGCTGCTGCTAAGTTTATGATGCGAAAGAGAGAGCAAGTCTTGCAATAGGACAGAGTTTAAGAGGTGAGGCCATTTCACAAGAAAGCTTTAGAACTTCACTTAAATCTACTGGATGCTTATCGGATGGTACCCAGCAATAATGATGAAGCAGGCGTGCAAGCCATAGTTGAACAGTAGCAAGGCCTAAAGCACGCCCGGGACAAACACGACGGCCAGCTCCAAACGGTGCCAATCTCAGGTCATTCCCTCGTACATCAATTTCTTCTCCGCCATGGCATGTCATGAATCGTTCAGGGTTGAACACCGTGGGATTCGACCAAACAAACGGATCATGCGTAATGGACCACATATTAACCATCGCTGTAGTCCCCTTAGGAACGTAGTGGCCAGCAACAGTGACATCATGAGTGGAAAGACGGGCCCAAGACAGCAGGGGTCCAGGAGGATGCATACGAAGAGTTTCTTTGACAATTGCTTGGAGATAAGGCATCTTGAGAATATCAGCTTCCTGCACAGACCTGAACTTTCCAACTACAGAATCAAGCTCTTCCTGAGCTCTCATTTGCATGTCCGGGTGCAAAACAAGCTCCGCAATGATCCACTCGGTTAGAACGGCAGTTGTATCTGTTCCACGAAAAATCATTTCCTGTAATAATTAACTACAAAGTTAGCCAATAAGTATCATCATGCACCGCAAAAAAATTCAGATCACCTGAAAAAATGAATATTCTTTGTAAACACAGCTATGACCCTGCAAACGTAGATAGCTTACCCAGAGAACTGCAACAATATCTGCATCATCGAGTTTGTCTTCACCTTCCAAGGATAGCAGCACATCCACAAAATCAGATTCAACTGTGTCTTTATTTGAACGCCATCGATGTTCATCGATAATTTTCTGTACAAAAGCATAGACTCGAGGAACCAACTTAGCGCACCTCTGACGAATACGCTGAGGATCAAAATCTTGTAATGCAGGTAAGTGATCAGCCCAATTAAAAGCTCCCAGAAGCTCAAATCCTTCACATACCATTCCATGCAAATCCTCGGCAGCAGGATTTTCGTACTTTGAATCAAAATTATATCGACGACCGAAAACACTGCTCATGATGTTGTTTAGAGACGCTCTCTGAAGGTACGGTCGTAACTGAATAGCTCCTCCATTTTCCAAGGCATCTTCCCAAATAGAAGCAAGCATTATACTGGTTTCTGATTGTCTACCAGGCTCATGTGCTGCTATGCGCTTTGGAGAGAAGAGATGGTTTGCTGCAATTCTACGGAGTCCTCGCCAATATTCCCCCTGGGGGGCGAAACCAATAGCACGGCCAAACAGCAACTGATGTGCGGACTTTTTCAGGGGTCTGTCAGCAAAGGCAGAGCTATTCAAAATTTCGCGAGCAACATCGGGTTTACTGGAGATGATCACGCGAGTGCTACCAAAGCTAAGGGCCATCAAAGACTGAGCATTGTGCAGCTTGGCAAGGTAAGCAAGATGCCTATGAGCTAAAGGCCCCATCGCCATCAAACTCCCTACCACAGGCCATCCTTTTGGACCAGGAATGGTGCGCCTACCATGCAATTTACCCCACGAAGGTCCGCCCGGTGCTGCCCAGGCCAGGAACACGGCGCTCAACGCAATGAAAGCAAGTGCACCACAGGAAATCCAAGCTAACAAAATTCCAGCCTGTGTAATTTCAAACAGTGACGATCTTCCTTGTTTTGTCAGCAATGGCAGGGCATAAACCCACAAGCTTCCTCCGGAACTAGAACGGGAATCCATATCAAAAAATCACGTCGTGTAAGAAGGCTAGGGGAAGAAAGGCAGGCTCGATATAGCAACTCTAATTTCTTCGAGAAGCTGGGACACTGGCTAGGTATTTAAAAGGTGCCAACGAAGTGGAGTGCTGATTCGGAAGCCGTAAGAACGCGGGAGAATATGCAGGGCCTGTCTGTGCAAAGGTGACGACAAATCTCCACCAACAGATGCCGCTTTCAGAGCAAAAGCCTGAAAGGTATCCCGAATCAATCAAGCAAAGGCTGCAGCAGAAAGTGAAACTGGCATAATAGTTAATGCTCAAATTCCACTCGACTATTGCGTTGAGGCCCGCGCTAATATCTAAAAGTAAAATGTAACTCCTTTTCCTGATTAAGGAAAGCAAAGTGGGGAATCACGCCTTCAGAGTGCTCAATTGCGGCGGGCATGGGTAGCGGTAATGGAGGAGAGAACCGAGGGACAGCACAAAGACAAAACTTAGGGATATGATGATTGATGATACACAAACTGGGCAGCACTTGCAAGAAAATTACCTGAATCTGGATTGTGGAAGCAATTAGCGGAGAGAGAAAGATTCTTCATTTCTTTGGTGGAAAAAGGGAAAGACCCGAGGAGATGCACCGGGGATCTTATTGTGAGTGTAAAAGTAACCGCCGGGAACAAAAGGTGGAGAGAAAGACGGCGGATGGGTGGCGCGTGCCGGGGCGATGTTCGAGGGATGCACTGCACTGCATCCCCGGAGATCCAGCCAGCTACCACGGCCAGCTGGACGACCCGTTCGGAGCCCCTTGCCGGTGGCTTTGGCATGGGGTGAGATGTAACAATCTGGGCTGAGGTGGCTGCGCAGGACTTGAGGCTGAAGCCGCGATGGATGGCTCTGGGATCATGACTTTTGAAGCGAGCAGGCAACACGAAAGAGCATTTGCTCACCACCTGGGAGGCGCACCTCTTAGAGAAGAGAAAGGAGAAAAGATCGTCGTTAGCCATACCGACGGGACGCGATGCGACGTCTTCTGGCATTAGAGTTTCACAAGTCATGTCGTGGGGTTTGTATCAGTGTTGGGCGGCCGGGTCAGGGTATTGTAGTTTTTTAGAAAATGTAATACCAGTAGGGTATCAACATAAGGAGGTATAGGAGTTGTAGACTGGTATAGATGAGGCTGGTATCACAAGGGTGATACCAGCCGGTTATCAACTCGGGTATTAACATGTACGAATTGCTATAAATACACTTTTTAAAGTGTAATATCATAATTTAAAATATAAAAAATATGAGATATAAAAAAATACTAAAAATAGTACTACTTTTGATATCACGGCAAAAATCCACAAAATCTCCCAGACCTGGGTATCAACATGAATAGTAAAATAGTTAATACTAGGTGTCCGGTTCTAGACCCTGGTATTAAAAATCATATGCCAGTCGGGTCGGTTTTTTAATACCATGTTGATACCCATTATTAATACCAGCTGTGACCCTATATACCCGCCCAACACTGGTTTGTATTACATGTAGCACGCTGAGCACTCACATACATCTCTAAGTTTGTGCTCTACTAGTCTTGGCTTGGCCTGGGCTCCTCGTTGGAAGTGGAAGAGGCCATTGGCCTGTAACCCGAAAGTTTTTAAGTAGGCCTGTCTTTGTAGCCACCAACATCTCGGGCCGAAGGGCCACGCTCCCTTGTGTGTGAGTTATACACGGGTTTCTTAAGCCGTGCAGCACCGCCACCACCTTAGATTTTCCACTAAACGCTACATCCTAGAGCTTTCATCTCCATTTCTATTACATTTCATGTGGGCAAGGAAGAATCAATAGCTATATTATAGACCCTTCTTGCACATTGCAAGGATGGCTTCTTTAATTTTATAGTTATGATGAGGTCAAAACTCATGTATAGAGAAGGCCCGTACCCATGAGGCATTCCACAATGGGAGGTGTCCCCCTATCGCAAATGTCCCCAAGGCAGGAGCCTTTCCCAACGTAATAACTGTTAGGTTTTTCTTTCCTTAACTTTAAATCTTTAAAACGTTTGCATGTTACGCTCTTGTTTGATTTTCTTAAAATAGTAATCCTTACAGATTTGTGAGGTGTTTATGATTATATTTATTTTTAAATAGCAACTAGCAAAGTGTGCCCATTGATGGCGGGCAGCCGATGGTGTGTGTATGTGTGTGTGTGTGTGTGTGTGTGTGGATTTGTGTGTTTGTGTGTGTGTCTGTATGAGTGTGCATGTGCATGCATTTATTTCCAAAAACTCAATATCTTTACAATTTCCTAGACTGCATTTAGGATTCATGGCTAGGACGCACATTTCTCTGTGCATACTGAACCGCTTCATCTCGGCGCCGTGTAGCATTGGACATAATAGATGGGGCAAGACGTTCGACAATACTGGACCACTTCTCGAGAATGTAAAAAAGGAGTCCATTTATTGTTCCCTAATGGCGTTTCTCCCGACATGAAGGGCGTTTTCAAGCAAACGACATCGAAATTGAGCTGCAACTAGTCCAATGGGTTCGTGTTGAGCACACGAACTTGTGGCCACCTTACTTCACCACACACCTTACAGGATCTTACTGAGGTGTTGTGATTGCACAAGATTAATCAGAGAATAGAACACTTGAAAAATCTATGGCAAGAGCACAATGGCATACATCTGACTGAAAAATCTAACTTCCTACTATGAGAATGGAATGTCAGAAATAATTCTAAGTGCTCAATATGGGAAAAACAGGCTGCTCTCGGATAGAGAGAATGAGTCCAAAACACCAAAATCTCATTATTCACAATATGACAAAACATGCCAAGATTTTCCTACGTCAAAGAGACTCGAATTCCTACAGTGGAGTTGCATGGAATGTCCACTTAACTGAGTTAACTCAACTACCAGGGATCCACATGTGTAACTGCATGCATGGATATTGCATGTATTGCATGTCAACTCATAAAACTGCCTAGACATATGTGTAGATCACAGAAACCACTTTGCATGTTGCATGCACTGATTGCATGTGGCTTGCATGCATACAAAAAGACATTGCATGCTATCTAAACTTTTGCATGTCATCAAATCTGAATCTACCTAGCTCAAACTCGACCTATTCTAGAAGGTTATGTGCTCAATTCACATACCTTTTATGTACAACATAGATTACAATGGAGATAATCATGGACATGGCCCCAAAAATCAAGATAGGAAGATAATATTTTACTAATCTTCACAGCAGGTGCATTATAAATACCAAAGGGCATTCGCGTATATGCGTATGTCCCCCAATCAGTGGTGAAAGTGGTCTTGGATCTATCTTCCTCCTTTATAAAAACTTGGTCATAACTTGAGAATCCATCTAAAAGCTATAACGTTCATGACCGGCTACCTAGTCAAGAATAGTATCTGTATACGGCAGAGGATGATAATCCTTGCTGTAGCAGCATTTAGTTTCCTAAAATCTTGGCAAACTCTTATCTTTCCCGTCTTCTTCTTAGGTACTATAGCTATTGGTGACACCCACTCACTGCTTAGAACAGGATATATAATACCCGCTGTAAGACATCTATCTACTTCGTCTTTAACTAACAAGGAGTACTCTGGATTCAATCTATATTGGCACTGCCTAACAGGTATTGTTCCCTGAATAAGATCTATTCTATGTTCGTCCCATTTAACTAGTATTCCTATTAAATCATCCATCGACCAAGCAAATAAGTTTTGGTATTTTTAAAGAAGTAATATATACTCTTCACGTTCTTGATCCGATTGGTGTTTATATAAATTCAAAAGTTTACCTTTATTTATTTTTATTTCTACATAATCTGTTTTATCTACCATCCCTTCGGTCAAGCTTGCTCTGGTTCCACCCAGAACTTCCCTTGACTCGGGTGTTGTTGGTATTTCCTCATCCTCGTCAATCTGATAGCATTCTATGAAATTGATCTAGGATTCAGCAGGTCTAGCTAACTCCTCACCCCATCTCAAAAGGTGACCCCCTATTGGACTGGCTGTGAGAATGCCTAAAAAAAAATCTGTTTGGTAGACCAATTTATAATAGCATCTGCTTGATATATCCATGGTCTTCCAAATAATATTGAATAAGGTGGCGTATCTACTAGATTTATGACAAAGAAATTCATAACAAACATCTCTGTCTCTATAACTATGCTAACAACTTTTAGCTCCCCTACTGGTATACATTTGGATGCATCTGCTAAATGGATTTCATGGTAAGTAATAGGCTGTATCTGTTTCTAGTCCTAATTCCTTAACCATTGTTTCTATTATTAAGTTGATACTGTATTCTGAGTCTATTAGTATTTTATCCATAATATGATCTCCTATGACAACACCAATCTCTGGAACTCCACAATCTCCTCTATATAAATATTCTACTCTATTACTGTATGCAGGTATACTTAGTGTGACAAACTTCTCCCCTTTCTCAGTCCTTACGAACTGAAGCCCTTCATCCTCCAAAGTATAGCTCGAGGATGATGTAGGTGTCTCACCTTTGTACTTATCCTTTTACCACGATATAGAAATTCTTTTGTGACTTTTTCCTGTCGATGTCTCCATTTGGTCTCCGAAAGTAATCTCTTTCTTCTTCCAGTGGGTTATGACATCGGCCTGGTAGAGCCATTGTCGTCCTAATAACACTTTATGTGACGATTGTCTTGTAGTTCGTAATATTATAAAATCCATAAGAACTTATGGTCTGATGATGGTTCTGAAGAAGAAGATTTTGATTCTGAACTTGGTTCGGAAGTGGAATCAGACGAATCTGTAGAACTTGTTGTTTCAATGGATCTTTTCTCAAATGAATCTACAAATGCTGTAGTAGCGTTTAGAAGATCATTAAACGCTTCAGATGTTAATCTTGCCCTAACTGGCGAGTTTTGCAAATTCTGCAAATAAAAATCTCTAGATTTCCTATATGCTTCTAATCGCTGTGCACGTTCTAAACGTTTCTGTTCAATAGTTGCTTGAGAATATGTTCTTGGCATGCGTTACATGAGAAAGATTCGTAGACGTAATACACTTAAAAATATTGCAAAAGATGAAATTCATCTCCTCGGCAACGGCGCCAAATTATGTGGTGGCCTAGTCGTTATAGATTTCCACAAAATCAATGAATTAAGTAGTATAAAAGGTTTGATCGTTCCCCAAGAGAGAGAATAATCTCATCTTTTGTATGATAAATGTATGTATGATGATAAACGAACTAGAATGTGTAATATTCATAGTAAATACTACAGCAACATATATGGTTATCCAAAGATATTTGGGTAAATTGGCATTCAGGAACACTAATGATGAAATGATTTGGTCAAGGTCTGTGATTATAAAGATTACTTTATCTTTCAGGCTCTTTGGGTATCAGTTAAGCAATCAGATCAAACAACAACTAGCAAATAGATTCATCAAACATAATTGCACTGGCTAAAGATTCCTCTTAATCAAACACAGAGAATTAGTTTTTATCGCAGGAAGCAACCAGAACAGAGCATCAAACAAGTTCATTATCTGAACACATAGCTCATTCATAATTGAAAGAAGTTCTGCTAAAGGTTATGCTTAACAACTTCAGCTAATTCCCTGCACACATTACTTAGAATTGTTGCTTGCTGGTGATGCCTGAAAATCTACGTTAGAGTGGCGGAAATTCAGTAAAACATGAGAAATATGTGTGACGCAAACAGAGCAGTATCACAAACAATTACAGATCATACAAAGTGTGTTCACTCAATTGATAAGAAGTAATACTGTAAAAGATGGCAGAGGGAAAGTATGCTCAAGTTATAGAAACTTGCTCTTCTCTCTCTATTGATACTCAGATCTGTGAAAATGTGTAAGTACAATGGCACGAAGTGTCGACCTTATAGGAACGATCATCGGCCTCAATGTCATTTATCAACCATCAAAATGTCAGTTGAGATCCGCTACTGCATCTCTATAGAACGTCGCAAATTCTACCCTAAATGTGAATTCACAAAGTGCAAATAGGCCTTTACATGAATTTGGGCACTATAGCACATTTACATGTATAAAAATTGAAAATTTTTACAATATATAACAATAACTTGGATAATGTGGGATCATGAGGCTCCACAGGAATGTAATAAGCACAAGTCGAATACTGTGGCGACTTATCGAGCGCAGTGGAATAAATCCTTCATTACTAATGCATGACTACGCCTATTGTGAGAAATTTCAACTAGTTTAATCAGGTTTAGTCATATTTTGGTTAATTGTCCATATTAGGCCTATATGCATTTTATACTTAGAGATAAACTTTATGAAACTTATTTTAGTCATCAACCTATGATCCACCTACAATATAATGAATCTTGCCACTTCCTAAGATTGAAACACACTCTAATGAAGTTCAGTAACCTCACAAAATAGAGATCCAATCAAAATTAGGGTTTTCACAAAATCACAAAAAATGAATATTTCAACTTCTACATGCAATTGCTAAAAACTTGATATAGAATATTGTAGCCTCAAGTGAGACCTTCCTAATGCATCACAAATCAGCTATTTCTTGCAAGTATGGTGTGAAACCGGAATTTCTCAAGTTCAATGACCTATATTAAGTTTTGATCTACAAAAGATCCAATCTACATATGCAAGAAACTTGATTTTTGGGTAGAAGTCAATCTAGCATGCTCTAGCATTGATATCGCCTCCAAATCCTTGATAGATGTGCTTGATCGTTTCAAAATCTGCAACAAAAGCTCTGATACCATGTACGAAATTCAAATCAATTAAGATCCAATTCAATAACCTGATCTTTGGTTAGAAACAAATCAACTCTACCAATGTAGAAAAATCAACATCTACTCTATGAAAGAGATGCAAACTCAATAAGAACCTGATCAAACATCAAACATATGATATGATGAAGTTTCTATCCATATAAAAATAGTAAGCTAGTATATTTCACACACGTGGATTCGCAAATTATATAAAATGAGCATTCTCCACACAAGATTGCAAGATATCACAAATATAGTGCACCAATGGATAGATGAATCCAAAAGAACTCATGTATAAGCATGAAGTGAGATAAGAGAGTGTGAATGTGTCTCTTCCCATGACTGTACATTGATATATAGCAGATCCATGACTCTGTTGTGTCATCTTCGTAGTATAGAGGTTCGTCGCTGGGAGCGACAACCTTGCCTTCATTTGCATAACACGGAGAGAGAGAGAGAGAGAGAGAGAGAGAGAGAGAGAGAGAGAGAGAGAGAGAGAGAGAGAGAGAGAGAGAGAGAGAGAGAGAGAGAGAGAGAGAGAGAGAGAGAGAGAGAGAGAGAGAGAGAGAGAGAGAGAGAGAGAGAGAGAGAGAGAGAGAGAGAGAGAGAGCAACAAAGTTTTCTCTTAGAATTGAGAATGTCAAATGAATCAAATGGTGCTCTTTTATTCTTGGGGAGGCCCTTGTCCCATCCTATTGGCTACTTGAACTGACAAGAATTAGAATCCTAATCCTTCAAAGAAACACAAAAGATCTAGTGGCGCACAAAGAAGCACACCCCACCTACCACCATTTGACTTTGACTAAACCTTGTAACTTAGACTTTGGGCCTTTAACTTATTTATTTGCACCTAGGGCCCAAGTCACTAGGAAACAACTTAAATTATTTAATTAGTGTGCTCATTGGGCTGAGCTTTTACACGCATGAAGCTAGTGCCTCGCACTTATTACTCTACCTGTATCATGTACTGTGGCAGAGCTCACTAAATAAGGCTTGGCCAACAATATTTTGAGTGGAGGGATCCACTTATTTATTTATGTATAGAAAACACCCACAATAGGGTCCTTGGCCCAAAGTAGCCGGTCCCTCGGCACTTGCCTACAATTGTCGTGAAAGACAACTATTGTTGGCTTGTTTATTGGTGGGACATGGATGCTTCAGAAAAGGCGTGGATAGAAATCGCTTACGTAAAACCCGAGGCTTTATTAGATGATGGTGAGCAGCAAGAACTTGGACTTGCCAGATTTTCAATAATACCCGTAAGGGTCTGGTGGCCTTGCCTGGTAACCTTGTTCATCAACAAATGGGTAGTGAACACCATCCATCAAAGGATCCCATGGTAAGGTTGCTTGATATTGATCCTGATAGATCGGCGCCACTTCTCCCGGTGGCATTGTCATGCGTTCACTCAATTGGTATTGCGGATATGACTATTGACTGCTTAGTCTATCCAAATGCTCATAATAAGCCTGCTGCACGTGAAGACTTTCTTCAACAGTCAATAGCACCACTTGAGAATGAGGTCTTGATACTTGAAGCACTGGCTCTTGTTGGACTAAACGCCCATTTGGGCTTGGATTCCCTGGATTTGGCCTTTTAAGTACTGTTATACCTAGATTTGGCATTGGTTTGGAGGTTTGTGGCATCGTGGAATAAGCAGACTTTGGCTGAATCTTGCTCATTGAAGGATAGTCATCAACCTTAGTCTTCCCCTTGTCATTGCACTTCCCAGTTGAAGGTTGTGTGATTGCGGTTGTCAGTGGACCTTGTGTCAAATTGCCTTCAATTTGCTCTTTTGACACTGGTTCCCCTTGTAATTCATCACTAAGAAATATGTGCATTGATTGGGCCAAGAGCCCTGATAGAACCTGTCAGACTTCTTCGGTTGCCAATTTTTTGACTTTCTCAGCTATCATTGGCTTGATCGATTCTACCAGCTCTGTTTTCTGTGATGTCATTGTCCTTTTGCATGTGGGTGTGTCTGTGAACCTTGGAATTTTTGTCGAATTATCTTCTTCCTCACTATTGCATAACCCGGTGGCACTAGGATTTTTCTTTTATAGTGCATTTTATCGATAGGTGGAATGGTCACCACAGGTGCATGTCAGTCTACATAAGCCAAATGCCTCTTGGCTAATTGTGGATTGCGCATCAGACAATCTCGGCATGGATGGTTAACCTCGCATTGTGAACATGAGAGATCGAATGTTGATGGATCCCCACGATGTGGACATTCGGCGCGGCGGTGTTTTCCTCTGCATCCATAGCACCTTACTGAGTGCAGTATGTCATCGCCTCGAAGTTGATAGGCATACACCTATAATAAATGCCCCTTAGGATTTTTCACAAAATAGACTAGTAGGCTATTAGTCCTCCATTAAGTTTGGTGACGTGCAAGATGATATGACCAAGACTTCCACCTTGCCACTGGTTGTTGAAGAAACTCGTGATTTAGAAGGATCAACCTGACATCCATCCTTCGGATGAGCTCCTTGGCGGCTTGATTCTACTTCTGATTGTTGAATCCTTGGTTCTTTGTCTTCTGCTGCACTCGATATGCTTGACTCTGCTGCACTTAGTTGTCTTTCATAGGGTTCCATTCTTGCTTGATCATTGCTCGTTGATGACTCTTGTTTCTCTGATTCCCCATATGATGATTCAACAAATGTGATAGGGAAAATCCGTCATCCTCTGGGAGATCTGCAATTCCATCACGACAACATCCTTACAGAGTTGTGATAGTGAGGCATAGGATGCTAAGTCTACCATACCAGATCTGATCTTTTTGGCCCATTCCAACATAGTATTTTGTCATAATGATCTATTCAAGAATCGGTGGATTACAATCATTCATTAGATGAAAGATCATTAGAGAACTTCTGTAGTTTAGATTGTTGGAAATTAAGCCCACATTTGTCTCTTTGGTGAATGACTATTTTCTATTTTCAAGATTCTTCCTGCACGTTTATTGATCGTTGATCTAGGGTCAGGTGAAACCAACTTTGGTTCTATGTTTTCTCATCTGATACCTACAGGAATCATAACTTAGACAACCAAACTATTTGAAGAACGTCTACAAACAGACTTTCGGTTGATCTCCAGCAAAGAGTAACCAATCCTATTATAATTTCAAGTTCAGATGTTAAGCTTAATAACTTGAAGTCATTGAAGAATTGGCCATCTTCAAGGACTTTCACAAACTTGCATTTAGAACAAGTTTGTAGAAATACATTACTTTTGTGACAGTCTACAAAAATACACTAAGTGTCGCAATAGTCTACAGAAATACGCTAAGTGTTGCATAGTTTGTATTTTTTGCACTGTCCCAAAAAATGCAACACTTACCTTCGGCTTCTTCCTTTCAACTATTTTGAAGAAGTCAACTTATTCAGAGTTCAAAAGTTTAACTGTTTTTGACACCTTTTGTTTTTTTGCATTTTCTCGAAAAATGCGAAGAGAGAAAATTCTCGAAGGTCATCTATCTTCATGAGTTAAACTGTTCTAAAGACACCTTCGGTTTTTTAAGGGCACCTTTGGCTTTTTAAAGGCACCTTCGACTTTTTAAGAGCACCTTCGGCTTTTTGCAAAAAATGCGAAGAGAGAGAAAAAACCCAAAGGTCATCGATTTTCAACGAGGAACGTTCCCAGTCACTTCTCAGATTTGGGAAGTGAGAGAAAGCCACTTCCCCTAAAATGAGAAGTGAGAGAATTTGCGACATCCTCATCCGCGTCAACATTCCCTGATTCGTTGACCGTGTACACAATGTATAGTTGTCACACAAGCCAAATACTTTCAAGTACAATGGCTTGCCTAATTAGGTGACAAACATTTATTGTATTAATACATGGATGCAATCTATAAATAGATCATCCCAGCACATCTACTTGATGTTCCATCCATGAGACAAATGATTTTGAGCCTCCCAGTTACGCCGTCATGCTGGTTGTAACTACTATTTTGTTGTGCTTCAATGTCATATAACAGCAGCATGCTTCTCTATCTGTGTATTAAGTAGATGAATGATTGTTGTGATTTGAATGCACTTCATTGCTGTTTGATAACATTTGTTCACTCACTCTGATAAGAACACGGACATCTACGACTCCTCAGTTTCTGATCAGACGATGGCTGTCTTTGATGCCTGAGGAACTTGCGCCATTACACTTCTCTTTAAATCTATTTCAGAACTGAACTTCTCATTGAAATATGATTTACAGTAATACCTCAAACCATTTCTAATCTGTTCGTTGGACTGTACTCATTTTTGTTTTTGTGAGTATGAACTAATTTATAAGATCCTATTGGGCAATAGAACGATTAAGCTATGACTGCACTTAGCATAAACAATCTATTAGACTGTTTTTGCATCTAGCAGCCCATTGTAGAGGGAGAGCTGTTCTGCAAATATTTTTGCTCTCTTCTCCACTCACGTCCTCCATTCTCCCTTGTTCCATCAGATTGGTATCAGAGCATAGCTCAAAGAAACCAAGAGATTAAGTTTGTTCTAATTGTATTACTGTTAATATGTCTCATATTGGTAGCTCTTCGTCTACATCATCCAACGAAGCTAGAATCATTGACAAGTTCAATGGTTCGAACTTCTACATTTGGAAGTTAAAACTCCGGATGATGTTGATAGATAGAGATCTTTGGGATGTAGTAGAAGGTGTTGAGATGAAACCAGAAGATGGTGATCAAGCAAAGGCATGGAAGATCAAAGATCAGAAGGCCTTAGCATGTATCACACTCAATCTGGTTGACTCTCGAATATCCCACATTACTACATGCAAAACCTCTAAGGATGCATTAGATTTGTTATCAAATCTCTACGAGACTCATGATGTAACCACTAGATTACATCTGAGAAGGAAGTTCTTTTTCTTAGCATGTCTGATTCTACTGCCATCACTTCTCACATCAACAACTTCAAGTCTTTATTGGATCAATTATCAACTGCAGAATTTTCTATTCAAGATGATGATGCCATCATGACCTTGCTTTCTTCTCTTCCAAAGTCGTATGAACACTTTGTGGTGATGGTCTCCACACAACCCGGCCTCACTCTTCAAAAGGTGATCGGTCATCTTCTTCAAGGAGAAATGTGGAAAAAGACGAACGACCTATCCATCAAAGACAATTCCATGGCCCTGTACACCAAGAAGAAAGACTATTCCAAGGGCAAGAATCAAGTGCAGCAGTAGCAACAGTTGAAGCCTCACACTCAAGGTGAGAACAATAGATCGCACAAGAAACTTTCTGCATATATTGCAAGAGAGCCAATCATGACATCAAAGAGTGTCGTATCTGCATCTACTGTTGAGGCAAAGAAGCAACAACATCAGCAGCTAGACTCCTCCAATGTGGCAGAATTTAAAGAGCGAGATACACACCTGTTAATGGAAGACCACAATAGTTGGTACCTGGACAATGGCGCTACCCAACACATGATCTCTTGCCAGGAATGGTTTACCGAGTATGCAGCTTACAGTAAAGATCAATTCATCTACCTCGGAGACTCAAGCACTATACGCATGGAAGGCAAAGGGACAGTCAAGATCACTTTCAACAATGATCTTTCTATCTATGTCACCAATGTTCTTCACGTACCTTAGTTGTCAAAGAACCTGTTGTCAGTTTTTAAGATGACTGATGAGGGCTACACTGTTACTTTCTCATCTGAGTAGTGTACAATCTTCAATGAAGATACTATTATGACTACATGCACTAGAGTCAAAAAACTTTACGTACTCTCTAATTCAGTTGCATTAGCTTGTATCTCTCATGAAAATGTAAACAATAATGAATTCTGTGGCTTAGTCGATTTGGACATGTGAATACAAGATCACTTTCTTATATGCATTGTAATAATCTAGTTGATGGATTGTATTGGGCCATTCTACATTAGATATGAAAGCTTTCTTTTGTGAATCATGCATCTATGGCAAACACTCTGGAAGCAAGTTTCCTAAATCACATTCCATCAAAACAAAGCATGTATTGGATCTTGTACATAGCGATATTTGTGGTCCAATGCCAACTCCATCCTTAGGAGATGCAATGTATTTTATCACTTTCATAGATGATTATTCTAGGTGGTCTACAATCATGTTCATTAAGCACAAATATAAAGCCTTTGAATGCTTCAAGAGATTCAAGGCCATGGCTGAGACACAAACATCAACAAAAGTGAAAGCACTCCGAGCTGATGGTGGCGGCGAATACCTCTCTAACGAGATGTCTGACTATAAGGCTAAACAGGGTATTAGAAGACAATTCACCACTTCCTATTCACCTCAATAGAACGAGATTGCAGAAAGGAAGAATCGAACTCTTTCTAAACTTAGCCAGATCCATGCTACATCAAGTGCACCTACCTGCAAAGCTTTGGGCAGAAGCTACTGCCACAACCTGTTACTTACTGAACAAATCCACCACCAAAGCCATCAACAACAAAACTCCTTATGAAGTTTGGCATGGACACAAGCCTAGTGTCAGCCATTTAAAAATCTTTGGTTGTGTATGTTTTGTTCGCATTCCTAAACAGCTTAGGAAGAAGCTGGATTATAAGACAAATAAATGTATTTTCATTGGCTATCCTGATGAACATAAAGCTTACAAGGTTTATGATCCATCCACCAATGTGGTATTTGTTTCTAAAGATGTAATATTTCAAGAACATACATACTATGATTTCAAACAGCCATCGATAAACGATGTTATGTCATTTCATCCTATTTTACGTAGCATGGATTCTTTCAATGTTGATGTTCCTTCTACAGAACCTGCAACTATAGCTACAACTACAACTACAGCTACAACTATAGAAGTCGAGCAGCCGACAGTACCTGTCATCAGACCAGATCAAGCTAGCTCGAGCAGATCTAGAGAAATTCAAGAAGAAGCATCATCGCATCTTGGTCAACAACCAAACGTTCATAGATCCTCACGAACACGGACAATTCTTGAGAGGTATATGCCTCAATCATTCTGGAATTCATCAGAAGAGCCAAAGAGCCTAGCCGAAGCAATAACTCCAAGGATACTGTGAAGTGACAAGAAGCTATGGAAAGTGAGTACAACTCACTTTTGACGAACCAGACTGTAGGGTCAAAGATCTTGCGTAGTATAGCCCTCCCGCCTGTCAACAAGGGTTAGATCACTGGATAGGTACCTAACTATGCATAGATGTTATTTTTAGTTAGTTTCCTACTTTCTCCCTTAACTCTATTCACCACTAACACTACTCTCCCTTAACTCTACTCCTCTACACTAACATTCATCATGATTGTAGGTGAAAGGAAGGGGATGATTAAAAAAGATGGAGGGAAAAGAAGATAGAAGAGAGAGATAGAGGGAGGGTGGAGGTTAGCTCAAATGCACATTATACTTGCTAAAGAAGAAACATAAACTATTGAAACCAAAAAGCATGAACTTTAAAGCAATAGAAAACAACAAGAGCAATAGCAAGCATTGAATTGCAAATGAGGATGCTTCTCTTCCAAAATTGGTAGAAATTCCTCCTCCTCATTGAGCATGAAAATAGTGTACAAATGGTGCCTTTTTATAGAATGGGCAAGGCCCTTGCCCCTTAATCCTATTGGTTAATATTCACAATGATCCAATCCATTCATCTTGGACCCAACTTGATCCAAGGGTCCACAAAAAGTACATTGGTAATCACAAGATTCATGTGAGTCCCAATTTGGACCCTTCAACTGATTCTTCTTATTTGCAGGTGCCTTGGGTGGATCGACCCTTGAGACTTTCGCAATAGCAGACTTTTGCAGTGGTTGAGTTGGTATTTACTTGATTTCGTAATGATCTGGGTCCATGTGGTGAAAGACCTGTTTATCAGTCAGCTCAATCTCTTTATTATAAGTTAGAGCATGTTGCCAAGGGACCAAATCATCGTCCATTGGGTTCTCAATAGGTTCCACTGACAGCCATGCTACATTTATCATATTCACCCCAAATGTGATGGGTGTGTCCATAGTGTAACACTTGGGTGAAGATGTATTAGGTTCTGGATCTGATTCATATTGACATGTCTGGCAGTCAATAGTTGCTAATGCATCCGTCCATATCACAACATCCGTCTCTGAATGATAATGACCCCCCTTGGCTGCCCTTGGGCAATCAATCGTGTGATCTATCATGGATGATCCGTCATCAGCTTTGGGTGCAATAGATTTCACCACCCATGTGGTTGGATCAACCTTTACAGCCTGCTCTCTGTTCTCGAAGGTGAGTTTCCTCGTACCCCAGTTGTGTACTACTTGCGCAGTCCTCAATCATGGTCTTTCTAGTAAAACACGGTATGCAGATGGAGATTCAAGTATACCCAAGACTACAAAAGTAATCACAAACTACATGCCCGCTAACTTTACAGGGATATCGGCAACTACACCTTTTGGTTTCACACATGATTGATCCGCTAGCTTGATGGCGAATCTTGCTGGCTTCAATCCTTGTAGAACCCATTTTTCATACAAAGTAGTGGAGATCAAATTGACAACCAATCCTCCATCTACCACTGTCGCCTCGTCCTCGTATCTCTTGGGTTTGATTGGCAAAGTGATGTTGTGTTCCTCACTTTCTCATGCTGCTCCGATGTGGAGGATGTTACTTGTTTCTTCATAGCCCGTACAATATATGGGCTCAGGTGCTACTGGATCCTCATCCGCTTTGGCCCATTCAGCTAGAAGGCTTTTCGCTTGTGGTGCAATCCGCAGTAGTTCTCCGAGTGGTAAACTAACATGGCTTGATAGTAAAAGTGGTTCCTCGGGATCCACCATGTGAAAAGGTGGTTCATGTTTGTGCAACCGATCATTCTGATCAGTGCGCAGTGGTGAGCCCATTTGCGGTTCCCGTTCTACACCAACTGGAGGTTCCGCAGGATTATCTCTTTCTTGCTCTTTTTCCTCCGCTTGTGCTTTCTGTACCCAGTGTCTTATTTTTTGGTACCGTCTTCTTTCTTCCCTCACATTCGGATATGGCGCTAAAGTTGAGGAATGGTCGTCAGTGACCGATGGTGGGGGTGAGGGAGCCACTTCCTTTCTCTTCTGCGCTCGCGTAACAACTAACACAAGAGCGTGGAATTGTGGTCCTTCCGATGGCATCCCTGCTAGAACTGTTGGTTGCTGTATTGCAATGAGGTTAAGAGGTGCACTGGTTCCAGGCTTAAATGGACAATTCTTGTAATAGTGTCCATAACCGCATTCTCGGCAGAAGGATGTATATTGTCCCTTGTAGGGACATTCTACAATTCTGTGTCCTTCGTCGCATCCGTAGCAACCGTAGTTTTTTCTGCCTTGACGCTGAGTTTGAGCTGCATAGGCCGCAACATATTTATTTATGGCAGGATCCATAAATGGTTCATCTGGTCCGTACCATTGTTGCTGCTCAGGTTGAGGTGGCATTTGCATCTCTAGTTCTGCTGCTGTCAGGTTTACATGGGCCACTTGTTGATTGGCTGGCCCTGGTGGAGCAGGTAAGGCCATATGCTGTGGTTGATTTGGTGTGTCATACCTTGGTGCCGCGTTGGGTGCCCCTTGATGGTAAGGATAGGAAGTTTGATAAGGACTTCTCTTCTGCTGAACAATCCGGGGGTTGAACGGGCAAAATGCCGTATCGTGTGATGTTGCATTGTACAGATGGCATAATCTGTGTGTTAGTCTCAGACTTTGCTTTAGGACTGGACACTCGTTCACTGTATGGTTTTGCATGCACACCGAACACCATACATTTTTCCGTCTTGGATACTACAACTGGTTTGGTTCTGGTTGATGTGGCATTACTGCTATAGCTCCTTGTAAGGCCTTCAATTTATGGTCAAACTGCGTCGTAAGTTGCTCCATCTGCTGTTTGTGTAATTTTGTCATTTGCTCCAACAACAGTTCTGTGGATATAGCCGATGCGGTTGATGATGGTGATGCTAACGAGGGAGCTCGTTTTTCCATTTTGACCTTGCTCAACAGGAGGAACGGGTCTTCCAGGAACTTTCTTGGTTTAAAGCGCGTAATGAAAGCCGTCTTAACCGCTTCTCAGGTTGATTTTCGTTCCTTTGACAGGTTGAAAAACCAATCCTGAGCCACTGCCAATAAGGACATGGGGAACAACATCAGCTTCTCCGTAGGTGTCCGTTCACCATAGATTTCACAAGCTTGCTCGTAGATTTGGAGGAATCGGATGGGATCTGATGATCCGTCGTATTTTGGTATTCCCATCCGTGGTGCTCTCTGGCCTGCTTGCAAGGGAGCGACAGGTATGGGTTGGCCCATTGGATCCATTGGTGCTGGTTTCAGTTCTGCCTCTTGTTGCACAGCTTCTTGATTTGCTATCCTTCGTGCTATTGATCCTCCCGATCTCAGATTCATCCGATGGTGGGTTCCAAACTGATTGGATCTTGCTTATACAGTAGGATGCAGTCTGGATTTCTAAGGATCTGATCAATCTGATCGGCCGAAAGTGAATTTGGTTTAGGTAAAAAAAAAGGTCTTAAAACTGATTATAGCTATATGAAAATATGCTTCCATACGGTTGTGAATATGGCTGATAGGCATATAAAAGGGGTCAACCCTTTTCCAAGACGATGTCCTTAGGTATTCTTGCAGCCTCCCGCTATCCTTTAGGATTTTGTTTCTCCACTCTGGCTGTGGCTGCAGGGCGACACTGATTTCGGACCTCGTGTGCCTAGTCATCCAGATCCACCAATGGGAGCCATATATGCTCATTTTCCAAAGTTGACTATTCTCATTAGCTAGAAACAAAAAAGCTAGTCTTCCACATTTATAGGAATATTCTCTATAAAAATAGGATCTAATGCTACACTCTATTTACAGACCAAACTGGTACCGTCCTCCACACATGTGAGGCTGCTCTTCATAGTTTTTAATCATTTGATCCATTGCTCTTGCTAAAATCATAGTGTAATGCATCTAAATCGAGATCTAACACATAGAACTCGATAGATCATTGGATTTAGAAATCAATAACTCTTAATGATTTTTTTGTACAATCATAATTGTCCTTTTGTCTGAGACTTGACATGCACTACTGATAACTAAGTAGGCAAACATAATACAATGATTGTACGGTTCTATGCGGAAGCATAAGAGCAAACAATCGCACAAAGTAGTAAGAATGTCATACAGGAAAATCTAGTAGCTTAAACATGCAATATTGACAAGAACTATGAACGCAAAGATAGCAGTTGATTCATATTAGTGCATAGAAATACACATCAATATGAGCACAAGACAATAGCGGGTGAAACCGCACGCTCAAGAAGCTAACTCCACTCTGTAAAAGCTATAAACTTATTACTAACAATTAGTTTGAAGAAAGAATCGATGTATGAAATCATCTATAGTGTTTGTCTTGTTGAATGCTTAATTGATTAGAGTACAATAATAATCTATATACAATTTGCATTTGTGCAGATGAGTGTACAAAAGATGACATGGAGCCGTTGTGGTTTCTGGAGGAGATAGTGGCGGCTGTTGTCATTGTCAAGTTAGTTGCACAGTATAGGAAGTGAGTGGAGTGCCATTCTCTTGTCTGTCTTCAGTTATAGACGACTGTGTGACAATGCATGTAATGTTGTAGTGATGAATGAAACTAGATCAACATGAGATTTAGGAGAGTAGAGGAGATAAATCCAACACCCCCCCTTAATTTGGATCCGTGAATGTCTTGATCTTTAGACTAAGCAATGCACAAAGTCGGTTGTGTGCATCAATGCTCAATGCCTTGGTGAACACATTTGCAACCATGTCCTACATTTGACAGTATGTTAAGCTTACTTCTCTGTCGAGAATCTTGACCTTGACGACATAGTGATATCGAATCTCAATGTGCTTAATCCTAGTGTGAAATCTAGGACTGGCCGATAAGGCAATGGCACTCTGATTATCACAAAATATAATTGTCGTGGTGTACTGATTCAAACTAATGCCTGACAGTAAATTTCTCAACCAAAATGTTTCTTTAATAGATTGAGAAACAACAATGTACTTTGCTTCTGGAGAGGAAAGAGCGATAGAGGTTTGCTTACGACTATTCCAAGATATAAGACCTCTGTTGAGGAAGAATGTAAATCTAGATGTGGATTTATGAATATCTACATCTCCCCCCCAACTTGCATCAAAATATCCACTAAGCCGATAAAGATTGTCGTTGTTGACTTCTCCATAACAGATACACTGGTCCATTGTTGCTCAAATGTATCTCATGGCTCTTATTAGAGCCTTCCAATGGGTAATGCCAAGATTAGCCATGAATTCGTCGAGTGAGCTAACTGTAAAGGCGATATCAAGTCTTGTATAGACCATTGCATACATGAGAGATCCAAGTATCGATCGATAAGGATACTCTCTCATCTGCTCCTCTTCCTGCTTGGGCTAAGGACATTGGTCCTTCGACAATTGCAGACCTGGATCCATCGGTGAGTGAGCAATTTACAATTGATCAGATTATATCTGATAAAAATATTGTGAAGATACCTTTGATGAGTAATAAAGATCAAATGTCTCGTTCTGTCTCTATGGATTTGAATGCCCAGATAGAAGTGAGCTTCGCCTAGATCGGTCATGTCGAATTCAAAAGACAACATCTATTTAGCATCCTTCACCAAACTTGTATTGTTGCTGAAAAGCAATGTGTCATCGATGTACAAGGTGATGATAATAAAAGAATTCTGCATTGACTTGAAATAAACATTGCAATCGGTAGTGCTTGGTTGAAAACCTTATCGGATGAGGAATGTATTGATCCTCTGAAACCAAGCTCTGGCTGATTGCTTCAAGCCATAAAGTGCCTTATGGAGCTTATAGACATGATGCTTCATACCTTTGTGAATGTATCCTTCAGATTGGAGTATATAGATGTTTTCTTCGATGACTCCGTTCAGATAAGTTGTTTGTACATCGAGTTGATATACTTCGAACTCGGCTATTGTAGCATACGATAGAAGGTCTCAGATCGATGAATGCTTGACTATTGGACTGAAAGTCTTGTTGTAGTCAATGTTGGGAATTTGATGTTGTCAGATGAAGTGTGTGTGTTCGATAAAAATGGTTTTGATACCTTGGAAGTCGAATTTCTTCCTTGTCTCCTTTGGGATCTACGAGTAGGTGATACATCCGAATACTCAAAAGTTATTCATCAAAGGTTTAAATCCTGTCCAAACCTCATGGGGTGTTTTACCTTAGAGTCCTTAGTCGAACATTTGTTCTAGATGTAAGTTGTAGTGGAGTCAGCTTCAGCCCATAAGCTCTTTGACAAAGATGCGTGTGCCAGCATGCATTTGGCTGACTTGACTAGGGTACGATTATTCCTCTTGGCTAAGCCATTTGACTGAGGCAAATAATGAGTGATAAATTGTTGCTCAATGCCTTGGCTCTGGATGTACTCCTTGAATTTGGTAGAGATGTATTCTCCACCATTATCGGATCTCAAGGCTTTGATTGTTTGACCAATTTCTTTCTTTGCACGCTCCTTGAAGATTCTAAAGCAATTGAAAACTTGTGATTTCTTCTTGATAAAGTACACCATAGTTCTTTTGGAAAATTCATCAATAAAAATAATGAAATACTTTGCATCCTTCAATGAAGGATTCTGCATTGGGCCACAAATGTCTGTATGTACAACATCTAGTAATCCTCTAACAATATGCTGATGGCTTGATCTAAATGGTTTCCTAGCCAATTTACCTATTAGATAGTCTTGATAGGTAGGTAATTCCTATCCGGATAGTCGAAATCAAGAACAGTAGATTGTTTAGACATTTGTAGTACAGAAGCATGATTGAAATGACCAAGTCTATAATGCCAAAGTAAAATTTTATTGATTTGAATAGAAGTACTAAGAGCTTGACTAGAGACAGAAAAACAATGACTTAATTTGTACAAGTATCCATGCCTCTTTCTGAATGCTAGGATCTTGCATATCCTATTGACTACTTTACACTGATCATATTCAAATTCTACTTTATGTCCTAGATATGTAATTCTACTAACAGAGAGTAGATTTGTGGACAAATTCAGTACATGTAGGACATCCGAAAGTAGCTTGATTGATCATTTGCAAGTTTAATCTTATTGTACCTTCATCTTTAACGGCCTATGTGCTATTATCGCCTAGGTGGACATATCTTTTGGTATTGTAAGACGTATAGGACTCAAAACAATCGATATGGCTGGTCATATGTTTTGTGGCTCCAGAATCTGAAAACCAGGAGCTGTCATTGGATGCTTCTTGATGGCTTGTTATGAAGGCATCATGATCCGCTTCTTGAATAGACCGTGGTGCATTTGCCACTTGATTTGACTACTCCTTGCTGTTAGTCTTAGCTTGTAGTATGCGGCAGTCTTGGATCTCGTGGTTGGATCGCTTGTAGTATCCGCATAACAGCTTCTTCTTTGTCGACTGATTTGACTGCTCTTGATGCTATGTCGGCTTCTAATTTTGCTTCGATGGATTTGAGCCTTTCTTCTTCTGCTTAGTCGAGAGCCTCTGTTGGTGTATAGGGCGTGAGAGTCGACAATCAAGGAACTGGAGGGTGAGCTTGGCAAGCTTGAAAGTAGTGTCATTACTATGTATTGATCATCTATGACTGATCCGACAACGGCCAGTTGCTTCAACAGGTTCTTGGACTAGTTGATGTAATTCTACAGGGAATCACCATTTGTCATCTTAAGGGAATAAAACTTCATGGTGAGATGTAGCTTGGACGCTATATCGCGCACTTCTTACAGGGTGCTCAAGATGTCCCATACTTCCTTGGAGGTCTGAGTTTCAGACACAATGTCAATTTGAGTGTCTAATATGTTGAGGATGATCAACACAAAAGCTTTGCCATCCTTCAGGTTCCATCAAGAGATTGCAGCATTGTCGGCTTCAGGTCTTGCCTTTGCACCTATAACAATGTTATACAATTCATTAGCCATTAGCACAACTCTCATTTTAAATTTTCATAGATGATAATTGGCTCCATCAAGTTTATCCAAGATAGGACTGGCTTTCCCTTGGGAATCCATGTGGATAGTTAGTAGGTGATAGTGACAACTATCCTTAAAAATAAAAATCTAATGCAACTTACAGAACAAGAAAATAGTTATTATATCGTCTAATAGAATTAGATTCTTTGGGAAGCATATCAGGCTATAAAAAAAGCTTTGACATAAAACTGTTTAAGAAATCAGATAAGCTCTGATACCATGTTGGTATCAAATGAAAGAATCGGAGAGTAGTAATGAATGCTCTTACACCATGTTGGGTTCTGATACCATGCTAGGCTCAGATGAAAGAATCTGCATTAATAGTCTGATACCATTCTTGGCTACTTGGACCTGGTCGAATGGATTGGATTGGGATGATCCTACTACGCGAAGGCAGTCTCCGACGAATTTCTTGGTGCATGCACTACTGATAACTAAGTAGGCATAATACAGAGTTGCGTAGTTGTATGCGGAAGCGGAAGGTTAGACAATCAAACAAAACATTAAGAAATGTTAGATAGAAAAATGTAGTAGCTTAATACACATCGGTTTCGGATGCTATGAGCACAAGACAATAGTGGGTGAAACCGTGTGATAAAGAAGCTAACTCCACTTTGTAAAAGCTATGAGCTTATTACTGACAATCAGTCTGAAGAAAGAATCGATGCATGAAAGCATCTACAATGTCTGTCTCATTGAATGTTATGTTGAATGCTTAATTGATTAGATTACCATAGTTATCTATATACAATTTACATTTGTGCAGATGAGTGTACAAAAGATGACGTGGAGTCATTGTGCCGTCTGGAGGAGATCGTGGCGGCTGATGTCATTGTCAAGTTAGTTGCACAGTACAAGAAGTGATTGGAGTGCCTTTCCCTAGCTTGTCTTCAGTTCTAGGCAATTGTGCGACAATGCATGTAATGTTACAGTGATGAATGGAACTAGATTAACATAGGATTTAGGAGAGTAGAGGAAATAAATTCAACAATAGCTATTCTCATGGAGGAGAATGAAGGAATAGGGTCCTATAGAAAAAATAGAGATTGTAGGTGATAAAAGGAAGGAACATGATGCACCTTGGGATTCCTACTCATCTTAGCAACAGTATTGATCTGATAAAACAATGCTATCTTCCGAATTCGACATAACCGATCTGGGCAAAACTCATTTCTACTTTGGAATACAAATCCACAAAGACAAAAAACAGAAGTTGGTCTACATTACACAACAGAGGTACATCTACAACATGTTAGTCAGATATAATCTGACTAATTGCAAGTTAGCTCTCTCACCAATGGATCCAAGTCTCAAATTGTCAAAGGACCAGTGTCCCCAAACAATTCATGAGAAGCAACAGATGCATGAGTATCCTTACCATTCTATTATATGATCTGTTATGTACGCCGTGATCTGTACCAGGCCAAACATAGCTTTGGCAGTTAGCTCTCTCAGTCAGTTTATGACAAATCCTAGTGTAACTCATTGGAAGGCTCTTATCAGATTCATGAGATATCTTCAAGCTACTATGGACTTTTGCATTTGTTATGAAGCAGTCGGCAACGACAAACTCAATTTTTACTCAGTAGTTACACAGATGCAAGTTGGACAGGAGATGTAGACACTCATAAATCCACTTCCGGATTTACATTCTTCTTCAACAATGGTCCAATTTCCTGGAACAGTCGCGAGCAATCTTCAATAGCTCTATCTTCCACTGAATCAGAGTATATCACAGCCTCTCAAGCTACAAAGGAAGCAATTTGGTTGAGGAACTTACTCTCAGATATCGGTCTGAATCAATATGCTCCGACGACATTATTTTGTGATAATCAAAGTGCCATTGCTTTATCAGTCAACCCTAGATTTCATTCTAGGAGTAAGCACATTGAACTGAAGTATCATTTCATCAGAAGCAAAGTTCTCAACGAAGAGGTCAGATTGCAGTACTGTAGAACGCAAGATATGACTGCAGATATTTTTACCAAAGCATTAAGTTTGGAAGCACACAAAATAAGTTTGAAGGTCAAGGCATTCAAGGATTCATATTAAGAGGGAGTGTTGGATTATTCTCCTTCTTACTAATCGACTAATTGGTTTTAATCGTCATCCATTGTTTATCTAGTTCTACGAATTTTTTCGTGTCTTTACACAGTCTGCAGATTTACAAGTGTTTTTACATAGTCTGCAGAAATACACGGAATTTGACAACAGTGTTGCATTTTCTCTCTCTACAATTCTGACTTTGCCGCCTGTCAAGAATCTCATGTAAAAATGCAGTATCTTTTTCGCATATTTTTTGCCTGTTAGGATTTGCGAGTAAATATGCAGAGTCGCATTTTTTGCATTGTTTCAAAGTGCCTCAAATGTTAAGGAAATGACTCTGGCAAAGTGTGGGGATACCCTAAATGAAATCTAAGGACACTGTCGGGTTTTTCGCAAAGAGCCGACACTGCCGCCTATGGTAGTTTTAGTTCATTTCTATAGAGTGACAGTTTTAGTTCATTTATGCAAACAGACTATTTATGCCAATTTTCACCGCTTATTAGCAATCAATTTTTAAAAAGGAACTAGATGAATGCTAGCGGACACCAACCAACTGGCAATCACATTTGACGACCTAATTACTTAGTATAAATAATCTATTCATACATCTCTTTTTCAAGTTCTAAAGTTCGGAAGCAACGAATCAACATTGTAAATTTTGAAGGAGCTGAGTGTTATTACACGATGCTTCATGCGCTCTTATCAAGCAGATCATTTACAATTAGAAAGTATTGTTGTTAGCTCTCTATCAAGCTTTCAAGCTTGAACTCTCTTGAGCAATCTAGCTCAGTCTATTAGAGATTTATTTTAGAATTGCTATTGCGCTACTGTTTATTAGCAGAGCTGCTTATTATCAGACTTATTCTCAGTTACTCAAAGACAACTTAGAGTGTGCGATTCCTATCTGCTATTGTTTTGCGCTCATTAGCATCTAATTTTATTTTTCTGAATCAATACTATCTTCTTATTGCATTCAATATATGTCAAAATGCATGCATCTCTGTATTGCTTTTGTAACTGATAGAAATTGTCTGAGAATTCAATACTTTATGTTTGGCTACATAATCACTTAGTATCTAGCGATTTCAAAGTTAGTTGCTAAAGATTGAACATGATTTTCATCACTACTGCTTTGTTCAATTTTTGATAGGCGTAGTCATGCATTGGAAGTAGGACGATTTTGCATTATGTTATCTATCCTATTTTTCAACAGACCATGGCTCTACCAAGCCGATGTCATAACTCACTGGAAGAAGAAAGAAATTACCTTCAGAGATCAGATGGAGACATCAACAGGGAAAAGTCATAAAAGAATTACGGTATCCTGGGAGAAGGATAGATACAAAGGTAATACACCTATATCTTCCTCAAGCTATACTTCAGAGGATGAAGGAAGGGGAGAGGTTCGTCACAGTATCCATACCTGCATACAGCAATAGAGTAGAATATGTAGATAGAGGAGATTGTAGAGTCTCAGAAATTAGTGCCATTATAGGTGTCCATACTATTGATAAAATACTAGTAGACTCAGGATCTAGTATTAACTTAATGATCGAGGCAATGGTTAAAGAGTTAGGATTAGAAAACCAGATCCAGCTTTCTACTCACCATAAAATTCATTTAGCAGATGCATCTAAATGCATACCAGTAGGAGAGCTGAGAGGAGTCAGTGTAATTATAGAGACAGAGACATTTGTTATGAATTTCTTTGTCATAAACCTAGTAGATACACCACCATATTCAGTATTATTTGGAAGACCATGGTTATATCAAGCAGATCCTATTATAAATTGGTCTACCAAAAAAATATTTTTTTTAGATATTCTCACAACCAGTCCAATAGGGGGTCACCTCATGAGATGAGGTGAGGAGGTAGGAGGACTTACTGAATCCTGGATCAATTTCATAGAATGCTATGAGATTGACGAGGAAGAGGACATGGAACTACCAACAACATCCGAGTCGAAAGAAGTTATGGGTGGAACCAGAGCAAGCTTGATTGAGGGAATGGTTGATAAGAATAATTTTATAGAAATTGAAATTAATAAAAGTAAAATTTTGAATCTATATAAACACCAACCAGACCAAGAACGTGAAGAGTGTATACTACTTCTTTGCTCACCAATAAGATCTCCCTTGCCTTGAAGAGATTGCCTCTCGATTTGCTCCATGTAGTCTTCTCCAACCAATCTTTTGCCATATCGATCATGAGTGATCAATTCTTAATCATAGAATCCTTTGAGTTGATGAAGAGATGTGAGATCCATGCCTTGGATCTTCCCAATAACCAATCTTCCATTGCTCTTTCCTTCATAAGACTCCCTCTTAATAATTGCATCATAAGAAGTAGAAACCTCAAAGACATTAGAAGCCATGAAAAAAATGATTAGTACCTTCAACATAAGGATGATTGAAGTACTCTCTTTTTTCAGACAAGAACTTCTACTCAATGATTTAGGTAATGACTCATATGATAATGATTCTTCCTTACTATCATTCACAATGACATCATTCAAAGTACAGCCTACTTTGAACTCTTCACATGCTTCTCTTCTTCCTGACTTGTGACTATCTCCCTCACCAAGTCTCTTGATAGAACCATTTGATCTACCCTCTTTATGAAGACATGTGACTCCACTTGCTGCAAAAATAACTTTCTTGGACTCATCACAAAAGAATGTAGAAGAACCACCTCCTTCATGCATGCACCTAGCAACATCTTTTTCCATATGATCAAAGAAATCATTAGCAACAACCTTTTCCAAGGAAGAACCTTCACCTCCATTGATGAAGTTAGATCTTTCCTTACCTTTTGCATGCTTGCACTTGACATGAAGAACCATTGAAGCACCATCATTATCCTCAAGACTAGCCAAGTTAGCACATAGATGAACATCTCCAAGAAGAATATCAGATCTTGACCTAGATCTAGCATAATGAAGCTTTTTAGAGTTTGCATAGGATCCACCAATCTTATTGATGCTAAAAGAAAACTTTGGAAAGTTGAGACCAATCTTCTTTCCCATTCCATCCTTTTTGTTAGCCATAACAAAAGCATCAAGCTTCAAAAGTCTACCTTGTATATTGCCCCTAGCAACCAATATTTCTTCCTTTGTAATGAAACAAGCATCACCACCAAACTCTACCATGTATCCTTTCTCTATCATTTGACCAACACTTAGCAAATTCTTTGAAAGTGAAAGAATGTAAAGAACACCTTCAAGTTTTGTTTTCCTATTAGTAGAGAGACAAATAGGAATTGAACCAATACCTTCAATCACACACTCACCACCATTGGCCATGTGAATTGCTTTCTTGGTTCCATCATAAGTGACCAAAGAAGTAAAGAACTCCTTGTGACTAGTCATGTGAACTAGCTCCACTGTCAATCCACCATGAACCTTTGTCACCTTCAGTTGATATTGGACTTGAAGAACACATCAGAAGGGAATCACCACCACCTAGATCCTCATCATTAGTAGTAAAGTTGATTTTCTTGCTACCTTCATCTCTTTGCTAATCGAAATCAAAAGCAAAATCAAAATCAAAATAAAAAAATGGGAAATCTCGCCGAGAAAGGCATAATCTTTATCTTATAATTTTTTGGGAAGACAACTCCCACTTTCCACTGGCTTTATGCCAAAATTACTAACATAACAACTAACAACTAAAAGTTCATTTAGAGAATATTGGCCTACTCCAGTTACACTCACACAATTAAGAGGCATACTAAATATATCTACGGAATGGAGTAAATATATTTCAAATTGTTCTTTATTAACAAAAAACTATTTGTGAAACATTGCCTATATTGGCAAATCTAGCCATATAGAATATTGTACATTTTGTCTATATTTCTTGTTAGTCACTTGTATGGCCAAAGTGCCACATGGCAATCTACACCTAATCTACGTTAGCATGAGTCAAGAGGAGTGGTTGTGTCCATTTGGTAGCGATTTCTACTTTGTAGGATCTAGACCTTGATTTGTGATGAGATTTGTACCAACCATGCACCTACCAAGCATGACTCTTGGATCTAGGCTAGGGTTTCATTTTAGGGCAAGAAAGTTGAGTCTACTTCCTTATTACATGCTGGATTTTCACCTAACTTTGCAAAAAAAGTGTGTTTTACTATGTATTCTCATTCTCCATAGTGAGAAGATAGAAACTTTTTGGAGCTCTAAGAAAAAACTCAAAATTTCTCTCTATGTATAAAGATTGTGATTGAGTCTAATGAAACCAAGCTTTGGCACACATCAAACTTTGTCTACAGGCTGTACAACAGCCTGCTTTCCACACGTGTGAACTCAAAATTTAGTTTTCGTTCCATGTTTTGATTGTCACTACTTGTTTTCTATCAAACTGCTAAACTAGATCTTGATTTTTGACAAGTATCTGATAGATTGTTAATCAAGAACACAATCAACCTTGTGGATCATTCAAAGATCCATTTATGGTCCTCAAGTCACATGGTATCAGAGCCAAGTACAAGGATATTGATCAGTGTTTAAGACTAATCCAATTTTAGCAGGTTTTTGGTGCAAAAAGCTAGTATTGGAAGGGCAAGCTGGTATCCAGGATTTGGTGAGGGGATTTGATCCCAAATAAGATGGGATTAGTTGGAGCATACATTCTAGAAGCTAGTGAGTGGTTAAATTCTACCAATTATGCTATTTGGAGGGTTAGGATGGAGTCACTCATGGTGCTCCAAGACCTTTATGAGTTTCTGATTGAGGATGAAGATGAACCTCTAGGTGCACATGAAAAACTGAGATACAAAAAAGTGATCTAGGCTAACACTTCATTGTGTGAAAATGAATGTGAGCAATGATCTTCTAAGGGAAGTATCATCATGTAAAAGTGTTAAAGAGGCTTGGGAGTCTTTAATCTATGAGTCTAGTGACACTTCGAGGGTTCTCATGCTTAGGAATCAAATTATGCAAAGCATGAAGAGGAGTGATGAGAGTGTCTAGGGAGTGGCTTTTCAAATTTGGTCCAAAGCTTTGCAATCCAAGACACTTTGCCCATATAGAAAAACTTCATAGTGTATTAATGGCTGAAGAGTGTAGGATGTTACACACTAATGTAAGAATGAATTCTATGTCTCTGCAAGATGGTGATGAGAAAGCCAATTTCTCATTAAAAGGCAAGAAGAAGACCAATGGCAAGAAGAAGCACTTCAAGGAGACCAAGGAAGAGGATGATGCTTCAAGCTCAAAGGACAAGATCAAGGACAAGTCCAAGTTTAAATTTTATTTCTGTGGAAAGAAAGGACATTTTGCATCAAAATGTGTCAAGAAGAAGAAGACACAAGAGAGCAAACAAAGCAACATTTTACATCAGGAGGAGGAGGAGGATGAAGAAAAATCATCCTTGATGGTTTCCAACAAACCTCCGTCATCCAAGAGCAACACCAATGATTCTTGGGTGGATTGATAGTGGGGCTAGCTCCCACATGACATATCAAAAGGAACATTTCTCCACTTTACTTTCTTACAATGATGTACATAGATCAATCTATACTGAAAGTACTCAAGAATGTAAGATAAGTGAAATAGGAACCATTCCCTTATGTGTTGGATCATCCAAAAGGATGAATCTTGAGAATGTTCTTTATATTCCTAAGTTAACCAAGAATCTGCTCCTCTTAATCGAACACGAAGAATTAGTTCTTATCATAGGAAGGAAACAAAACAGAGCATCAGACAAGTTCGTTATTTGAACACGTAGCTCATTCAGAATTGAAAGAAGTTTTGCTTATGGTTATGCTTAACAACTTTGGCTAATTTTCTGCACACATTAGTTAGAATTGTCGCTCTCTGGTGACGTCTGAAAATCCAAGTTAGAGTAACTGAAATTAAGTAAAAGATGAAAGGTGTGTGGCAAAAACAGCCAAGTATCACAAGTAGTTACAGATAGTTCAGAGTGTATTCGCTCAATTAATAAGAAGTAATGTTGTAAGAGATGGAAGAGGGAAAGAATGTTCAAGCTTATAGAAGTTGGCTCTCTTATCTCTATTGATACTCAAATCTGTGCGTTTTTGCAATGGCACGGACCATCGGCCTTATAGGAATGAACACTGGCCTGAGTGTCGTTCACCAACCGTTAAGATGTCGGTTGGGATCCGCTAGTGTGCTATAGAACGTCGCACAAAACATTGCGAGCTCTATCCTAAAATGAATTTACAAGATGCAAATAGGCCTTTACATGGATTTAGGCACTATAGCATATTTACACTTACAAAATTAAAAATTTTTTACAATATAAAACAATAACTTTCGATAATGTGGGATCATGAGACTCCACATATCCCCTTCCTCAGCTGTGCAGCGGCTTACAAACAAATTGCTCACATCCGTCTTTGTCGCTTCCTGCTGGGTAGCTGTTTGTGGAAAATGGCTTTTGCTCAGACTTCATTTTCTTCATTAACTTGTTCGATGGTCATTCATTTTGTAGCAAGAAAATAGTTATTCCTCTGCATGTAATCATCCTGGAAAGATAAATTGGGATAGCCTCCCATTCCGCGATGGCCATGGTGCAAGAGGGTTGTCGATCAATGTATTATTTACAAGATGAGTCTACCAACTATCCTCAGACAAGATTTCAGACATCTCAGCAGAAGGGACAGTTAATGAGAGGGATGCATATGTATATTCTAGAAATTTTTCTTTAATGTACAATTGTTGAGTGGCTAGGAGTGCATAGAAAATGAGAAAACCAATATTTACATGACTGTAAGTGTAGTATGGTCTAGTTATTGGATTAGTGGAGCGAAGCAAATTGTTTGCTTTTACTTCCTCCAAATAACAAGAATAGTTAGCTTCCCAATCTGTGTAGATTGCCCACAGATCAAGAAAAAGTAATCCACTAGAGAATTTGGAAGAGATGGGATTAGGGCTAGGAACAACTTCTTTGACATCAAAAATGTTGATTGATTCTAGCTTATTTTCATACTCATCTTGAGCAGGAAAAATATTGTTTTCGAATGTTTTTAAATATTCTAGGATATATATGTACAAACATCCTGTAACAACATGAATATAATCAGTTTGCACATTGAACTTAATCTGAACAATGGCAAGAGCAAGAACATCTTTTTGGTGCATTGTGAACTTAGCCCAAAAAGTGTTTAGATTAGCGAAAGTCCAAGGACTTTCCCATTGGTCTTTAGTATAGCCAAAAAGTTTTGGTAGAAGGAGATAATCCATTATCCACTGGAGTTCTGGACTATAGAAAGGAGGTAGAAAAGAGGTTAGTTCCTGTTGAAATGCCTAAAATTTTGTCCTCAACAGTGAATACACTACCTTGTTCTTATATTTCACAATCCCCTTTGGTGTAATTTCACTTTGCGGTGGCCTGACTGCAAGTGGTAGTGCTGCAGGTTGTGGCACAGCTAGTACAGCTTTGGTAACTGCTAGCTTTGTCTTCTCAGCTTCGGTATGAACAAATTGATCTCTTTGCTCCTACCTGAAGACTTCATCTTTTTGGATGGCTTTTTCTGATGTGGATGCAACTGGTGTATCTGTCTGCATTGCTTGATCTTGTTGCTGGACTGGGTCTTCGACATAAACATGGATTTGGCTTGAATTGAATTTTGCCTCTTCCAACTCTTTCTTCAATTGCTCATATGCGGCCATTTGCGGTTGGAGCATTTGTAGCTGAAAGGTCTGGATAATTTGCTCTTGGATACCTTTCCAGATTATCGAATCAATTCTATATCTACCGTGAGATACACAGGCTTCGAGCGTTACTTTGGCGCTTATTCGCCATAAGATTGCCTCCTCAACTTGTCTTTTATAAATTTTGTTGTCTTCTTTTAACATGTTTGTAGAACTCTGCAATTGGAAAACAGAGTTCTACAATTGTTTCTGGCTTGCTTCGGCGCTCTCTTTGTCGATAATTGCTTCACTAAATTTGTCGTTCAGCTCCTTGTTGGCACTTTCAGAGTAGTCTGAGCGTGTCTTTCTTCTTGTAAGGAAGCTTGCATGGTCTGGATCTGCTGCTTGTAATGCATTTTCATTTTCAAAATTGTTTGATTGCTCCTGCATTACCTCAAGTGCTTCCAAGGTGGCATCAAACTTGTCTTGGGCTTCTTCTAGGGCTGTGTTCTTCTTTGACAGCTCCACTTGAGCTGCTTCAAGTTCTTCACTTTTATGCATCAGCTCAGCCTTGGTCACCACCAGCTCCTCATCTTTCTGAATTAAGTCTGCTTAGATAGAATCATAATTACTTCCGAGCTTCCTTGAGACCTTTTCCAGATTGACGAAGTGTTGAATGTTTGTATGGGTCTCTAACAACAATATGCCAAAGGTCTTCAGATATAATTCTTTATCCAGGATTGGCGACTCAATGTCATCGACATTTTCCTGCTAAATATCAAAAAAAATTTCATCTTCTTTTGCTAGTTCTTGTTGGATATCTTCTTGGATTTGCTCCTGCTCAGCAATAATCTATGTTCCTTCCTCTGCTTCTTGGCCCCTCTCTGTACTGGAAAGCGGCTTGTACTAGAATGTTCTCATTTGTGAGTCCCTCAATAGAAGGGGCTAACTCTGGCAGCACCGGTGCAATCTTGATATCTTCTTGCAAAACCAATCCATCCAAAGGCAATGGGTTCTCCATTCAAGGCTCTCAGTAGGTATCCCATATTTTTATTGGAAATGGTTATTCTTGCTCCGGTAAGAAAATGGAAGCAAGAGTAAAATACACGAAGCTCTTGAGATTGGGGTCTCTGATATATGAGAGCTTATATCCCCTCTTCTCCATTTAAGCTTCTTCTTGAAAAGCTCCACTCTTGGTGATGAAGTCGGGCTTAGTGACAGGGATACTGCAATTCATAGGCAAGCCTAAGGCACAATAACAGAATTCCTCTGTGATGACAATCTCTTGATTATGGACAATGGTAGAAATATGTCCATCCTCTATTTCGCTCGAATTTCGAATTAGCTCATGGCACAAATCTATGAGAATTACTGAAGGATCGAATTGAAGCAGTCCTTCAATCCGTGCTTGTATGACTAGTGGTTGCAAAACCGGTAAGACTGGTTTTGGATGTGTTTTGAAATGATATGTCGGTGGATTAGACTAATACTTAATGGAAGTGTGTTCTCATTTAAAAGGTACAGGTTCAAAAATAAAATATCTAGTCCTAGAAGAAAATAAATAGAAATAAATAAAAAATAAGATAAAATACACACAAGTGCTTCGCTCAGTTTGCAAAAATTCAGATTGGTATTCATGAGTTTTGAACTGCAAAAATAAATAATATACACAATCTATGAAACAATGTATATGATGATGGCATCAAAGACTGTCGCTTTTTTCGTTAACACGTATGAGCAAAAAATGCGAAGGTTCAACTGTCGCAATGTTCGCTTTTCCAAAATGGTAAAATTACTAGCATAGTAAATTCCAAAATAGCGTCGCATATTTTGCAAATAATGGTGGAAATTATTGGAACAAAGTGTCAAGTTTTTTGCATATTTTCAATATGCTGTAATCATGGAAACATGGTGGAAACAAACAGACGTGATAAATGGATATGCAACGTATTAGCAAAATATTGTTTTTTTTTTTTTTGCAAATTTCCCGAAGGTAAAGGATGGAACGAAAGTATCGGGTTTTTCGCAGTTTCAAAACTGGAAATAACGAGTTAAATGAAATGTGAATAGTGTCGCAAATTTTGCATGTTTTGCAAAAAATTGAACTTCATCATATTCATTAGAAATTAGTCATAGTAGCGCTTCACTCTTGAGCCATTTACTCAAGTATCAAGTAAATATCCTTCAAGATCGGCTAACTGGAGTGATTCATTGTAAAAAACTTCTATGACTTTGTAAGGTCCCATCCATCTGGTATCTAATTTTCCAGAAAACAACATGTCTTTGTTGTCATATAGAACACGTAGTCTATTTTTCTAATAGATCGATCAGAGATGTCTTTTCTTTTATTCTAAACTCGTCCAGTCTCGATCAATGAAAGACGACGATCCTCCTTCAGTTGCGTCAAAGATATCATGCGCTCCCGGAGACTATCGTGTTCATCCATTCGCTCTTCATTGCTAATGCAAAATGTCGAATTCTATTGGTAATATGGGATGCATTCCATACACAAGATAGTAAGGAGTCTGCCTAATTGTGATCTTCTCGACAGTTCTCTATGTCGAGATTTGACAGAGTCCGTCGGTTGAGATTTGATAGGGACGCTCTGGTTGAGATCTGATAGATGACTTCGGTGGAGATTTAATAGAACGCTTCGATTGAGATTTGACAGAAACCCATCGGTTGAGATCTGACAGAAACTCGTCGGTTGAGATCTGATAGGAACCCGTCGGTTGAGATCTGATAGGAATCCGTCGGTTGAGATCTGACAAGAACCCGTCGGTTGAGATTTGACAGGAACACTCCGGTTGAGATCTGATAGATGACTTCGGTGGAAATCTAACAGAATGCTTTGGTTGAGGTTTGATAGAAACCCATCAGTTGAGATCTGATAGAAACTCGTCGGTTGAGATCTGAGTAAAGCAAAGTGAGTCGCTTCCACTTGCTTACCTTTCTCTTGATCATCAAAGATATCAAAGACATGAATATCTTCACACCTGAACCTCTAGAAATACTCCCTCTCAAACATATGATCTAGATCCAACAAGATCTCATCAATGCTTGATCTCGATCTTTCATAAAGGTTAGTGAAAACAATGTCACCAATGTCACCATCATAAATCAAAAGATAGATTCCAAACTTTTCATCCAACATGAAGTAGAGTAGGTGAAGATGAGTATCAAACCTAATAAATCCAGCCTTCTTGATTCCATAACAAACCTCAATAAGTTCACCAATGAGATCTCCCTTGCCTTGAAGAAATTGCTTCTCAATTTGCTCCATGTAGTCTTCTCCAACCAATCTTTTGCCATCTTGATCATGAGTGATCAATTCATAATCATAGAATGCTTTGAGTTGATGAAGAGATGTGAGATCCATGCCTTGAATCTTCCCAAGAACCAATCTTCCATCGGTCTTTCCTTCATAAGGCTCCCTCTTAATGATTGCATCATAAGAAGTAGAAACCTCAAAGACATTAGAAGCCATGAAAAAAATGATTAGTACCTTCAACATAAGGATGATTGAAGTACTCTCTTTTTTCAAACAAGAACTTCTACTCAATGTTTTAGGTAATGACTCATATGATAATAACTCTTCCTTACTATCATTCACAATGACATCATTCAAAATACAACCTACTTCGAACTCTTCACATGCTTCTCTTCTTCCTAACTTGTGACTATCTCCCTCACCAAGTCTCTTGATAGAACCATTTGATCTACCCTCTTTATGAAGACATTTGACTCCACTTGCTGCAAAAATAACTTTCTTGGACTCATCACAAAAGAATGTAGAAGAACCACCTCCTTCATGCATGCACCTAGCAACATCTTTTTCCATATGATCAAAGAAATCATTAACAACAATCTTTTCCAAGGAAGACCCTTCACCTCCATTGATGAAGTTAGCTCTTTCCTTACCTTTTGCATGCTTGCACTTGCCATAAAGAACCATTGAAACACCATCATTATCCTCAAGACTAGTTAAGTTAGCACAAAGATGAACATCTCCAAGAAGCATATTAGATCTTGACCTAGATCTAGCATAAGAAAGCTTGTTAGACTTTGCATAAGATCCACCAACTTTATTGATGCTAAAAGGTAACTTTGGAAAGTTGAGACCAATCTCCTTTTCCATTCCATCCTTTTTGTTATCCATAACAAAAGCATCAAGCTTGAAAAGTCTACCTTGTCTATTGCCCCTAGCAACCAAGATTTCTTCCTTTGTAATGAAAAAAGCATCACCACCAAACTTTACCATGTATCCTTTCTCTATCATTTGACCAATACTTAGCAGATTCTTTGAAAGTGAAGGAATGTAAAGAACACCATCAAGTCTTGATTTCCTATTAGTAGAGAGACAAATAGGAATTGAACCAATACCTTCAATCACACACTCACCACCATTGGCCATGTGAATTGCTTTCTTGGCTCCATCATAAGTGACCAAAGAAGTAAAGAACTCCTTGTGACTAGTCATGTGTGAACTAGCTCCACTATCAATCCACCATGAATATTTGTCACCTTCACTTGATATTGGACTTGAAGAACACATCAAAAGAGAATCACCACCACCTAGATCCTCATCATTAGTAGTAAAGTTGATTTGCTTGCTACCTTCATCTCTTTGCTTCTTCAAACATTCATTTGCAAAATGCCCTTTGATTCCACAGTAAAAGCATTTCAACTTAGACTTATCTCTCTTTTTGCCAAAAGAAGAAGTCTCACCTTGATCTTGCCCTTTAGACCACTTGCCATTGCCTTTGCCCTTGAACTTGCCTTTGATGAACATAGGCTCCTCTTCACATTGAGATGTCGATGTAGATCCACCTCCTCTTGATTGAAGCCTATACTCCTCATTCACCAAGATCTCTTGCAAATCCACAATACTTGGCAAAGTCTTTTGAATAGCAAAACTTTGAACAAGTTTAGCATGATCATCCAACAAGCCATTAAGTATAACTTGAACAAGTTCTACCTCCTTAATGCTTTCATCAATACATGCTAACTCATCATTGAATGTTTTAACCCTCAAAACAAAAACATGAGTACTCTCTTTCTTCTTTTGAGGACTTTGAAAGATTTGCCTCCTAAGATTAAGCACTCTTGATGTAGACTTGGACTCATAAAGCTTCTTCAAAGCTTCCCAAGCCTCCAAAGATGATGTGCACTTACCAACTTCCTTGAGAAGTTCATTGGTAACATTCATCTTAATCATGTGTAGAGCTTTCTTTGCTCTCTTGTCATACCTCACTTGATCTTGAGGTGCTTGAGGCCTCTCCTCCACACCTGAAACAATCTCCATCAACTCATTCATCTCCAATAAGGACTCCATCCTCACCTTCCAAGTAGAATAGTTGATTGAGGTAAGCCTATCATTGCTTTTCAACATGAATCCACCACTTGTAGCCATGTCGCAATGACCTGATCTTCTCTTTCAACCTGTTCCAATGCACAAAGCACTCTCTTGAATGTCAACAAATGAACTCAAGAAGAAATCACAAAGATATGGAACCTCTCCAATCTCTTCTAGCACTTCTAACTAGAAAATCAACACATAGAATAGTGAAATCTTGATCAACCTATGATCTATCCTCAATATAATGATTCTTGCCACTTACTAAGATTGAAATACACTCAAATGAAGTTCAATAACCTCACAAACTAGAGATCCAATCAAAATTAGGGATTTGACAAAATCACAAAAAATTGAATATCTCAAATTCTACATGCAATTTCTAGAAACTTGATATTCTTGTAGACTCCAATGAGATCTATCTAATGCACCAAAAATCATCTAAATCTATTAAGACAAGTGTGAAATCATAATTCATCAAGTATATAGCCCTATATTAAGTTTTGACCTACAAAAGATCAATTCTACACATGCAAAAATGCTGATTTTTTAGTAGAAATCAATCTAGCATGCTCTAGCATTGGTAACTCCTCCAAATCCTTGCCAAATATGGATGATCCTTTCATAACCTGAAACACAAGAGCTTTGATACCATGTGAAGGATTTCAGATCATTCAAGATCCAATCCATGTCCCTGATCTTTGGTTACAATAAGGAACAAACCAACAATCCTGCCAATGTAGAAAAATCAGCATCTACATACAAAATGAGATGCAAACTCTAAGAGATATTGATCAAACATGAACCAAAACATAGAATATGTTTACTGTCCATACAATTACAGTACCCTACTATATTTCACACGTGTGAAATTGAAAATAGCAATAAATGAGCATTCTACACACAAGATTAAAAGATAACACCAAGATAGTGCACAATGAGTAGTAGAACCCAAAGAGAACCATGTATAATGATGAAATGAGAGAGAGAAGAGAGAAGATGTGTCTCTCCACGAGTTACATTCTTTTATAGAGTGTCCAAACCCTATTTGGCCACTTGGCTTTTCCTCCAAAATGTAAACCCTACTATTTTTGGGTCTAGATTCAATGTACCCAAATTTCAAATGTGAATCTCTCTTAAACTCGACTACCAACTTTCTCACACTTTCAAAAAGTGTTTATTGAATGTATTTTAGACTAATATAACTTCAAAAATTTTATCTCTAAGTCTAAACTAAGTTTTGGCCTCTTATTCACAATTTACCAAAATGTGACTAAACTAGACTAAACTAGTTGAAATCTCTCACAAGGATCTTGTATGGAAGAATTGAGTTGTGTGATACAAGTGAAGAACTTCAGGGGTAAAATATGATTGTGGCTCAGAGTAGAAGTTCTTATGGAAAAGGTGTATCTCAATGAATGTTTGTATGCTTAATTGGAAATAATGAGATACCAGACAAACAGAAATGAGGTGGGCAAAAAGTGTCAAAATCCTTTTCATAAGGTGTAGCCTATCATTTGTTGACCTAGAACATTTATGAAAAATGGGTATTTATAGAAAAAAGAAAATGCAGAGAAAGAAATAAATACAGGTATGAATTATAAACAAGAAACGAGGTTAAAAATAGGCATGCAAAATGAGAATAACAAGCAAGGAAATAAGAAAATAAACTAAAAAGAATAAAAAATGTAAAATTTATTCTAGAGAAAAGGTGTTAAATTGGGTCAACAAGAAACAACTCTTCGTAATACCACCGCAGACGACCATCGTTGATGACAGTGTCTAGGAGTATTCCGTCAAGTGTTTGCAGCTGGACTGCACCATTAGAAAAGATTTTATTAATAACATACGGTCCCTCACTTCGGAATTTCAATTTGATGTATAAAGAAACACCTGGTCACCTAAGTGTAGATCTTTATTGCGTAAGTGACGGTCATGCCAGGCCTTTTGGCGTCGTTTGTTGACCAATTGTGCGTGGTAAGATATGAGTCTTGTCTCGCATAACTGGGCTAACATAAATATCCTGGTTTTGACTTGTTGCTCAATTGTAGCTTTTTCATAGAGATCTGTAGAAAAAGCTTCCATGACTCTTAGCGAAGGGACTAAGAATTCTACAGGCATTACCGCTTCTTGACCATATACTAAGTGGAAAGGGGTAACCCACTTAATGGCTTTCTTCAGGGTGGTGCGGTAAGCCCAGATAGCTGAAAAAAGTTTTGTTTCCCAATTAGCACTTAGTCGATTTTCCAAAATTTTGTTTGCGTGGATTATCCATGCCAAAAAAAATCTGAACACACCTCCGGCGAGTCCATTGGCGTTTTTCTGACACGGCGCTAAAAAATTTATGCGCGTGGATTATCCACACAAAATTGAATCTTGAAAATTCCGGCAACTATTTGGGAGGGAAGGTTGGCGGCGCCGAAGAGCAGTATTCGCATGGATAATCCACGCGTAGATTATCCACGCAAATTTCAATTTGTCTACCACCGGACTGGACCGGAAGTTAAAGATATCCACGAGTGGATATTTCTGCGTGGATTATCCACGCAATTTTTTTTTTTTGCATGTTGATTATGACATGAAATTAGTTAAATAAATATATTTCTAAAGTGAATTATATTATGATGAGATTATTTTTTTTTTTCTAAAGTGAATTATATTATGATGAGATTTTTTTTTTTTTTTTTACATGATGATAATGAAATGGAATTAGTTAATAAATATTTTTCTAAAGTGAATCATATCATGATGTTCCTAGATGATTGGAATTTTTTATGATGTCGGCCACCTACTTTTGTAAGACAGTTGACTCGAGCTACCAAGAGGGTAATTATGCATGATCTAAGGCTTTTATAGCCAGAGGTTTAGGGTCTACCCTAATGGCACTCTACCTAATCTCATATCCGAGATCATTTGATATGGATTGAGAGCTCATTTTGTACATACTTTGAAAGATTATCAAGAGATGGTGATTTTGGCAAGTTTGCTCTTTAATAAAAAATTGATGAATGATGAATGTGATATTTTTTTGTGTCTAATGAATAGATCTAAATCTGAACAAAGTATTATACTTTCCACGTGTGTGACAGGATGTGAAGATCAATTATTTCTAGTTTTATTGTGGTGTTCAAAAGCTCTTGCCAATTAGATGCAAAATAGGTTGAATTGTGTGCTAGTTTTCTATCTATTAGATATAAGTGAAACTTTTGATGCTTTTTCAATGTTTTAGTATCCAAATGAGGTTCATAACTTTTGATTTTAACATGGTATCAGGGCCCAAATGCAACCATCAAAGTTCAAATACAAGGAAGAGAGAAGCAATTAAAAGTTGATGATTGTTTAATTTTTATTGCCCTTATTACTACCTTAAGTTTGATGATGTTCTTTCAAGTGTGCCCATATGCAACATGATCTAGGTAGATCTTCATTTGAAAATTCTTACAAGAAGGCTGTCACAGAATTATCCAAGGCCGTAGAAATAATAAAGGAGTATGGATAGTCATCTCATGTGGTGTTATAGACAACTCCTCATATCCACATGCCATTCATGCCGACATATTCACCATTGTCGCAAGATCCAGATCAAGAGCAAGATGATTCAGGAATTGGACTGATGGACGTTGATCCATCTCAAGCAGCTGAGATTCAATAAATACCAGCTTCAAAAGCAGGGCCATCAACACAAAGTGGATTGGCCAAGAAGATCTTTCAACGACCACTTACTATAGAGGAAGAAATCCAAAACTTCATGATCACCAACATCCTCAAGAGGTGGCTGGGTCGTTAAGTTCAAAATCTCTAAAATACAAGATGGCAAAGAATTCGATAAGCTACCAGCATTAGGTGACAACCCCCTTGGAGGAAGACTATTTTTGAAAAGACTCCAGATTCTAGTCCTAGGCATTGGCCAATCATTTATCAGACGTTCAATTGGAATATCTCAGTAGAGTTCCATAGAGCGCTCCAAGAATATGCCCAGGAATATCTACTTTCACAAGATCTCGCGGTCAGACAGTCAGCCAGATTCACTAAAGATTTGACTAATTTGGCATCACTTCTGATGAGATGGGACGATTGTTTCTCTTCCTTATGTATTGATCCAAATCTTCCAATAGCATCAGACAAGTGTGAGTCAAATGTTAGTTCTAGAAGTGGAGTTTGTTGAACATGCTTGTTTGATCAAAAGAAAAGGAGTCTTGATTGCAAGTGAGAAAAGGAGATTTTCCATAAGAGGTTGGTGTTGGAATTCGATGCTCAACCTCAAAACCATTCAATAATGAGCATTTTGAAAAACCCAAGAACCAAAGGCTTGAATTTCTGAGCAGAGGATCAAAAAAAAAATTAGGATTGAATTTTCTAGAATTTTTTGATACTGGATCGACTCAAAAAAATTTACATTTTTTGAGTCAGTGTATATTTTTCGATACTAGTAAATTTCGATACTGTCGGTCTAAAATTTTGATACTATCGATACTTGTAAATTTTGATATTGTCCGTCTAATTTGTACATTCATTAACTCAACCTACTATAATGAGGAAGTTGTAATAACTGCAACAAAAGGTTGCGGTAGATATTTTGTAGGATATCAATCCTAGAATCTTCATCAGAAAACTTCTTCTGATTATTCGAGTTTTCTGTAGCCAGTGTTATCACGCTCATGGACTGTAAGTTGAAGTTATCAGTTCAAGCATTGTACTCGTTGTTTGATATTAATCAGAGTGAAAATTTTTAGTCTCACAATTGTATTATTTTTTGAGCATTTGTCTGAATTATTCAATTTGAATATTCTACTGTTGTCTGTTGTGCGATCCTACACCAAGCCTGCTCATCAGCTTCCGCTCATTCCCACTGATTTTCACATGGTATCAAAGCAGGCAGTTCAGTAATTTGCATTTCATTGCAGATTATAAAGTCTTGTTTCTATCAAGATGTTGTTCTAGCAAGCGCGCAACCAATAGTATTCCAAAATTGTTGTTACTACCAACGATCTCGCTCAGCCAAAATGGATCTGTCTTCTCTAATTGAGAGACACAATGGAGGGAACTATTCTCTTTGGAAGTTCAAAATGAAGATCATGCTATTAGTCAAGGAACTGTGGGATGTTGGCTGACAACACAAAAGGCAAGCCAGAAGGTGATGCAGTCATTATCACCAAATGGAAACTGAAAGATGGCAAGGCATTTGCCATGATCACTCTCAATATCAAGGATACACAGATAATTCACATATGTAAGTCTATTTGACCTCATTAGAACCTAAAAAAAGTGTTTAGAGGTCAAAAAAAAATTTCTCTTTTTACAAACAAATATGTATCATGGAGGCTAAATTTTTTTTTTTTTTTGTCCAAAATCGCAATTTTTGGCCATTTCACTTCGTCAAAAGGCCAAAAAAAATGTTTAGAAGCAACAAAAATATATGGTAAAACCGTAAGTCAAAGGGCCTCTCCCCTAGTCATGCCTTACCATAATTTTTTTTAAATGTTTTTTTTTTTGCTCCTAAATGTCACGGATATTATTAGCAGTATAGTTAGCTAATTTGCAAGCAAGTAACATACACACAGATATTATGAAAGAGAGATCATTCCTCAACCCAAGAGAACAATATTTTGAACTGTATTCACAAAAAGACTAAAGAGTACATATATACAATCTCATTTTGGAGGGCACCGCTGCGTGCATGGTGTTACGGCCCCATTACGGGATGCGTGTTCTGACTCTACTCAGTATGTAACATCAAACTGACACACTTGCAAACTATTACATAAACAAATAAAAACTCAAAAACACTACTAAAATAGAAAATAGTCATGGAACTATAAGAGAAACTTAGGCTTACTTATTCTAACACTCTCCCTTACGCCCTAGTTTATCTTTCTTACAAAGAGCTTTTCTCTTAAAAAAATTCAAACTTATCAATAATTAAAACTTTAGTAAGTATGTCAGCTAACATTATGCACTACATTTATTTTATTAGATAACAACTTCTCTCTAATGAAGATATTTAATCTCTATATGCTTTGTGCATGCATGAAATACAAGATTTTTAGCTAGCTATATAGTGCTCTAGCTATCGCATCTGATTTACAATAGGCTTATTTTGCAGAATTCCAATGTCTTCTAACATTCTTCTTAGCCAAACTACTTGCATAGCTGAACATAGTGCTTTATATTCTGCTTATGTGGTAGAAAGAGCAATTGTGTCTTGTTTCTTACTAGACACACCATTACCAACATGAAACCCTCGATAATATAACCTTCGGGTTGCACCATGTAAATGTCTTCTTTGATAACTCCATTGAGATATGCTATATGTACATCCATTTGATGTATTTCCAAATCTGTTGCAGTGGCAAATGATAAAAAAAGGTCGAATAGAAGAATGCTTGACTGCTGGACTGAAGGTCTCAGTGTAATCGACGTTGTATACCTGAAAAAATCCTTTGGCGACAAGTTGTGCCTTTCTCCTGTTGCTGCTTCCATCTACATTCTATTTGACTTTGAAAATCCATTTGCAATCAACTACATTTCTGCTAGCAGGTAATTTGATAATTGTCCATGTCTGGTTCTTGATAAGAGATGAATACTCTTTATCCATAGCTTCTTTCCAGAGATCTGAATCAAGCTGACTGAGTGCCTCTTGGACAGATGTCATTCTTGAACAAGGTAGGCTGCAGACTCATCGATATACCATCAGCTACACTACTTTAGATCAAGCCTAGAAGTTGTCTACACTACTTTAGATCAAGCCTAGAAGTTGTATTTTCATCAGCTACAGTACTTTAGATCAAGCCTAGAAGCTGTTCAATCCCATCGAGTCGAACATATTCACTAGCCGGGATGTCATCTTCATCGAAGATCAGTTTATTGACCTCAAAGGAAAAGACAGTCCCCATGTAGCCGACTTGTCAAATTCTCCTGACATATTGAACTTCCCAGTTTCTCAGTCGACTATTCCCATAATGATTAACTTCCTCTATTACTCAGAGGTATCTACACAAAAGCAATACATCCAAAAACTCGTAGGTTTGAAAAAAAAAGTTTGGTACCTGTCCAAACTTCGAATGTTGTTTTGTCTAAGAGACCTTTAGTAGGACATCTGTTCTGAATATAGGTTGCTATTGAAATAGCTTCAGCCCAGAAGGACTTCGCAAGTGTCGCATGTAATAACATGCACTTTGCCGATTCAACTAAGGTTCTGTTCTTTCTCTCAAGAAGACCATTTGACTGATGCGAATAGGAGATAATGTATGTTGCTCACTGCCGTTGTTAAGATAATACTCCTTGAATTTGGTGGAGATGTATTCTCCCCTGTTATCTGACCTCAGTACTTTGATTTGTTTGCCAGTTTGATTCTCAACATGCTCTTTGAATTGTCTGAATTTGATGAAAGCCTCTAATTTTTGTTTAATGAAATAAACAACTGTTCTTCTAGAGAATTCGTCAATAAAAGTAATGAAATACTTTGCTAGCAATGAAGGAGTTTTCATAGGTCCACATATATCTGTATGAACAACAATCAACAGACCTTTTGCTGCATGCCTATGGTTTGATCTAAAAGGAATCTTACACTGCTTTCCAAAGATGTAGTTATGACAGACATGAAGATCAACCTTACCAGAAGGATAGTCAAAATCAAGAACCATGGATTGTCTGGACATTTTCAAAACAAATGCATAATTCAAGTGTCCTAAGCGATGATGCCATAGTAATGCTTTATTGACTAGAATAGAGGTTTTCAAATCTTGACTAGACTCAGAATAACAATGTGCCAATCTATATAAGTAACTCTGCCTCTTGCCGAGTGCAAGGATCTTATTACTCCTATCAATAATTTTGCATTGATTCAAATTCGAATTCTACCTTATAACCTAACTCTGTAATTCTACTTACTGATAACAGATTTGTAGAAAGTTTAGGAGCATATAAGACGTTTGATAGTAGTTTGAATTGATCATGATGGAATCGCAATCTCACAATACCTTCACTTTCAATAGTGTGAGTATTATTGCCACTAAGATGAACAAATTTCTTCATGCTGTAAGGCGTGTAGGATTTGAAAAATTCCCATTGATTGGTCATGTGTTGAGTTGCTCCAGAATCAAGAAATCATGAATCATCCAAAAATGCGCTTTGGTCTTTGACCATGAATGCGCCTTCATCCACTTCGACCTAGGGAGATGATAAAACTGTGTTTGCTTGTTGATCAGGTTTCTTGGCTGCATTCGTTGCTTGGAGAATGCGGCAATCCTTGATCTCATGGTTATTGCACTTGCAATACCTGCAAAACATCTTCTTCTTTGACTGTGAATTTGATGATTGTACTTGACTTTGAGTCAGCTTCTGATTCGTTGCAGCATTCTTGAAACTTTTCTGCTTCTGTCGCTTAGAGCGTTTGTTGACATATAGAGCCTGAGAGGAGGAAGTAGACAAAGTGTCTTGACTTCTTCCATTGTCTTCTTGCAGCAACATAGTGATAACTCTAGTAAGAGTTAAATCTGAGTGTTTGATATGATCATCACCCAGTTCTCATATGTAGAGGACAAGCTTGAAAGCAATGTCATAAATGCGTCTTGATCATCTATGATTGATCCGACAGCGGCCATCTATTGCAAGAGATTCTTAAACTGGTTAATGTGACTCTGAAGAGAATCACCATTAGACATCTTGAATGCGAATAATTTCCTTCGTAGATGTAACTTAGTAGTTACGTCCCTCACGTCATATAGTGAGTTCAGGATGTCCCAAACGTCTTTTGACATTCTAGCTTCAACTATGTGTCCAATCTGTGTATCTGATACATTGAGGATAATAAGCGTGAAAGCTATACATCCTTCAATTTTCACTTTGAGTCTTCTATGTCGTCTTCAGGTTTTACTTCTATACCTGTAACAACATCCCATAACTCGTTGGCGATTAGCAAGGTCTTCATCTTAAATTTTCACAAACGATAATTGAATCCATTCAGCTTGTCTGCAATAAGACCAACTTTACTTTGAGAATCCATCTGGAACTTAGTATGTCGATTGTATTGACGACGCTAAGATGTAGTAATGCCAACAACAAGAAATCAATTCTCTGATACTGAAACGATGAAAGGAACTGAAGAATATGATATCAATTTGATATCGTGAAAAATATAAAGTATTAGAGCTTTTGCTCTGATATTGAAATATTATTAGGCTCTGAAGAAGGATCAACGCTCTGATGCCATGTCAAAAAATAGGATAGATAATGTAATGCGGAAACATCCTACTTCCAATGCATGACTATGCCTATCGAAAATTGAACAAAGCAGTAGTGATGAAAATCACGTTTAATCTTTAGCAACTAACTTTGAAATCGTTAGATACTAAGTGATTACGTAGCCAAACATAAAGTATTGAATTCTTAGACAATTTTTATTAGTTACAAAAGCAATAAAAAAAGATGTATGCATTCTGACATATACTGAACACAATAAGAAGATAGTATTGATTCTGAAAAATAAAATCAGATGCTAATGAGTGCAAAACAATAGCGGATAGAAACCGCACACTCTAAGTTGTCTCTGAGTAACTAAGAATAAGTCTGATAATAAGCAGCTCTATTCATAAGCAGTAGCGCAATAGAAACTCTAAAATAAATCTCTAAAAGACTGAACTAGAATGCTCAAGAGAGTTCAGGCTTGAAAGCTTGATAGAAAGCTAACAACAATACTTTCTGATTGTGAATGATCTACTTGATAAGAGCAGAGGAAGCGTTGTGTAATAACACTCAGCCCCTTCACAATTCACAAAGTTGATTTGTTGTTTTCGAACTTCAGAACTTGAAAAAGAGATGTATGAACAATTGATTTATACTAAGTAATTAGGTCGTCAAATGTGATTGCTAGTTAGCTGGTGTCCGCTAGCATTCATCCAGTTCCTTCTTAAAAATTGATTACTGATAAGCGGTGAAAATTGGCCATAAATAGTCTGTCTGCATAAATGAACTAAAACTGTCACTCTGCAGAAATGAACTAGAATTGCCATAGGCAACAGTGTCGCAAAAAGATGACAGTGTCAGCTTTTTACGAAAAATCCAACAATGTCCTTAAATCTCATTTAGGGTAGCCCCACACTTTGCCAGAGTCAATTGCTTAACAGTTGAGACACTTTGAAAAAATGCAAAAAATACGACTCTGCATATTTACTCGCAAATCCTGACAGGCGAAAAATATGAAAAAAAGACGACACTGCATTTTTACATGAGATTCTTGATAGGCGACAAAGTCAGGATTGTAGAGAGAGAAAATACGACACTGTTGTCGAACTCCGTGTATTTCTGCAGACTATGTAAAAACACTTGTAAATCTACAGACTGTGTAAAGACATAGGAAAATCCGCAGAACTGGATAAACAATGGATGAGGATTAAAATCGATTAGTCGATTAGTAAGAAGGATAATAATCCAACATGTTCGTCCTAATAATACTTTATACGATGACTCTCTTATAGGTTTTAATATAATAAAGTCCATTAGGAACTTATGGTCTCCATTGTAGACTGTTACTTGAGACAATTTCCCTATTGGTGATCTTCTGGTTGCATCAGCTAACCTCAAATGTCTTAATGTGGGTGCTATTCTATGGTGAATGCCTAACTCATATGTTGTTTCTTCGGTCATTATATTTACACTAGATCCGGAATCTATAGGCACACTATCTAAAATGCAGCCATTGGTTACTACCTGAATCTTGGGTTGACCTTTGTCACCATAGTTTACCTGTCCTACATTGACTAGTGGCAACTTAACTTTCCTTTTCTTTTTCCTTTGCAAAAATTGCTTAATCTCTTTCTTATAATACTTATTATCCTCTAATAATTGTTTAAAAATTATATTGGACATTCTAGAGGCAAAATCTTCCACTATGTCATATGAACGATGCCTAAGTGGCGATGGGTCTCTAGGTATCTCATTACTTATAGCTGGATCTGAGAACGTTACTTTTTTTACTTTCTTCGTTTCTTCGTCTAAGGGCTTCTTAGATTCCGAACTAATATCAACCTCGTAGTATTTTTCAGTAGACCTATCAAAGTCTAGCTCTCTGCTATTAGAAATTTATACTGGCTATTCTTTCGCTTTATCTATCGCATTTTTTGCGGATTTCGTTTTCTTGATTTTCTTCTTATCTCTAAGAGTTGAAACATCTTTACTACTTCTAGTAGTTACTTTATTTATCTCTACCTTGAAATCAGGTCATTCTTGGTCTTGATTTTGTAATTTGACTCTACTTCTAGTCTTTGAACTACCATGTCAGTGTTAGTTTTAGATGGCTGTAGCTCATCTTCTCTAGGCGAATTTACAAACCTCGGTTTAGACCGCGACTGTTGTGGCTGAGGACATTCAGTAGTGACATGCCCTTCGCCTTTACAGTTAGCACAGAGCGGCACATATCCTACTGACCTCCTGGGTTCAGGGCAATCAGGCGAATAGTGATCCGGGACTCCGCAATTGTAACATGAACCCCTTACTTTGGGTGGAGGAGTGGAATCTCTTGTCCCTCCTCTACACAAAATGGTGTACTGTTGACCAATACGTGGTTTTGGTATAGAGTTCTTTTGGTTAGAAGGTGTTGCAGTATAAGCTACCTCCTCATGGTTATTGACCAGACAGAGGAATAATTTCTCTTCTAAATAGTTAGTTTGTAAGTTGGGACAGTTACTTTTCGAGTGACCTTCCTTCCCACAAGCGGTACACCAAACATTGGCGTTAGATTTCGCTTCCTTATGCTTGGCCTTAACGTCGGACATTTGGACTTTTAAATCGCCCATTTCCTTTGCTAATATCTCAACACTCCTTGGCAATGGATCCATCTTTTCGGACTTCTCTATTTTCTTTTTTCTATCCGAATGCTTACTCTTTGATTTTTTATAAGAAGATTCTTCTTCCGACGAAGAAGAATAAGATGCTACTTTTAAAGCGTTCCAAGTATTAACTATTTTCGGTATTAACTGACTGTACCAAATCCTAGCCTACTTTCGCAAAAGACCTGGCAATATTCTAACTTTGTCCTCGTCTGTATGTTCTTTATTTGCTATAGTAATAAATTCAAACTGGGACAAGTAATTGTCTACATCTTCAGATGATGATCCCTTAAGGAAATCATATCTGATTTTAGTAGATGTGGGTGGCGCTGGGTTTGCCATATTCAGGAGGTGAATCAGGTGGACTCGGAGGATTAGAATCTGAACCTCGTTCAGATCATGATGATGGTTCTAATGAAGAAGATTTTGATTCTGAACTAGGTTCGAAACCAGGATCGGACCGTACAAATTCTGATGAATTTGTAGGACTTGGTGTTTTAACGAACCTTTCCTCTAAAGAATCTACAAATGCTATAGTAGCATTAAGAAGATCGTTAAACACTTCAGGAGTTAATCTTGTTCTAACTGGTGAATTTCGCAGATTCAGCAGATACAAATATCTAGATTTCCTATATGCTTCTAATCGTCGTGCACGCTCTAAACGTTTTACAAAAATATCACAAAAAATGAACTTCATCTTTCCGGCAATGGCACCAATGTGGTAGCCTAGTCGTTATAGATTTCCACAAAATCAGTGAATTAAGTAGTATAAAAGGTGTTATGGCCATATTCGGTTAAGGACCTGGAATAGTCCTAATATGGTAGACCGGCCCTTCAGTACTCGAAATTGTTGGTCATGCCATGATTTAATTCCATGTCAAGGTCTGTTTGTGACTAATTACCTTGAGAGGACCCAGACACTCTAATTGAGACATATGGAGTATGGCATGTATGTGTGACGAATATAGGCAGGAGGACTGCATGAAGAGATGTGATCTATTTATAGTTGACCTGCGTGGGGGTTGCATGGTTTCATGCCTAGGACTCTACTCTCTATATAATGAGGAACGAATTCTCCCATCGACATATTGAGTTTAGGTCACCAGTTTCTCCCTTCTCCTCTTGCTTCACATGGCATGACTTGGGGGCTAGATCCAGGTTTTGATCTAGGTTTGGTTGGGCGGTTTGGCTCCATAGTCTCTCTTATTGTGTTCTCCTATCCTCATCTTAGGGGTTGTCCCTTTGGGTCACTATATTGGTATTAGAGTCTGGCTAAGATGCGGTCTTGGATAGGATGGAGGCAAGCTCTACATTGGTTTGGAAGTTAGGAGCACTTGGATTTACATCCCAATTGAAGTGCTATTTTCTCATGGAGTTGGATTCACAAATTCCGGTTGAGAGCATGCTTGGCCAATATGATGGTAGAGTGCTCTTCTACATGATTAGTTTTGGTAATAGATGCTAAGAATTAGTGTGAATTCATTCTTAATTCTCTGTTTTTGTTGAGGAAACTTTCAAAGGTGTGAATGATTTGCTTTGTTTGGTTAAATATTAACAACAATAGGTATAGCTTGGACATCCAAGTAGGTATCGGGACAAATCCATGCCAAACGAATCCTTATGACATTTGAGAGAACTCAACATGTCATACACCAATGTCAATTTCCCTAAGCATATCCATGCCTTCTAGGTACTCACAAGCAAGTATCCTATCTTTAGATTAAGTGGACCTAAAGAAATGTACTAGACTTACAAAATCTTATATCATTATATTTATTAAGCATCAGATATGGCACGGATACCCATGTTGATTTTAGGACAGCTCCATGCCATTTTAGTCCATTTGTCATGATTAGGTATCAAATCTCTTGCACAAATCCATGTGCTTCAAGAGGTTTCAAGCCATGTATGTAAGTTCTCATAGATAGATTGATACTACATCGATTTATCAAGTTTGTGTGGACTGTTAGCAGTTTGTGATATGATTCTACTGATTGCATGTTGAGGATTAAGACTTATTATTTTACAATCATAATTCTCCTGAGAATCTGCATGATGGAAATACAGGTGGATGAGCAATTGTGTTAAAATTTAGCAGAATGGAAGCTAGTAAATCAGAGGTTGAATCTTGATGTGATAACTCTGTCATAAAATGCTTGTTGGTCTTCTCTCAAACTCGGTTTTGAGGTTTGAAACCCTGAAAGCAGTTGAAAGTCATGAGACAGCTGATTTTTGCCTGCTTAGAATTGAATTTGAGGACAGCTGGTAGAGTTGTGGCTTGATCTTTGACTTCTGAGAACAGAGATGATGATTCTGTCTTAAACTGCTACTCGGCCTTCCCAGTAAGTCAGGTCTGTTCCATTATCGTCTGCTGGGTTCTTAGAAGATGCATTTGCAGGATTATCTTTAATGAATAATCATGTATCTTTTAGCTGTATGCCATAAGAGCGTGAGGACATTCCTAATGGAGGGAAGAGCCTGGAGTAAGAGCAGTATGAGACATTTGAACGACCTTGAGACAGGTTGTGAACTGATTTTTTTTGGAAGCTTGAAAGTCGCTGGAGTGGAAGATGTTTGGAAACCATGTAGGAACAGGGGTTCGAATTCCCTGTTGACAACAAAGGATGATGAATATTGGCCGTGAAGCCAGATACCTTGCTGTGAGAAAGGACGTGACTGATCTTGTTTCTTCTCTTTCTCCCTGACGCGATGGTGGAAGCACGTAATCCAGCCTCCTATCGTGTTTCTCTCATCGATGAGGCCCACGGTTGGAAGCCTTCTCTCCAGAAAAAATTGCGGCTGGTTGAATCTCTCTCTCCCTCGCGGTGGTTGTTGTTGAAAGGAAGCCGGTCCTAAGTCTTCTTTACTTTGAAAAAGATAGGGTTTGTGTTTTTGTGAGAACCTATGGCCTTTTATGTTTTAAAACCCTTTTGGTTTGGGCTTCTAGCATGCTTGTGCAAAGTATCTTGAGCTAGTTTCATGCGTGTGATGAATGGTTGGCAATTTGGAGAAATTGGCTAACTATTTGCATCAATGTGGTCACATGCCAAAGGATCAAGGCTTGGTGAGAATTTTTGACATTGGGTAGCTTTGAGTTGGTTCGAAATCGATTTTCTAGAACAACTTCGGAAATAGAAGTTAGTAACACCCGAACAGAGAAATTTTGGTTTCTTGGTTGTCAAAATTTAGCCTTAGATTTTAGTATTGTTTCTCATAATAGGGGATTAAAGGAATTGGGATTTCCTTTCTCTAGGAACGATATGCATGTTTTTGGGCTTTATCACTTTGTCATTTTTGCTAAGCCCGTTTATATTTTGTACTTTTGGACCTTTGGTTAAGCTGTAATAATCGGTTTTTGGAATGATTTTTTTTAAGCCGATCTTGATGGAAGAGAAATGGTATGGTTCTCAAGCATATACCCAAAATAGGAATTTCGATTCCTTGGTACGATGTTATTTAAGCCATTTAACTCTAGAGTATGGATACTCCCAATGAATAGAGTTAAATTGTGTTTTGTTTTCTCCTTTTCAATCGGTAGAACACCGATCACTTGGTTAGTGTGTTCTTGATGATTTTAATCATTAAGATTGAACGAACCAAAGCTTTTGAGATACTTGTTAGATAATTAATGGAGGAAAATTTATGGTTTGGAGGTGATTCTTTATTCGACAAAATTATTTGGAATGAATACAGTGTAGAAAGTACCCAAATCCAAATGTTATTTTTCATTAATTACAGATAACTTTAATGGAGTGATTCTTAAGCCAATAAGTGAAAAGGGAGAATAGTCCAATTTTATTGAAAAAATTGTAATCAATAAAAAATTGATTTTATTAGTGAGATATGTGAGTAACATATGTGGGTTCTGGAGGAATCTACCAGATAAAAATGTGTTTATTTACTAGGTCATAGTGAGATTATTCACATATGTGCACGACTAATCTTGTATGAATCTACTGTGTATTCCTAGTTACTAGGGTTATTTGGTGCACTTAACCTAGTCGGTGGGCATGAACATATGATCAAGTATTGTTTTGACAAATACTTGGTTAACGGATCTTTCTATGGAAGATTTATGAATTAACTAATAAATGATTTGGATCAGGATCTAAATATGGTGTTATACATGTATAATTAAAAACTACACTTGGACATTTGAGATTTCTGAATCATAGACAATTAACTTGAGTAGTTGATTACTCCATGATGAAGTTAATTGGTAAGACAATCAGTGTGATGTGAATTCACCAAGAACTGATGGTTTTTTGATAATATTGTTTATAAGACGCATGATTAGTGAATCATTTGGGTTCATCAGTTAAAATTGTGTGCATTGGATATACAGTTTTCTTGGGAAAGAATATTCCTTAGTTAAGCAATAGACTCAGCTCATTAGTGAATGTATCCCAGAGTGCTCAATTGGATAACAAATCATAATGAATCCAAAAAGAAAATCTAAATTGATATTCAACAAGACTTTGGGTATCTAGATTTGATTCTAGATTGTAATCTAAAGTTTTTGTAGTTGAAGATGATTGTCATTTTGATATGTGTTCAGTCTTTAAGTACTAGTGATTTATAGACCTTAGATCTTGCACTTTAGTTAAAAAATCATGTTTGAAGAATATTCCTAAATCCAGTATTTTCTAAGTGAAAAGATTTTGGAATGATTCTTACTTTTTCTGAGTTATGTGGAACATATACTCTAGTATCCTGTAAATGATTAAGTATGGTTTTGGATTCCAGAAAATTATGATTGACGAATCATATGAATCTAAATATTTATGATTGACGGATCATAAATAGATACTTAATTATTGTCAGAGGATTTAAAGGAATGGTGATGATTTTTAAGTGTGATGATCAATTCTTGATCTATTATTTGAGTAAGAATTCAGATCAATATTTTGAATCTCTCTACTCCAGTATCTTATTGAGAGCCTATGGATCTCACAGATATTCTCACAAGATAAGTTATCTTATTTGTGGAGAATTTATCTAGTCTAGTGGATGCTATTCTACTACAGTTTATGGTCTGTAGATGCTTGAGTACAGTTCTTCGTTTGATTGGATCTCCAGTTATCATAGGAGACAAACAAGTCTATTAAGATGAATGAATGTTATTTTTCTTGCATTTGGTGCTAGAAAAAAAAATAGGAGCATTTAACTCAAAGGAGTATCTGGGATACTCAGAGTTGTGTTTTAATCATTCTATATCTTAATGATTCTCCTAGAGATTCTAATTGAATGAATTATCATATCTTAGAATTGGAATAGTTGGTATTGAAACATTTTTTATGAATTGTCTACCAGAGGTTTGTAGATAATTTTTTACTGTAATTATTATTATTTTTCTTTAACTTTATCTCCTAAGTTAGGTAATATTTCACTCAGTTGGTTCATGCAAGTGTTTTACATGAAGGTGATATTACTAACTTGTGTTGAGTGTAACCCAGTTGAGGAAAGTATATTTCTTAGTGTGTTTTTTTCAAACCAGAGTTTGTACTCCAGAGCAGAGATCAACAATTGAAAATATTTTTTCTCTGAGTACATTGTTTGATATGGAAAGTTAGAGAGAGTAGAAGTAGTTTAACGAGGAAGAATGTTATGGCCATATTCGGTTTAAGGACCTGAAATAGTCCTAATATGGTAGATCGGCCCTCCAGTACTCGAGATTATTGGCCACGCCATGATTTAATTTCATGTCAAGGCCTGTTTGTGACTGATTACTTGAGAGGACCCAGACACTCT